>WOXC01008519.1:0-358344 GCA_011680675.1 Gymnobelideus leadbeateri
TTTAGATAATTTTTTATATGACTATAGATAGCTTTGATTATTTTATCTGAAAATTGCCTGTTCATATCATCTGATTATCTGATTATCAATGAGGCATGGTTCTTATTTCTATAAATTTGACTCATTTTTCTAAGTATTTGAGAAATGAATAATTGGAAATTACTATTTCCAAATACTTTATCAGATAAACTTGTAATTTTTTTTACAGTTATGGTTACTATGTATTTCCCTCCATCCTATTTCCTCCCATTTATCCTACTCTCTTCTTTTACCCTGTCCATTCTTAAGTGTTTTGCTTTTGACTGCTACTCCTGGTGCTGCTAAACAACTTCTGCTGCTGCTGCTTCTGCTACTCCTGCTGCTGCTACTGTTGATGTTGTTATACCGCCTATACTGGGATAAAATGAAATACCTCCTTTTTAATATTCAAATTCAAACCTCTTCAGAACTTGGCCCCCTTGTACCTTTCCAGGCTTCTTACACATTACCCCCTGTGTAGGTTATACTGGGGAAAAGGATTGCACAATATTGACATGATTCAGTTCTAGAGTTCAGGGCCTGGAATCATGAAGACCTGAGTTCAAATCTGGCCTCTTACTAGCCGCTGACCAATGGCAAGTCACTTGTCTACATCAGTTTCCTCTGGAAAATGGGGATAATAACAGCACCTACCTCCCAGGACTGATGAGAAGATAAAGTGGGATAATATTTGTAAAGCTCTTTTCAAATCTCAAAACACTACATAAATGCTATCTTTTTTAGTAGTAACTATCTCACATTCTGGTTTCCAATTACTAAGTTATTGTTTACAATCTAAAATGATGAGATTCTTATCAGAGTTGGTCCCCTTTTCTATTTCTCTGTCAATACAGAAGAAATAGTGCCTATGCAACACTTTAAGTCTTTTTTTTTTTGGTGGCTCTAAAAGTTACTATGGTCAAACAAGTCTTCCCCAAGTGACTGGTCTAATGGAGATGAGCCTATACACAGCAAGGCTTGCCTAGGGGAAAGCAGTTCACATATTTTGCTGGCACTTTACTAAGCCTTTCCAACATGGTATAACCTGCCAGAGCTTAAATTCTATTAGCAGAGGCTTTGAGAGCTCAGGGTCACCTCCAAGCCATGCTGAGGTATCAGAGTAGGACTTTAGTGGATAATAACAGTAAAACATGGTATAGCTTACAAAGCATTTTCTTTACAACAACTCTGAAACGTTAGTGGTTGAACTAGTTGGATTAAACAATAATACTTAATACCTGAAGTCCATTGAAATGTAATTGTAGTTAATTACTTCAAGCAAGTTTTAAACACATTCATATTTGACTCTATCATTAACTGTCACTCATAATTTTAATTATTCTATAATAATTATTTCTAACTTTAATCTCTAGATGTAAAGTTTACCTCTGTAGTTGATTAAGTCTGAACCTTTTTTTAAAATCACTTTATAGTAGTGATCCAATTTTCATGTCAGTTGTATCATGTCTCATCCTTTTGAAATTGGCACACTCTTCTGGAAGATTTCAAAGGATTATGATTATATGCATCAATAGTCTAGGAAATTAACCTTTAATCATAGAGAAAACATTGACATTTAGTAGCATTGTTCTACCATAGGGCATGAATAGGGTGAGCCAACAATGAACCAACACAGCAGCTGAGTGTGGAGAAAAGAAATGTTCAGGAAATTTTAGAAAGCTAAGATGGATGTGAAAAGTTCCATGTTTTTAAAAATTTTCTTTTTTAGTTTTCAACATTCATTTCCATAAGATTTTGAGTTACAAATTTTCTCCCCATCTTCCCCCTGCCCTCACCCCAAGATAGTGAGCCTACTGAATACCCATTTCCTTAATTTTCTTTCTCTTATGTCCTCCCCCATACCTCCTAATTTTCTAGAAGAACAAGATGAATTTGTATATCCCAGTGCCTGTATATTTTATTTCCCAGTTGCATGTAAAAAACACATTTTTTTAACATTTGTTTTTAAAACTTGATTTCCATATTTTTTTCCTTCTTCCCTCCTCACCCACCCACACTGGGAAGATAAGGATTTCAATATAAGTTGTACAAGGTGTAGTTATGCAAAAATTTTCCAGAGTAGTTATTTTGTGAAAGACTAACTCTATTTCCCTCCCTCCTACCCCGCCCCCCCACTTGTCTATTTTCTACTTTGACCCTGTCCCTTTTCAAAAGTGTTTGCTTCTAAATACTGTCCCCCCAATCTGCCATCCCTTCTATCATTCCCCCTTTTATCCCCTTCCCTCCTGCTTTCCTGTAGGGTAAGATACCCAAACGAGTGGATATGTTATTCCCTCCTTAAGCCAAATTCAATGAGAGTAAGGTTGACCCGTTCCTTTTCACCTTTCTGCTCTTCCCCTCCATTGTAATAGTTTTCTCTTGCCTCTTTTATATGAGATAATTTACTGAATTCTATCTCTACCTTTCTCCTTGACTCATTATATTACTTTCTGACCTCTTAATTTTATCTTTTAGATATCATCCCTTTCTATTCAACTGATCCTGTGCCCTCTGTCTATGTATACTTGTACACACATATACATACTCACATATGTATTTATATACACATACACCCTCCTATACATATATATGTATGTATACACACACACACATATATATTCATATGTATTACCTTCAACTATCCTCATACTGAGAAAAGTCTCATGGGTTATAATGATCATTTTTCTATGTAGGAATATAAATAGTTCCACTTTAATAAGTTCCCAATGCTTTGTTTTTCCTGTTTACCTTCTCATGCTTCTCTTGCTTCTCGTATTTGAAAGTCACATTTTCTGTTTAGCTCTGTTTTTTTTTTCATCAAGAATACTTGAAAGTCCTTTATTTCATTGAATGACCACATTTTCCCCTGAAGCATTATCCTTAATTTTGCTCAGTAGGTGATTCTTGCGGTTTTTTTTTTTTTTTTGCTTTTTGGAGGGCCATTGGGGTTAAGTAACTTGCCCAAGGTCACACAGCTAGATTTTTGTTTGTGTGTGGTAAGTGTCTGAGGCCAGAACCGAACTCAGGTCCTTCTGACTCCAGGGCCGACTCTCTATTCACTTCAACACCTAGCCGCCCCGATTCTTGGTTTTAATCCTATCTCCTTTAACCTCCAGAATATCATATTCCAAGTCCTTTGATTGCTTAGTGTAGAAGTTGCTAGATCTTGTATTATCCTGATTGTGTTTCCACAATATTCAAATTGTTTCTTCCTGACAGCTTGTTTCTCTTGGACCTGGGAACTCTGGAATTTGGCTATGACATTCCTAGGAGTCTTCTTTTACAAGAGGTGATAGGTGAATTCAAATTCCCATTTCTATTTGCCCTCTGGTTCTAGAATATCAGGGCAATTTTCCTTGAGAATTTCTTGAAGGTTGATTTCTAGGCTCTTTTTTTTTTTTTACGTTATTGCATTAGGTGATTGAATTTGACCATGGCTTTCAGTTAGTCCAATCATTTTAAAATTATCTCTCCTGGATCTATTTTCCAGGTCAGTGGTTTTTCCAATGAGATATTTCACATTGCCTTCTATTTTTTCATTTTTTAAAATCTGTTTTGTAGTATCTTGATTTCTCATGAAGTCATTAGCTTCCATTTGCTCCAATCTAATTTTGAAAGAATTATTCTCTTCAGTGAGATTTTGAAATTCCTTTTCCATCTGGGCAATTTGGCTTTTTAAGGCATTCTTCTCCTCATTGACTTTTTGGGCTTCTTTTGCCATTTGAGTTAGTCTGTTTTTTAAGGTGTTATTTTCTTCAGTCAGTTTATTGATTCACTTTTCATGATTTTCTTGCATCATTCTAATTTCTCTTCCTAATTTTTCCTCCACTTCTCTTATTTGATTTTCAAAATCCTTCTTCAGCTCCCCCATGGCCTATTAAGAGTTCATATTTTTCTTGGAAGCTTTTGATGCAGGAGTTTTGACTTTGTTGACTTCTTCTGGTTCTGTGTTTTGATCCTTTTTGTCCCCAAAAAGGGATTCTATGGTCTGATTGTGCTTCCTCTGCTTGCTCATCTTGCCAGTCAATTACAATTACTTGACTTTTGAACTGTTTGCCATGGTAGAACTCTGCTTCCAGAGTGGGGAGAGCTGTGTCCCAAATCACTGGAGTTTTCACAAATGTTGTCAGAGGTCTGAGGAGGATGCCCTCTCTAGAGCCACCACAAGCTCTGACACAGTGGTGTTTCTCACCCCAGGTCACCACCCAAGACTGAGACCCAGATCCAAGCATGTCAAAGCAAGAGTGATTACCCTCTGAATGGTTGCTTGGTCCCCCTATGATCTGCAGGCCAGGAGCTCTGGAAGCAGCCATTCAACAGCAGCTGTAGCCACAGTACATCCTCTACCTCTTGCCCTGGAGGCAGGAGCCAGACTGTGTTCTTCTCTCACCCAGTTCCCAACAGAGTTCCTCACTGACCTTTTACTTTCTCTTTGGCATTTATGGGTTGAGAAGTCTGGAAATAGCCACAGCTGCCGGTGATTCACTGTCCTAAAGATGGCTCCAGCTGGTCTGTGTCACTGGTCAGGGCCACTCTGGGTCTGGGATGTAGTTCATGTAGGACTGAACTTGGCTCCCAAGTATGATAGACCCTTCCTGTCGGCCTACCAGGCTGCCTTCAGTGGGAGATTTATTTCTCTCTGTCACTGTATGGTTTCTGTAGCTCTAAAATTTGTTTAGAGTCATGTTTTACAGGTATTGAAGGTGTTTGGAGTGGGAGCTCAGACAAGTTCTTGCTTCTACTCTGCCATCTTGGATCTGCCCCTGAAAAGTCGAATGTTTTCTTCCCACATGCCAAATGGGAAGTATACCCAATATCAGATAACACACAGCTTAAAAATTTATCAGTCTTAATCAGAACATATATTTGGGATGATTTTCAGACTCCAATTTTCTTAATCATCCATCTCCCAACTTTAAGACTAGAATAAAGATGAAGGACAAAGAGTACTGGGCTTTTAGTTTGGAAATAAATAGATTGGAATCCTAACTCCAATACTTATTACTTAGAGTATTGAGAGGTTAAGTACTTCTGCAGGTTCACATAACTAGTAGGGGAGGCAAGACGTGAATCTAGGTTTTCTTTGATTCTGTAGAAATTTAATAATAATAGTAATATGAAAATGACAATGATGATGTGTTATTATTGTTATACTAGAACCTGTGCTCTAGCCATGACCTCCCTTTACCCTCTACTCTTTCTTCTTAGAGGTTCCTAGGCATGGAACATAAATAAGTAACAAATGGACTTGGATTTAAATTCTGACTTGAACTTAACTACTTGTGTGATCTTTGAGCAAATCACTTAAGCTTTTTGGGATTGAGTTTCTTCATCTGTAATATAGTGTTGGACTAAATGACCTCTGAAATCCCTTCCTACTTAGCCTCCACATTCCAAGTTTCCATACTCCTCTAACCTCCAAATGTTACAGTTCCCACACATACTTCAAATGTACTATAATATTGTTAATCATCTAAAAACACCTTCAGTTTATTTATTACTAGATTCCAACAGTGATAAATTTCTTTGTTCTCATATTTTCTCAAGATGCAAAGGAGATAAAGATTTTGCATAAAATACTTCAGTCTTCTTTTCAGACAAACTGTTGTATACATAATGTGAGGGCTAGAGAAAAGACTACACAATTTCTATGTTTGGGAAAAGAGCAGTTTGAATATTGCTTTTGTTTCTAATTTTTGTTTCCCCTCTTTAAATTATAGAAAAGTCAGAAGAGCTTTCAGAGGCTGTTGCCAATCTTTTGGTGAGTCCTACCAGCTTCACACTTCCAGAAAGCATAGACTCCTGAACCTGATTTCCATCCCTAAGAGAACTCTGGAAAGGACTTCTTAATGGATGGCATATGAGCACTTAGAAAGGGAAGTGGTGATTACTAGGAATCAGATTAGATTAACCATGATAGCCTAACATTCTTTTCCTATAGTGTTACTAGATTGGTAAATCAGAAGAATGTCACAGACATAGTAGTCTGGATTTAGGTAAGGAGTTGCAGTCAGTGAATGAATGAATGAATAAAGAATTTATTGTGTGCTTACTATGTGCAAAGCATGGTATTAAGTGTTGGAGATAGAAGAAAGACAACACAGTTCCTGTTCTCAAAGAGTGTATGTTCTAATGGGAAAGACAACATGTAAACATCTAGGTGTGTTTTGTGCCTAACCTGTGGTAGAGGCTTTTGTTCTCTTATTGGTCTGATCAGCCACAATCAAACACCCTGTATATTGACCTGGACGTCGTGATGCCATTTTGTTTCCTCCTCAAGAATGAAGGACAAGAACGGACAATCTAGGCTTGTAATACACACATAGACACAAAGATAATCTATCTATCTATCTATCTATCTATCTATCTATCTACCTACTGTATAGGAAGGTAATGTTAAATATAAAGTATTATGATTTGGATAAGAAAGGTTTTCTTGAATAAGAAAGGGATTGAAGGAAGCCCAGGAAATTAAGGGTAGAGGTGTAGCAATCTCATGATTGGTATCAGAGATTTCATAGGGCATAATAAGGCCCCATTCATAGGATCTGGGATTCAGGATGAGGATCCCTTCCTGATAAAAACAAGGTAGAATCCCTGTAACAGATAAGTAATGCAGAAATTGGGTATAAAGTATTTATGCTACAGCAAGACGGAGGACAGAACAAGACAGAAAAATTATTGGACCTGAGATACAAGATGTAAGGAGAGTCATGCTAATACTAGAAGCAGGATGGATATTGAGAGAGGTATCAGTCACAAGGCAGTTTTAATGTTAAGTCACTTGGGCAAATGGATTGATAAGTTTTATGAATTTCTTTTACCTGGAGGTCAGATTGGACCTGTCATCTGACTCTGGGCTAAACCCAAAGTTGGGATTGAAATTCCCCTAACTGAAAGGATTCAAATTAAGAGATCTCAGGCCACAATGACAAAAAATAGTTAAATTCCCAAAGATAGAAGTCTGACAACTACAGATGACTTATACTATTTTCCATGTAGTCCACTATGTCATAAGAAAACTTTCCAGATGAAGACCTCTGACAAGTACATATGCACTATGCCTTCTTTTTGGCATTTTTATTTTTAAAATTTTGAAAATAGCCACATTTTGGTATTAAAAAGTCAAAGCAACTATTTCTGAAGGACACCCCAGCTCAGGATAGCTCTAGAGAACTATACCATGTAGGATTTGGTTTGTTTTTTCTATATTTTGAATTTCAATTGATACTGCACAGTGGGCTCCAAAGCTTACCACAGTCTTGTTGAGCAATGAACCTCTCTTCCTTTTCCTTTCTTTTCCTATTATCTTTGTCCAGCTGACATCATCCCCCTTTTTGTTCAGAATTTAATGGAGGTAGTGATAATATTTTTCAGAGGCCCCAGATTCATTGAGTTCTTTGGAAAAAGTGACAAAGAAAAAGAGCCTTAAATCCTTGGCATGCCCTGCTTCCTACCATAGAACCTCTCAGTCGTCAAGGTGCCTGAGGAAAATACTTGGTAAGTCATTGGTATAATCCTCTGAAAATGAAGCATTAGCATGAGAGCATGGTTTGCCAAAATGATTAAATGAATTTGAACAATTTCACAATATTCAAGATCACATAATTATATGGTGTTGACCTGGCAGCTTAGTTGCCCATATTGTACAGTGATGGATGCAATATTCAAAAGAGTGAAACCAAAATCCATATTTCACTCAAGGTCAAGGACAATACAAGACTCTTCATAGGCTCCTCTGGCTTTCATAGGTGATCGTTTAAAGCCTTGCCTTTGAGCTCATGAACCTACCTTAGATAATAAAAACACTCTAAAGCAGATTTAAGGACAGTGTGTGATGTGTGATGTCTAAGACAGAGGGATGGACATGAAGTCAGGAGGCACCTGAATTTGAGTCCAACTCTGGCAGTGTGACTAAGGATAAGTTGCTAAACCTCTCTGAACCTCAGTTGCCTCATTTGTAAAACGAGGATTAACAATATCTGACTTACAAAGTTGTCACAAAGTTCAAGTGAAACAATGAATTTTTAAAAAAGCAATTGGGGTTAAGTAACTTGCTCAAGGTTACATGGCCAGTCATTATTTATGTGTGGGTGCTCATTTTCTGAGGCCGGAACCCATCCCGGGTCCTCCCGACTCCGGGGCTGGAGCTCTTACTCACTGTGCCACCTAGCCTCCCCATAAAACAATGAATTTTTAAAGTTTAAAAATTTACTAAGACTTTTGGGACACCCTGTATCTAAGGCACTTTACAGAATTGAAAGTACTATAGAAATGTTAGTCATTATTTATAATTCTACTCTGAGAGCATACGAAGTGCTTGAGGAATGTAATCATCATCAGTGGAAAAGGAGACCAATGACCTGGATGCAGTCTTGACCATGCCCCTTACTAGGAACCCCTTCTAAACTTGCTTTGCCTCAGTTTACTTAGATGTGAAAAGTTTTTCTTCTATGATATTATGAGATGTGCAAAATGCTCCAACAGGTTACAAGAACCTCATGAAATGAGTGTGCACATTTTATAGATGGGGAAGTTACAGAATCTGCAGCTGAAAAGCATATCTGTAGTTCAGACCCTTAAAAGAAAAGTATGTAGTTCAGACCCTTAAAATATCTCCAGAAAGCTCTGGATCTGATATATTTATTTCCATTTTATATTGATCTCTATCATTTTTACTCTCTGTCTTGTCCATCATCTCTGTCAATTTTTGTCCATCTTTATCTCTTTGTCTATATCTCTATCATCTCTAATTGTCTATTTTACGTTTATCTTCATCTTTATTTTTGTCTCTGCCTCTATCATCTCTAACTTTGTCTCTGTTTATCTCAATCATCTTTATCCTATCTCTGTCCCTCTCTTTATCTCTTCTTTCAACTCAGGTGTCTAAGCCATTACTTTCCCCTCATCCCCTGAATTTCTTCTTATTTTCTTAAGATTAGGGGATTTTAACCTGAGATACAGTGACTCCCAAGGAATATGTGGAAATGTTCCTAGAGTCTGAGAATGGAAGAAGTGACATCTTTATTTTCACTAACTTCTACCTGAAATTTAGCATTTCCTTCAATTATTTATAAAGATTATTCTGAGCAGGGATTCACCAGACTGCCAAACAGATCCTTCTCATAAAAAAGATTGAGTCTCTGTTTTAGATAATTAGCTCCTAGAGGAGACTGGAGGGGGAAAAAGCACTGTAGAGTTGTAGTAAAACCTTGAATTAGTCTAACATAATGGAAGCTGTCATCCCATAACTTCAGTTTTTTCATTATTTTAAGAACCACTCCTGCAATTGAGTAATGCTACCACCAGGGCACAGTAGCACACATTGGAACATGTTCCAAGAAAGTCTACTGAGTCACTAGGGTTCAACACTTTTTATTTGTTGTTCAATCATTTTTAGTCTTTTCCTATTATTTACGACTACATTTGGAATTTTCTTGGCAAAGATACTAAAGTGGTTTACTATTTCCTTCTCCAGCTCACTTTACAGATGAGGAAATAGGACATATAGGGTTAAGTGACTTGCCCAGGGTCACACAACTAGTAAATATCTGAGGCCAGATTTGAATTTAGGAAGATAAATCTTCCAGGCCCATTGTCTTCCACTGTGCCACATAGCTGCCCAAATACTTTTTATATTGTGGTATATTTTTCCCCTTCTTATTTCTTCCCTCTGTCATTATCCAGCTTGGATTGAGATTGACAGTGTTTAAATTCAAAATGCTGCTAGATATTCATATGCCCTTTTCTTTTACTCTTTCCTAAGACTTACAGGTCCTAGGATATCTTTGGTATTAGATATCTTGGGAATTGCCATCCTGAAAGTCTCTGAGACAAAATAGGAAGAGTTTTAGGAAATATCACAAGGCAGATGATTCCATATGGAACCAAATAAGCCATCAATGAAATGAACCATTTGCTGATGTGGGTTTAGTCCAGTAAAAGAGATATTCAGGCTACAATAGATCAAAGAATGATAAGGAATGTATTGTCTAGCCTGAAAATTCATTATATCCAATAAGTTATATGTTGCTTATGGGAATTACTTGAGCCCTATGGATGTGGGGTATGGTTATTGAGAGATGAAGGTCAGATAGACTCATGGTTTAGTTTAGTTTCTAGATAGCATTTATCCCACAAAGTCAAAATTTAAAGGTAGAAGGCCAGCTTCTACTGGGCTGACATCCCTAGACCTATGCTCCTCAGGGTCTTGCTGTTGTAACATTTAGTGAATATACCTGAATTTTCATCCTCCCATGGGTTGTATACTTGGGGCAGATTGGAGACTCCACATCCTACATCCAAAATGTAATAGAATGAATTAAAAGGCCGGAGACCAAGGCCTATTTCTCAAGTCACGTTGCCTAAGATGGGGCAAGAGGTGGGATGAGGAAGTGAGGGAAAGGAGGTAGCCTTCAGGTTTCCCCCCGCCCCCCTTCCTGATGGTGTTAGTAAAGGAGTCCTCCATCTTGAGAATTAATGTGGGCAAAAGTTCTGCAGGTACTGAATCAATTCATTTTACATGACAGGTCCAGCTATGCAGCAAGTGAAAATGTGGTTGCTACCAGCTACATGGTAGGCCAATGCAGAATGTCCATGCATACTCCAGTCTCCTAGAAGTAGATCTCCAGGGTCTTCTACTTGGACGAAGTCATCTTAGCAAACTGATGGTGTCTGCACAGGCATCAGACTCCCATTAAAATGTATTACAACTTGTTTCATCAGGAATGTGTGTAAAGAATAAAGCTCCCAAACATTTTCACCATGATAGCTTTGGTGTTTTGCAGAAGGATCTTCAAATTCCTGGCATATAGATCAAGGTGCCTCTGTTATGGACATGTTCTACATCCTGATTCCAATCAACCATATAATAGAAGAGCTTCCAAAGACCCTGGAACCCAAGGTTTGGTGGTGGAAGTATCAACTTCTATCTGAGAGCTACAAGGGTAAGGTTTGTTTATCGGCCCTATTTTTTCTTGAGAATGTCTCTGTCCTTTGCTAAGGTGCTCCTTGGGACCCTTTGTGATATATATGTCTATGTCTACGTGTAAATCTATGTCTAATCTCTCTCATATACACACACACACACACACACAAATATATTCATGGTAGTATGGTAGCATCAAAAAAGTTAGCATTCATCCTAGATATGTGGGTAGGTAATTAAATAGCTACCCCAATGACTCAGGTGTTCTTAGAGCCCGGAGAATGCCGTTGTTTGACTAATGCCCACTGGGCATGACTCGAGTAATTTTGAAGAGTCAATCCCAAATGAAGCCTTTAAGGAGGGGTGGCATTGATTTTGGCTTTCAGATTCCCTGCATCTGCCAAAGAATTTATTTCAAAGTAACAACACTTGCATTTGTATAGCAATCTAGGAACATAGAATAATTATGCTATATAATTTTCCTCAAATGTCAGAAAGTATTAATAGCCCTTCATCTTAGAGAGCATGAAACGTACACCACAAACTAGTTTTCCTAAGGCAGCAACACACTGAGTTACTGTTGGATGAGGAGATGAAGATTCAGGAACTTCCAATTAAAAAAAACATGGAAATCTATCCTTCGAAAAACAGGCCTATTATATTTCAGTTTTAACTTCTGAATGGAACCCATAAACAAATCAAAGTTACAAAAACAACAATAACAACAACAAATAAGAGACCTGGGTGTAACTGCTACTTCTGACACTGACCAGCTCTTAAAATGGGAAAATCTCTTACACTTTCTTTTTTATGTAAATAATATTTTATTTTTTTCCAATGATGTGAAAAGATAATTTTCAACATTTGTTTTTATAAGACTTTGAGTTGCAAATTTCTCTATCTCTCCCTTTCCTTCTCCTCTCCCTTTTCCCTTTCTCTCCTCCCCAAGACAGGAAGCAATCTGATATAGGTTATATATAGGCAATCACATGAAACTTATTTCCACATTAGTCATGTTATAAAAGAAGAAACAAAAATGAAAAGGGAAAAAAAAACTATAAAAAGCCAAAGTAAAAAATAGTCTGCTTCAATCTGCATTCAGACTCCATCAGTTCTTTCTCTGGATGTGGAGAGCATTTTTCATCATCAGTGTTTTGGAATTATCTTGGATTGTATACAGTCTCTTCTGACCCCAAAACATTCTGTATGACACCGAAAGAGTAATCTTCCTAGAGTACCATTTTCCTTATGTCACTCTCCAATCCAAAACTTGCAGTTATCCTCTGTGGCTTGAAAAAACTCCATAGGAGGGGTGGCTAAGTGGTGCAGTGAATAGAGCACGGGCCCTGGGGTCAGGAGGATCTGGGTTTGGATCCAACCTCAGACACTTAACACAAAAAATAGCTGTGTGACCTTGGGTAAGTCACTTAACCCCAATTTCCCTCCAAAAAGTGAAAAAAAGAGAAAAAACTCCTTAGGTTAATATTAAAAGTCATCCATAGTCTCTCCCATGCCTGTCTTTCAACTCCCCGCCCCCCACTCCGCCAAGTTGATCCTCCTGTCTCCATTATCAATCAATCAGCAAACATCTATTCAAAATCTCCTATGTGCCAGGTACCAGGTTAAATGATGGAGTAGGGAGATACAAATGAAATAAGCCCTGCCCTCAAGATGTTTAGATAGCCTGTGTATAAATAAGTGTATATAACTTATAAAGAAAATAGCTGAGAAATAAATTTGGGAACAGACATAGTTCATATTTGTATCACCTGCTTTCACTCGACTTGAGAGAGTAGATTTCCTTTTGTGACACAGCAGTCAAAAAGACTAATGCAATTTTAGGATTTATTAAGAGAGATGTAGTATCCCTTATGAGCAAAATAGGTAATAGTCTCCTGAAAGGGAGAGGGAGGTGATGAAATTAAGATGAAAAATGAGATACACATTTTTGAACATGGCCAATATGGGAATTTGTTTTGATTTGTCATGTAGGTTTGTTGCAAAAGTTTTGGGTGGGGGTGGGTGGGAAGGAGAGAAAAGAAATACTTGTCAGTTGAAAAAAATTAAAACAGAAGTGGTAGTCCTATTGTGTTTTGCCCTAGTCAGAATTTTGTTAAAGGAAATTTTGTTAAATTTGGTGACACCTTTTTGGTAGCATATAGATAAGCTGCAGCACATCGAAGGGAGGGCATCCAAGATGGTGGAAGGCCTTGAGAGTATGCCATGGGAGGACCAGTGGAAATAACTGGAGATATTTGGCACAGAGAAGAGAAAACACAAGGGGGATTTGATTGTTGCCTTCCAGTACTTGGAGGACTTTTGTATGGAAGGATTAGATTTGTTCTGTTTGGTTGTCTTAGAAGGCAGACTAATAGCAGTGAGGAGAAGTTGCATAGGGATCAATGTAGGATTGATGTAAGGGAAAAGTTCTTAACAGTGAGAGATAATCAAAAGTAGAACTGGCTGTTTCAGAATGACGTGAATCTCTCTTTAGCATTGGTCTTCCAGGAAAGACTGGATAGCATCTTGTTGTGAATGTTGTAGAGAGGATTGTTGTTCAGATGTGGATGAGCAAGGTCTGTCTGAACTCTGAGATTCTGTGATGATAGTAGGGTAGTGGGGATGGAAACTAAATTACAGAGTTGAGGAGTGAATGAATGTTGAGGAAATGGGAACAATGAGAGTAGTCTATTCTCTCCTAAACTTTGAATAGATTTAGCAAGTATATAACTTGGCTCATTAAAGGTATTTTTACACCTTCCTTTTGGTATTTTTTGGGGGGATATATACAGTCATATTTATGATTCAAATATTTTAAGTTTTATAACTGTAAATATAATTGTACTCACCATCTAATAACAGCATATGATGTTGCCTTCTACTTAAGCTTTCATTGCAATTAGTTTTAGCTTTTCTGGATCTCTCTAGGCTTCAACTGAAAACAAGGAAGTTGCATTAAATGGACTCAACTAGATGGCTGTCCTAGTCCCAATTCTTTCCATGGCTAATCTATGAATGATCCTATAATATCAAACAGGAAGCAGTGATCACAGAGAGTCAGCATAAATAAGAACAGGCCATGTCAGACTAAACATCATCTTTTTTAACAGGATTGTTAGATGGGTAGATCTTAGAAACAATGCATTTAGACTTTATTGGTGCCTTTTCGTTGTTTACATTTGAGTAATTTTATGGTATACTCCCATAGTACCCTCCATTATAACAACAGCAAAAACAGCTGAGTGAAACTGTCCACCATAGTGATCATTGTCAGTGTATATGACATTCAGTGTTACTAAACCTTTTCTTTCCTCTCTCTCAGCCAAGAGGAAGAATGTGTATTTCATCATCTCCCCCTGGGAACCATGTTGGTCATTGAATCTAATGTGAGTTAATTTGTCATTTAATGGTGTTTTCAGTTAAATTGGTATAGTCATTATGTATATTGTTCTAATGCTTTTTTAGACTTTTTTCATTCATCACCACTTCATATAATTTCCCCTATTTCTCTGTTCCTCATATCTACTGTTTCTTATAGTGCACGAGTATTTCATTACATTCGTATTACACAATTTGTTCAGCCATTTCTCAATTTATGGATGTCTGATTTCATACCAGCTTTTTTTTTGCTACCACAAGTGTGGCTATATACATGTGTGTACACATATATAATAGATATGTCTATACACATGCACACACACACATGAATGTACACACACATAATTTTTCCGTTTCTAATATCCATTGGAGTTTATATGCAGTAGAAGTATCATTTAATCAAAGTATTTTTACAGTTTAATATAGTTTAAGAGTATAGTCTAATAACCTTTTCAGTTAATTCCCAATTGATTTTTAGAATAGATAGAACAATTCATATCTTCCACACCAAAGTGCATTGGTTTATTTGTCTTCCCATAACTCTTACTACAATATCTATTTTCATCTTTGCCAGTTTTCTGAGTATGAACTAAACCTCAGAGTTGTCTTAATTTCCACTTCTTTTATTACTAGTAATTTGAATCATACTTTCATATAGTTGTGGATGGTTTGAGAAATGATTATTCATATACTAAGGCTACAAGTCTGCAGGAAACAGCTCTCAGTTTTATATATTTGTATAAATTCTTTGTATAGTTTGGACTGCAGGCGATTATCAGAGATATTACATTCAAATACATTTTTCCTAGTCTGCATCACTTCTCTAAAAGGTATTTGACAAAATATTTCATGTTATCTTTGTTGGAGGTGTATATAAATGTGGATAAGATGTTGGCAAAGTTATACACAGACACAGAACTGGTTGGCCTAAAGAGAAGTGCATAATGGGCCTATGCTGATATTAAAAGACAACTAGAGTAGAGTGCCCAGGCATTTTTTTAACCAATGACTTGGACGACATCAAAGATGGCATGCCTGTCAAATTTGCAGATAACACAAAGCAAGGTATGTAAGCCAACATGTTCATTGTTAGAATCAAGATTCCAAAAGATCTTGACAGGTTCAAATATTGGGATGAGTCAAGTTATGTGAAGTTTAATAGGGATAAATATTATAACTTACATGTGGGCTAAAGATCAAGTTCATAAATGAAAGGAGGGGCTTTAATTATTATCAATTTCATCTGAAAAACTTCTTTAGGTTTTAATATATCTTTCTTAACATTCATCAAATAAAATATATATGCTAAAAGAGTCCCAGCCAAATTGTAGTTTTATTGGGCTGAACTTTTCACTAAAAACTCAAATCACCAAGCATTCGTTTGTAGCATACTCAATCTCATTTTTACTTTTTAAAAGGTAGGACCAATGGTGGGACCTCAGAAAACTACTTCATTTATTTTCCCATTAATTATATACCTTCTTCAGAATTTCTTGTCCTTTGTGGTTATATTCTCAAGGAGATACAACTAGACAAATGGGTTCCCTCTAAAAAATCAAATGTGATCTTATGTTTCATTAAGAAAGGGACAGTGTCCAGAACAAAGGAATTTAGAGTCCCATTGTACTCTGATCTGGTAAGATGATGTATAAAGTATTATGTTCAGTTCTGGGCAGCACATTTTAGAAGGAGCTGAGCCAGATGGTGATGTGCCTTCTGATTAATTTTATGCCACATGAGGGTTGGTTAAAGGGGATGTTTAGCCTGGATAAAGAAAAGCTTGAGGGAGAACATTATTGGCCTATATCAGGAGATTGTAACCTCAGGCCCATAAATTAAAATTTTCCTGAAACTAATAATTCAATGTAATTCCTTTCCTTTATAATTTTATCTATTTTATTTCTTGTATTTGATAACCTTCTCCTGAGAAGTGGTCTATAGGCTTTGCCAGATTGTCAAGGGAGGCAATGACACAAAATGGTTAAGGACCCCTGATGTAGATGATGAAATAATTATACCTTGATTATAAAAATAAGAAAAAGGGGAAAACTAACACAGATACCTATATGCCAAAAAAAGACCTATAAAATGAAGGTTGGCCGTTGCTGAGCACTCGAGTACTCAAGAGTTTGATAATACATTCTCTTTGGGTCGGGATGGTTCTCCTGGCCCCATTCCATTTCCCAGGTCTCCATAGTCAGTACTGGTATGGGGCGCAAGGACCAAAGAAAACTTCAAAGGCCAGCTTGGGATCCCAGAAAAGAGTGATAAGAGACTGGGTTTCACTTTTATTTCAGAGGCAATTTGACCCATTCAATCAACAAAATGCGTTCTTCCTGCATCACATGGGCTTTTTAGAAACCTGAAGCCAGAGTAGAAAGAGGAAAAAATCTAAGTCAAATCTATCCCAGGCCCCTTCCAGGGACAATTTCCCAGTGTATTATGTTGGTTATTTGGGAAGATCTCAAAGAACTAATATAAATGAAAGTCATCATAAGTGACTCTAAACTGCATGATGTTAGGATGACTTCCTTGTATTTAGAGTGTACAGTACTTTGTGTCTGTTCACAATGACCATTTTCCCTCATATCTTTGCTAGAACTAGGTGAAAGTTGCAGGCAGGTTTAGACAGATTATTCTTAAAACATATTTTTTGTCTTATTGTATAGAAAGTTTTGTGTCTTACAACTGGTGGTCATTATATAAAGTTGCTCTGAATTCTAGGTGCCAAGTTTAATAATTAAAATATTACCAAGAAAAATTAATTTCATAGGTGACATAAACAGATTTCCTTATTATATTCAGTTCTCTGTGTACATGTAATTTGCTTGCTATTTCATTTGTTTTATCCAATGTCAAGAGATTTAGAGGAAGTCCCACACCCTGTTCATTGAGTAAAACACCCATGGTAGATTTATAGGAGGATATTGCTAAAAGTCATATAATAGTCACACAGAATGAATAGGCACAAATGACTTATAATCTGTACTATTGGAGGAAATGAACAGTTTGGTGAAATCATACTTCCATCAATGTATTGAAATAACAAAGATTGAAGTAGCAAAAAAAAAAAAAAAATCAAATGGTGCAGTGGATAGAGTGCTGAACCTGAAGGCAGGAAGACCTGAGTTCAAATCTGGCCTCAGACACTCAATAGCTGTGCGACCCTGGGCAAATCACTTAAACTCTCCTTCATTTTCCTCATCTGTAAAGTGGGGATAATTAAAGCATTTATCTCCTAGAGTTGTTAGCATTAACATGAAATATTTGTAAAGTGTTTTGTAAACTTTAAAGCACTATAGGAATTATAGGAATATCATATTGTTGTTATCATCATCTCCAATATCACCATTATCAACATCATTATTATTAATCTCTCCCCTTTAGACCAAAGTTTTTGGTTGGCTAAATTATTTAAGAGTAGATAATATACTACAAATATGACTCATTTGGTTTAGTATAATTCTGAGTCTTTTCCTTATTCTGAAGTTTGAGAATGTTCTCCATTGGGACTGAACCCAATTACAACCCTTTTACCTCACTCCAAGAATTTTGTCAACTCATTTCTCTGGTTCTTTTGTCCTTCATAGGATGAATGAATGGGATAGATCTGCTATTATTTCATTGACTCCTTGATAGACTTCATCCATAAGAAGACAGTATGCTCAGGGAATGGGCACACAGTCTTGCCTTTCACAAGGGCAAGTAACAACATCCAGATAACCAGAAACCTCCTGAATGTTCAATAGAAAATAATTGGTGGGGGCGGCTAGGTGGGGCAGAGAGTAAAGCACCCTGGAGTCAGAAGGACCTGAGTTTGGATCTGGCCTCAGACACTTAACACACACAAACAAAAACCTAGCTGTGTAACCTTGGGCAAGTTACTTAACCCCAATTGCCCTCCAGAAAGCAAAAAAAAAAAAAAAAAGAAAAAAAAAAGAAAAGAAAAAAGAAAATAATTGGTGATAATGCTGAAAGTAAGGTCAAAATTCAATTCAATTTAACTCATCAAACATATGCTAAGTAGCTTTGAAGAACAAGGCACTACTATCTAGACCAGGGATTCTTAAATTTAGTCTTGACCCCTTTTCATCTTTTGTCAGTGTTTGTTGATGTTGCATAGCCTGCGGTCATATGCAGTGCAAAGTGCACATGCTTTGTGTTCAGAAACAAGGCTGCGATGAAGTTGCTCAATCCCTAATCTTAAATGCAATACAGGCAAGTACTACCAGAAACACCTCAAATCCATTATATGTTTGGTTTTTAATTAATTTTTGGTCATTGCACATTCAGAAATCTTTTACTGTGTGGGACCCCATATGATCTCATAATTTAAGAAGTGCTGACCTGGGCCCAGATTCTATGCTTAAAAAAATATAAATGATACTTAATGGGTTAATGGTTCAACTTAAACAAGTTAAATTATCCTATAACAACCGTCAAGTTTCTTATGGATTTTCCATTTTGTCTCATATCTGTTTGGTTTCAGCCATCATGCCACTTGCTGAAGGTAATTTTTTCAGCCCTAGGAAAGAAAATTCAGAATTTGAACTGGTTTGTCTGAGAAAAAACACTGAATGGAAAGAATCGTTTTTAGGAGGAAATTGTTGGGTCCATAGGTAAGCTCTCTAAAATTCAAAGCCAAAGCCCTAATGTGGGAGAGCTTGATGAAGGGTGGGCTTGATTTTCCCTAGCTGTCAAGGCAGGAAGAGAAGCTTTCTCTTCATAATTTCTGGCAGATCATTTGGGTTGTTTCTTCAAACAATGGATCTTTGAATTGGAAGTGACTTTGGGGCTACTTTAATTGTCTTATTCTACAGAAAATGAAAGTGAGGCTTGCTCAAGGGTACATAGTTCTTTGACTTGGGGGGCAAGAGTCTCTGGCTCAGTACTACCTGACTCCCAGTCCAATACTTTATTCACTGTGCCATCTAGCTGCTTCTATGTGTTTTCCAAAATGTATTTCTTAACTAAAAGTTTAAATAGAACTTCTTGTTGATTTTTGATTACCCATGCAATTTTATGTCCACTTAGCTTTTATTTCAACCAGATGTTCACTCCAGACATTTTACCATCTTTCCTGTCACTATTCCACTTCTTTCCACCAGAGGAGTAGCCATCTTTGGTCTAGACTTCCAGAAGCCAGGCTCCCAGTCCTTGGGGAAATTAGTCCACTTGACTTTGGGAGTCCTGCCCTAGGACTGAGCTGTCTTAATTGGTGACTAAGTATACATTTACCCTTTCTCTTGTATCTAGCTGGCCCAAGGTCAGACCATGCTTTACATCTCATCTAAACACCCATCCAGGACATCTTGCTATCTGCCCTAACACTGCAACTCTCTTCCCTCCACAACCCTAACATACATGCATATCCAGCTTTACTCTTGCTCTGGGCTCAGTAATCAAACCAATAATATTGCTTCTGGACAGAGCATGCCAACTGACTGTTCTATGGGTTAACAAATCACTGTCTCTGACTGGACAAACCAAAAGCCTCTTTCCTGGTCATCACTATCCTATATAATCCTATCTTTCCCTATTAGAATGTAGTTTCCTTTACAGGAAAAACTGTCTCACTTTTTTTGCATTTATATCCCCAATGTTTATCATAGTACTTGGAACACAGAAAAGGCTTAATAAATGTTCATTCATTCAGAAAAGAAGAAATACTCAGCCTGTCCACAGTTAAAGCTCAGTGACAGAGCTTGGATCCAAATAAAACATAAATATTTTTTTCAAATTAAAAAAAAATTCTTTCTTTTTCAACCCATACATTACTCAACTTTTTGAAGAATTTCAGCATGTTTCTAGTATCAGTGGTTTCTATTAGAATGTTGAAGAAGGCATTTTTTGAATGGGTTGCTATGCTGTGTTTCAGTTGTCTTCAGAGTACATTTTCTTACTATAATGTAACATTGGAGGAAGACCATACTTATGTACTAATGAACTTGAAAATGATTTTTCCTGGAACTTTGGATAATGATGAACCACCAGCACAGAAGGATCTTACAGCTTAAAAAACCAACTTGAAGGCAAAAACAGTTCTAATTCAACAATACGTAAGATCCCCAACTTATTTTTTTTGTTTTTAGCAATAAGAGAGATAAGAATGGCATCTCTAGGTATGGCATATCTAGGTATCAATCTCATAGGGGAAGATTGCCTCCCAGAATCCCATGGAAGAGGTTTGGAAACATTATTGCTCCATAGGTATTAAGTCTAGGCATATTGAGAGTTTTGTTCACATCTTCCTTTTCAACTATCTCTGCCCTTACTAAGGGGGTAGGGGAGAAGTTAGGAATCTATTACTTTTTAGAAACCCATTTAAGTGGATCTATAACCTCATCTAATGATCACAGTTTATCCATGCCTATCCATCCTGACCTTCTTTTGACCATGTCTTCCCATAAGATCACCACAGAGGACCCACCCAGTGTGCAGTTGAGTAGCATAGTCAAGAAAACAAAGTATTTGGAGTCAGTTGTTGATGGTCAGTTCTAAAAGCCAGTGCTCCTCTGAATAATCTCTAGCTTCAGAGCTCAGCAAGGAGGCCTCAAACACTTGTTAAACACTCCCAAATTTCATGCTGTCTTTAGAATAGTTGAGAAATATTGTTTTCATGAATACTAACACTACAAGAAAGCATAAGATATAAAGTGACAGTATTATAAGAAAAGATCTACATAGTTACAAATCTATAAATATGTATATATGTTTTTAACTAGAGAAAATTCTTGAAACATTTTTATAAGGCTGTTTGTCATATTTCATTATTTTAAATTATCAACAGGAAACACCAACTAATTTTTTTGACTTTTTAAAAAATTAATTTGTTTGTTTATTTTTAGTTTACAGGATTCAATTCCATAGTTCCTTGAGTTTCAAATTTCCCTTCCGTCCCTTTCCCCATCCCCCACGATGGCATATAGTCCAGTATAGGATCTGCAAATACTTTCACATTAGACATTAGTCAGGTTACAAAGGCGTATTGTACTAGATGGGATGAAAAATGGTAAAGAGGAAATAAAACCAAACAATGAAAAGAAAAAGATCAAGTAGTTTGCTTCCATCAGGATTCAAACTCAGTTCTTTTTAGTAATCTCTCTGGATGTAGGCATCTCTCTCCTTCATGAGTCTTTTGGGATTGACTTATATCAGTGCATTGCTGAGAAGAGTCCAGTCTGTCATAGTTGGTCATCACACATATGCTGTATCTGTGATTGTATACAAATTTCTCCTGTTTCTACTCTTCTCACTCAGCATTAGTTTGTATAAGCCTCTCCAGGTAAATATGAAAACTGTCTCCCCCTCATTTTTTATAGCACAATAGTATTCCATTACATGCATATACCACAACTTGTTTAACCATTCAATAATTAAAAAAAAAGCCGTTCATGCCTAATGAAGAACATTTCAAGTATGGCAAAAAGTGAGGTTTCCAGATTTATTACTAAAAGAAAACAGTCCTTAGGGGAACAATTGAAAAACATGTTACTAATCCACTTAACTTATTTGAGGTTTTGGTTCTATTTTCCCATAATTAGAAATGTGTCCTAATGAAAAATGCCATACAGGAGAGTCTGGGTGACCCAGTGGATAGAAGCCTAGTCTTGGAGTCAGTATAGCCTGATTTGGAATCTTTCCTCTAACCTATACTAGCTGTGTGCCTCTCATTATGCTACTTAAGTTTAGAGTAGCCCAGGCATCTCTCCAAGACCATAAATTGAAGTTGCAGATTTGTGTCGGTAGAATCAGCTTCCTCCACACAAGCTCCCAACTCTGACAAAATCAGGATAACCAGAGCCTGCTAAAGAGTATGGCTGGTTAAACACAGAGAAACTGTTTTGAGAAGCATCTCAGATATCCCTGGGACAGTCTTATATACTTTATTCACCATGCACTTATGGTATCTATCTAGACAATGGGGTATTGAGTCTACTTTCCATCTGTGTCAGGGCTGTGAATCTGTTTCACATGATAGGAGGGAAATAATTAATGAACTCAGAGATTGCATCAATAATTTTTTTTCTAAAGATGGTATTCTGTAGTTCTATGGGGAGCTAGGTAGTAAAGTAGAGGTCTGAAGTCAGGAAAGGCTAATCTTCCTTAGTTAAAATCTGGCCTCAGACACTTATTAGCTGTGTGACCCTGGGCAAGTCACTTAATACTGTGTGCCTCAATTTCCTCATCTGTGAAATGAGTTGCAAAAGGAAATGACAAGCTATTTTAGTGTCTTTGCCAAGAAAACCCCAAATGGGTTTGTGAAGAGTTGGACATGACTGAAACGACTGAACAACATAAGTTCTAGAAAAAGGGAAAAATGACTATTCTTTAAAAGATTATTGATGACTGTTTTTCCTCAACTTTCTCCTCTCCCACAGGGACCTTGTGCTCTAAAAGAGATGGGGCATTCATATAATTTGAACTGTTCAAAAATAGAACAGGTTATATCAGGATACAGTAGATTCTCTTTAATAGAGGTTCTCAAGTCAAGACTTGATCACTTTTTTATGAATGTTGAAGAGATTTTCCACCAAGGTGTGTATTGAAGAAGACCTCTGAGGTTCCTTTCAACCCTGAGCTTCCTTCATGCTAATCAGATGATTGTTCTTTCCACATACCATGCATATAGGAGTTCCAAATATGAATCTTTGCCTTATTTTCCCCATCTGGATTGTCTCCTTGACCATTTCCATGTAATCCATCCCCGGTCTTCTAGTCCCAATACGAATCTTTATTCTCAATGAAGTCTTTCTCCACTGTCATAGCCTGTGGTGAGTTGAACACCTACTTCCAAATTCTCATAGAGCCCATTGTGTATAGTCTTCATTATAACTTGTACTAAGTACATTTTTTTTCTCTTTTTGTTACAGACCTGTGATTTTATTAGTGGGGAGAAATACTGATGTGGAAACTCCTTTCACCAATATAGCTCAATGACATATATATTAGTTTTAAATGGTGACCTGGAGGTATTGAGAGGTCATGACTTGCTCACAGCCATACACCTAGAATGTCAGTAGAAGAACTTGAATTTGGCTCTTTCTGACTCTAAGGCTGGCCTTCTTTTCACTGTGCCACACTGCCCTCACAATGTATTCACACTTCTCTTGTATAAGTGTATGTGCCACTTCATAAATTATAATATAATTGCTTTAAATGGACATTTATATTCTAAGGACCTAGGAAGAGGATTAGGGTTAGAAGAATTTTCAAAACAGCACAGACATTTAGAGAATTCTTTTTCTTAATTTTATAATCCAGCACTAAAGGCAGAGTAGCATCCTGAAAAGGATGCTGGATTTAGCAGTTTCTCTGTCACTAACCCTCTTTGGGTCTTAAATTTCTTATTTGTAAAATGGTGGGTACTAGATGACTTCCAAGTTCCTTTCTAACTCTGTCTATGGACCTAGGACTGCCTATTGTCCTAGCTGACAAAAATTGGTGCCAACTTAACCACCATTTAAATATTTTTGAGGATCCATGATGTCTTTGCTATAAATGTTCTCTGCCCTGACTTACATCATGACTCCCACTAGACACCAATATCAGAATATTTGAACTTAATTTCTTCAGAGTCCTCCAATGTCATGACTTCCTTCAAAGCAAGTGGGTTCTAGCCCTTCTTCCAGACTGACTTTAATGGCACCAAGTCCACTGACCCAAGCTCTAATCATTGCAATTCTTTTTGCTGGCATGATTTCTTGGAGCAGGAAGAATGTCAAAGGGGTCTTTTAGTTCTGCCTTTGAGGATAGACATAGGTTTTTATTCTCATGCACTTTATTCTCTCTTTTAGAATAAATTGCATTTCTAGGCTTTGATTGACTCCAAGTTCCTTAATTCCAGCTTCAGTTCTTCTAATTCCTTCTCTTCTGGGCTCTGGAATCTGGCAACAAGTTATGAAAACTTTGAAAATTCTACTTTTGAGTCTTTTAACTTCTACCTCAGTGAACTAAAAGTAGAAAAGAGAATTTTCAGAAGGAGGAATTTCAGGCACAAAATGCTCAAAGTGTTGAGATTTTTTAATAATCCTCTTCAAACCAATGGTTGGTGACTTTCTGAATAACTATTGCCCTCAGAGGCATAAACTAATGGTTTTGTAATTATTGACAGGGCTGCTAAAAATGCTTGATTTGATTAATATAACTTTATGAACACATACAATTTTTTGACCTTCTGGTAAAAAACATTCTGTCCAACTAAAATGACTGCTATTGGTTCACTTTGATTTTTCTTTTGTATTCTGACTCATTAAGGAGGGTCATCTTAATTTGGTTCCTTATTTTCTATGCTAAGATACTTTATATACTATCAGATTTGCTAAATCTTTGTTGAATGACAAATTACAAACCCCTTCTTTTCCACTATCTTTCTGCATTCCTGTTGACCCACAACTTTACACTTCACTCACATTTTTGCATTAATCATAGGTTTGATATTGATCTCTCCATCCCCTTTAATCCTAGTGCCTTCCTTATAAATTTATGTCCAATCTATCTTATATATATATACATGTATAAATATATATGTATGTATGCACACACATATATGTTTCATATATATAGCTTGCATGGAGTTTTTTGCATTTTATTCTTCCTCAGTTAGACTGTGAACAACTTGAAAGATTATTCACTTATCCATTTATTCATTGTTTTATCTATTTATTCATTCATGTATCTATCTATTATTTGTCTGTATATCCAACCATCTGTCCATTTATCCAGCTGTTTGTATCTCTTTCTCTCTCTATCCATCCATCCATCCATCCATCTATCCATTCATAAAGCTAGCTAGATGTCTATTTATATCTATCTATCTATCTATCTATCTATCTATCTATCTATCTATCTATCTATTTGTCTAGTGTGTCAGTGCCTATCACAGTTTTTGACATATAATAGACATTTAATAAACGCTTGTTGATAATCTGACAGAAAGCTAGACAGGAAAACTAATCAGTCAATTTTCTTAAATCCAGGAGTGTTTATGACCTTGTTATTATTGTTATGCTACATTTATGGGTATAGGCTATGGATATTTTATCAATTATTCTTTATAAAGGGCATTTTCTTTTATAAATAGGTATCACTAAGACATTTCTATAAATAACTTCTCCAGGGGAAGGGAGAAAGATCATGACCTATGAATATTAACCTGACAACACAAGGAGATTGGTGGAGCAGAGTTAAACCAGGGAAAGCTATGGATTCTTCTTTGACTTCAGAATATCTATGAATTCAAGGTTTTCTAATGAGCTGAGAGCCATGGAAGTCCCAGTCAACAAGCATGTAGTAAATATTACTATGTGCCAGATTGTGCTGATTCCAAATAAAGGCACTAATATAAGGTCCAGAAATTGTTTATAGGTTTTGACTAAACCAAGACCTAATTTGGAGTGTGATCCTTGCTGGGATCAAAGTCCATAATCAGTAAGTGAGAGACTAGAGAATCATGGAGGCCTAGACTTAATGGTCTTGGCCCACATGGTCTCAAGAAGGGAGAGAACTCAGATATCTCCTATGGTGCTTAAAACAGAGCTAAACAAATAGTAGGTTATCAGTAACTATTTTGAGGTACATGGGAGAGAAAAAAGCTATGTTCAGACTTGCTGATTTACAAGAAGGTAGACTTACTATTCTAATTACTGGAAACCCAGGATTTTTGTTATATTCCTATCCTAGCCTGTCTCAGCATCCTTAGAAATAAGTTGATTTTCTTTTGGCGGGGGGGGGGGGGGAAGGCAAGGCAACTGGGGTTAAGTGACTTGTCCAAGATCACACAGTAAGTGTGTTAAGTATCTGAGTTCACATATGAACTCAGGTCCTCCTGACTCCAGGGGCAGTGCTATATTCGCTGTGCCACCTAGCTGCCCCAAAGATAAGTAGATTTTTACACAATATCTGATAGTTTGGTACTAGATAGTTTGGCTTATATGCATAAAGCAATAGGCTTTCATTATGGATCATTTTGTTTTCTATAGAGATAAGCTCAAGGCCTAAAGTGAGATACCTTGTTATCAGGGACAGTGAGGAAAGGATTTAGAGCAAGGGATACCACAGGATCTCAATTACCAAAGTATTTGGGTACAGTTGGGTTTCTGTCACCAAAAGTTGTGTGTGATATGATGAGGCGCCCTAAACCCCCAGTGTGATGCTTCTCAGGGTTTGATAGGAGGAGGGATGGGGGTTAATAACAGTCCTTCAGAGAGGCCACCCTAAGATCCATAATATTCAACATCTGCTAGGATTTTTACTTTTTGTCCTCATTAGTGCATTGAGATATGTAGGTCCTTCATTTCTCCCACAACGTTGGTTTATTCCCCCACATGGGGAGCCTCTCTTAAGTTCCCCATTCCTACCTCCAGTTTGGCCATCATGAATAGGGGAAGGAAGGAAGAAAGGAAGGAAGGAAGAAAGAAGGAAGGAAAAAAACAAGCAATTATTAGCTACCTACTGCATACCACGCACAGTGCGAAATGCTTCATATGAAGCACTTCATTTGAAATGCTCACAGCAATCCTGGGAAGTTGGTGCTAACTATCATCATCTCCATTTTATAGTCTGAGAAAGAGGTTAAATGACCTGCCCAAGGCCACAGAATTATTTTAGTATCTTAAGCTGGATTTGAACTCAAGTCTTCCTGACTCTGGGCCCAGTGATCTATCTACCGGGCCATTTAGATGTCTCTACCTAGGAGAACTAACCAGGGACCAATCAATGCATGAAGCTTAACCCATATTCCTTAGGTAGGGGAGAGTTTCTTATAGACTCATATCTGATAAGAATGATAATGAATGAGTATGGATTGCAAGTTGCTTATACAGAGTTATGGAGGCCAAGGAATTGACTAGGGAAAAGAAGTAAAGAAGAGACCTTGCTATTAGATAATTAACATTCAGTTACCGGAAGGCACAGACTACCTCATACATCTAGAAACACTTCTTTGGTTGTACCAAATCCAGAGAGATCTTCAATAAAAAAGGCAGATTCTATTAGATATCCTTGTTACTTTCTCCCACCTCACTACCTGATTTTTATTAGACATTCCCTTGTTTCTTGGGAAGTAACTTCTACTTAATCATGAACCTTAGCTACTTTTTCTACATAATAGTCCTTTCTTTCTTCTTCTTTTTTTTTTTGTTTTGCTTTTTGGAGGGCAGTTGGGGTTAAGTGACTTGCCCAAGGTCACATGGCTAGTTTTTGTGTGTGTGTGTGTGTCAAGTGTCTGAGGCTGGATCCAAATCCAGGTCCTCCTGACCCTAGGGCTGGTGCTCTACTCACTTCGTCACCTAGCCATAATAGTCCTTTCAACATCTGAGGAAAACTGGTGTCTCTTCCCTTTGTCTTTTCCTGCCCACACTCAACATCTCTTGCTTTTTGTCAACAATTCTTCATATTGAGATGAGAGTTTCCAGTTTCCTCATCATTCTCATTCTCCTTTTCCATACAGATTGCATTTTGTTAGCATTCTTCTAAAAGTGGCATCGAGAATTAACACAATACTGCAAACATAATCCTACTAATACAAACTACAGTGAGATAATTAATTTCCTTGGCATTGCTGGTTCAGTTTCTGAATCTATTAAATGGACATGACAATATATCATAGGGTTATAGTCATAATATGGTATAGTAATTCATGTGAAAGCTCCTCAAAAGTTTAAAGTACATCATAATCCTAATCTTCATGGAATGAATATTGGCAATACCAAAGAGAAATCCAATACCCTGTTGATCAGTGTTCAGAACTGGAATATATCTGTTTTTATAAGTGGAAATTTATTCTTAGCAGCTAGATCTTTTGATTTTGAGCTCAAAATGTGGATCATTCTAAATTATTCAAATGCACAGTAGAAGATCTCTAAATATTCAGCATGTCTGACAAAGGAGCTTTTAAGTTTTGGATTGAGTCATGTCATGGAGGAAAAAACCTACTCTCAACCAAACCAAAAGAAAATGTTTGTTGACAAGTAATAAAAGTGAGGGATTTTATTTTTTCCTGGAAGGTTGGGCCCTTTTCTCATATCAGCACTAAATGGGGCAGGTAGGTGGTGCAGTGAATAGAGAATCGGCCCTGGAGTCAGGAGGACCTGAGTTCAAATTTGGCCTCAGACACATAACACTTACTAGCCATGTGACCTTGGGCAAGTCACTTGACCCCATTTGCCCTGCCCTCCAAAAAAAAAAAGCATCTTAGCTTTAAATTAAATAAACTGGAAATATTCCTCTGAGCTCCACTATTCAGTTGGGGGGTTAATAGGGTTTTCTTCCATGATTTGTCCTCATTGATTCCTTAGAAAATTCACAACACACTTATTAGAAGTTTATCTTATCATTGCTTGATCATTGTTTCTTTACGCTCTAATCTGTATTAGAGGGAGAAAAGAAAAACATTTTGTACTGTATTTTAGATTTTAGGAAGTTATTACTCTAGCCTGGTACTTTTTATCAGCCATTGCAGAATGAAACCTTAGCCAGCATCTTTTTTTTTTTGGACGGCAATTGGGGTTAAGTGAATTGCCCAAAGTCACATAGCTAGTAAGTGTGTCAAACATCTTATTTGAACTCAGGTCCTCCTGACTCCAGGGTTGGTGCTCTATTCACTACACCACCTAGCCACCCCCTAGCCAGCATATTAAAAAAAAAGACAATTCCCTATTGTGTTTTCTTTAGACAAGCATCAGAATAAATGCATTGGGAAAATCATTCATGGAATTCAGAAAGAGGAGGATATGAAAGAGTAAAGAGAGAGAAGGAGAGAGAAAGAGAGAGAGAGAGAGAGAGAGAGAGAGAGAGAGAGAGAGATTGAGAATGAGAATGTCTAATACAAGACAATATGGTAAAGGCACACGTTAGACTGAGATTTAGAAGACCTCAGACAGAACCCTGGTTCTTCCCCTAACTAGTGATGTGAGGTCAAGTAAATCAGATAGTTTTTCAATTTATTCATCTATAAGATGAAAATATCAGACTAAATAATAGCCCAGTCTCTAAAAAATTCCATGATATTTTCTTGGTTTTAAAAAACCATGGATGAAGGACCAACTATTACAATTATATCATCCCTGCTACAGTAATTTTTGTGGCTTAGAAATATATCCTGATGCTAATAAGCTGTTGGTACTGAAAGTGAGAGGAACAAGAATAAATTATTCTCTCTCCCTCCAGACTTACCTGTTAATCACAAGTTCTTCAGATATGGAACATATAGTGGGACATATTTTTGTCAGACAACCATACCCTCTATCACTACCAGCAAAATGAATTTATCTTCATGGGGAAAAATATATCCATATATCATAAGTCATAGAAATATAAAGTTAGGGTTGACTTTCAGAGACAATGTAGCATACCCTCCCCTCATTTTACAAATGAGGGAACTAAGGTTAAGTAACTTACTGAAGTCACATGGCTAATAGTCAAATAATTATACCTGTTCAGTATAAATAGAAACAAACTGAAATGTAGAATCCAGTAGATGAAAAATGGCATCATCTAACTTTACAAAATAATTTTAAAATGAGCATTCTGTTATGTCTACTCTATTGCTGGTCTTTGGTGAATGCTAAGCTATCTGTGCTTTTAATGAGTTGTGAAGGTATTAAATCCAACATGTTGCTCCTTGAAATCTAGCTGTCTGAACGCTTCTGCTGTTTCCAATCTGTTCCTTTTATGAAACTCCTTGTGTTTTCTGATCTGCTTCTCTCATTTTTCCCTGCTTGAAAAAAGGGCCAAATCTCATCCTATCCTATGTGGTGCATTTTTCAGCTTGTTATTACACCCATCTGAATAGGAAATAATATTAGAAATACTGTGAACTTTATTAATTTTATGAAATTTATGAATTTTCATACAATGTTGTAGATAATTAGAGATAGAGATGAGAAAGGTAAGCACTTTTCTCTTAATATTTAATTATACAAATATAAAATGATCTTCTATATGTGTATATACACACATTCATGTGTTTTTGTGTCTCTGTGTATGTATATATGGACCTGTGTATATATGTGTGCACGCATATACCCAATATTTAACTCTAATGTCCCAAATGTTTTTGAAGATGAAAACTCATAAAACTAATTTGACAAAAAGAAAATTCAGATTTGACTATGCTGTGCTCAGGCGATGAGGCAAAGATCTGAATGTCTGAATTCCCGATCTGTGTGGAGTGGATGTGTTTTCTTTGTTTTCTCCCTCTGAGTTAGTCAACTAAGTTTACCTTTATGTGGTAACTGGTCTGCAAAAACTCCCTGAACCTCTCTCCTCTTCCCTTTGCTTCAAGAAACAGGGCAGGGGTGAGTAGATATTGATACGTCAGCTTTTTACTAAACAAGGTCAAGTAGAATTTAATTGGAAGTTGTGTTAACATCAGGGAAATGAATTGCTGTGAGCTTGGGCATGTGACTTTAGGCATTTTAGATGCTTGATAAATAGAAGTATTATTGTTGAATTGAACTGAATATTAATTGTTATAGCTTGATTTTAGATAGCACTTTTGAAGTTTACAAGATGGTTTTCATATTTTATCTCATTTGGTTTTCATCATAACCCTTTGAAGCAGCTACAATGAATATGATAAATCTCATTTTAGAGAAGAGGAAATTGACTCGGGGGTATAAGTCCTCCTGTTCCCAGCACTAATCCACATCACTAACACCACCCAAAAGGACCCTAGGAATCCAAATAAGAGATGACTGCTAAGAGAAAGAAAAGGACAAGAGCATGGGCAGATGTGAGAAACTGAGATATTTGTTCATCCTTTAAATGAAATGACAAGAATTCTCTTAAGAGGTGTGATTATAAAGCAGTGAGACTGGTTACTACATACAAGTTATCATAAAACCTTCAATTGGTAGCTCAACAATATCCACTCTATAATGTTGTCTGATAAGTGGTCATTTAGTCTTCACTTGGATAGTTCTAGGGAAAGGGAATCCATTCCCTCCCAAGGCAACACTTTAGGACCACTCTAATTATTTAGAAACTTTTCCTGACATCAAGCTTAAGTTAAACTCTGGGCAACTTTTACTTATTTTTCCAAATTCTGCCTTTTGCAGCCAAAATGAACAGGTATACTTTTTCCTCTATAAGATAACCCTTCAAATACTAAAAGGTAGCTGGCATCTTCTCCCACCCCCTCCTCTCCCACAAAGTGTTCTCTTCTCTGGGCTGAACAGTCTCAGTTCTTTTACAGCATATTCTCAAAACTCTTCTCCATTCTGGTTGTCGACTTCTGGACACACATGCTAGGGATTCATAGTTGACTAGTAGGACACAGTGTCCACACTTACTAGCTGTGTGACCCTGCACAAGTCACTTAACCCCTATTTGCCACAGTTTCTCATTGTAAAATGGGAACACAGTGAAGAAGGAATTGGCACATACTCCAGTATCTTTGCCAAGAAAACCCCATGGACTTCATAAAGAGTTGGGCATGACTGAATGACTGAACAACATGAACCTTCATTCCACAAGATATATGTCAAATAAAGTAAAAAGTACAAGGAAAAGCAGAAAATGAAGGAAATATTTCATAATTCCTACTGAAAAAATGGCTATAGTACTGACTCAACTTACCTAGTTATCTCTAGAAACCCCACTTTCTAACTTTTTTTTTTACCAGGCCTGCAATTTGAACATTCACTGGCATTCATCCTGTCCCATCAAACATGCCCCCTGGAATTGTCCCAGTTCATCTTCTCCCTCAACACCTTAAAAAGTGAAATGGCTTTGGATTTATCCAGACAGATATCTTTACAGAGAAAGTGACCAAGTGGCAATTGGGGGCGGGGGGCGCTCAGCTGTGCAGAACTTGTTATAGTATGGTCTAGCAGAGAGGGAAAAAGCTTAGGGGAGAAGGTTGAAAGAAAGTTTTTTTTTAACTGGGCAGTAGGAGGAGGTAAAGTTAGGATAGCAAAATGAAGAAAAAAGTAAAGAAAATAAGGAACATAGGGTTGCTGAAGATCCTTTTTAACTCACAGAAGAGAATAGAAGGAAAACCAGAAAAAAAAAACCATAGAGAAGGACAGCTTTCAAACTCACATGTTGTCTTATTTATTAGATATTTTAAAATAAAAAGCAAACCTTCCCTAATAGAGACCAACTGTTTTAGGTATAGTACTCTTATGTGTTCTATTATGTATGTGGAAATGCCTATTTTATTTGGTGCTTGCTTAACTTACAACTAAAATCAAAAACAGAAACAAAAATCTTTCCAAATCTCTGACCAAAAACCCCTTCCTTCCAGTATTGTCCTAGACAGTGCCATATTTCTAGTTGCCACCCTCCTCTATAATCACTGCCTTTCTTCTGACTCAGTTTCTGGATCTGGATGTTTCTGAGCCCTGAGATAATGTAACCAAAGACTCATTGACCAATGAGATTAGCTTCTGTTAATTATATTTCTCTTGAGAATTATATTGTAATGACTTGTTTCATTTACCTTCTATTTATAGTGATTGTCTGTTTTTCTTTGGAATGTCCTTCCTCTTGATTTAATGTAATAAATTAGTCTAGGTTAATTAGAGAGGAAGCATTTTGTGGTGGAAAGAGTATTGTCTTTGACCTATGGAGATATACATTCAAATACTCTACCAAGTTATTGTCTGTGATTTTGTGTAAATCACTGATGCAAGCTGTATATGACTTCTAGCTCTAAATTTATGATCCTAGGATTTGTTCCCTTTCCTATTGTACTCTCTTTAGAATACAGCATGGATAAATATAGATAGACAGTAGCCCTTCCCCCTAAATCATACAGTTCCTTTTAGCCCAGGAGAGATTGTGGGAAAAAGTATATAAAAGGCCACTGGCTCATCTTGGCTTTGACACATCATTGGAGTGAGTAAATTATATAACTTCTTTGTGTTTTAGTTTCCTTGTCTGTAAAATGGGGATAATTACCTAGAATCCTAGAATTTTAGAGTTAGATGTAAACTCAAGGAGCATCTATTACAACTGGTACCAACTGGTAGCAACAAAAGCTCCCTCTACAATATAACTGAACAAGTAGTAATCTATCTCTTGCCTGTAGACCTCTACTTTAGAAACCCAACATGCCTGAAACTGAGGCCAAGAAAAGTGAATTATCCTGCCCAAAGTCATGCAGATAGTGAATAAGAAAGTTGGGATTTGTACTCAGGTCTTCAGATACAATATTTTCTTTTTTTCCAGTGTGCTATTTCCATTGTGGCTGAAATGGATGTAACTGAAACATATCTCTCCAATTAATTCTGGTAAATGTATAGTTCTTGATTTTATATGAGGGACTGAGAAATATTAGAATCAATATGAATGTGCCATTTAGGTGGGGAATTGGAAGATCCAAGCATTTTGATCCTATATCCCATTTGGTTATAGTTTTTAAAACCCAGAAATAAACAAAACATTTTAATTTTCTATAACCATTCTTGAAGTTGACCAATAAAAGGACATCATGCCAGCCCTAATGTGTGAGAAACTGTTGTACCATTGATGGGCTCATATTGTCACACTCCTTACTACATGTAACCTTCTAGCTTTATGTTTTTCTCTGAAATTATAGAAATGTTGCCTGCAGTTTTATGTTTCCTGGCCCCTGGAACCAAATTTTTTGGATTGGATCATGATAACTTTTTATATCTCTTAGTATATATATTCCTACACTACACTTCCCAAAGCAGGCAAAAATTAACTCTTGATTTGCTTCTATCTTGTGATGGAATGAGACATATAGTGTAGAGGAAAAAAAAGTTAATTTAGTGAATTAACTGGTTCTGGAACTAACTGGTGAATAAACTGGTTATTTGGTATTCTACAAACAAAGTAAATGAATTATTAATTTTCTACCTTTCAATAGGTGGTGTTGGAACCTTACATAGATTTTATTTAACATGTCACTGGACACAAATTAGAATTTTTTCCTGTATTTAATTTGATGGAAATCATTGAAATTATTGAAATAAGGAGAAAAAGTCTAGGTCACTATTACAATCATTATTTTCAGATCATCCAGGCACTATAATTCCATTGCTAAAAGACAAATTCATAAATGATACAGATTATTAGAATCTACATGAAATCTGGAACATCAAGTTAACATGATAATATTATAAAATGAAAATCTCAGTAATAGGAAAACAAATTGGACAGTCAGATTTCAAGTTAATTTCCCTTACAGAGTTAATTGTCTTGTTTTCTGCAAAAATGGTATGGCATTCTTAAGCATCATCTTGCTAGGGTTCTGATTGTGGGGTGGAAGGAAGGGAGAGAAAGAAGGGAGATGATCATTTATGTAGCACCTAATATGCACCTGGAATGTTTTATAAATATTATCTCATTTGATCCTCAAAACAAACTTGTAGGATAGGCGCTGCTATCATCACCACAATTTTAAATCGAGGAAACTAAAGTTAAGTGACTTTACTCAGGGTCACACAGTTAATAAGTATCTGAGATGAGATTTGAACTCAGGGTCTTTCTGATTCCAGACGTAGCACTTTATCCATTATGCCACCAGCTGTCTCTAGGATAGTATTTGCATTTTCTTTAGTAGCCAAGCATAATTTACTAAACTATTAGAATGCCAATAATTGGTTGTATCATATATGTGATATAACCAATATATTTGTTAGATAATTAATGGAATGATCCAGAAAAAGGGAAAAATATATGAGTTAGGGGCAGGGGAGAGTGAAGGAGAAAGAAAGCAAGGAAAAGTGAAATAGGAATTGATAACAGTAAAGGGACAAATCAGCATGAAAGGTTGTGGAGAAGGGATAAAGCCGGCAACAGATCCCTAGTCCCATAGTCATTTACTCCAGTTGGGTAAAATGAGTTGTGTGTGTTTACTTCAAAGTGGCCTTATCTCTCAGTATTCTGCCCTATGACCTGACTTGGTTAAAAAGCTTGATCTCATCCCAAAGAGAAATTCTATTACTAGTTTCTGGTCCCCTCTCCATATCATTTCCTCAGAGGGATTTAACATTTGATTATATGTGCATTGCAAGTAATAATCCATTGTTTACACAATGATGGGTATTCAAAGGTGAGGAAAAACCCGGATGTGGGTTATGTATCTTAATAGATTAAGGTAACTGAAAACCCATTTCCTTTCCTGGTAATGCCTGGAAGCCAGTGAGAGGGTAACCACAGGTTTATTAATCTCAAACTAGAAGATTTCTAAACTTCAAACAAAAGGTAGTTAGGTGGTACAGTGGATAGCTCAAATTTGAACTGGGTTCAAATTTGACCTCAGATTTTATCAACTGTGTGATCCTGGGCAAGTAATTAACTTCTGTTTCTCTTAATCCACTTGAGAGGGAAATAGCAAACCACTCCAGTATCTTTGCCAAGAAAACCCCATGGACAGTACTGGTGTGCTATGGTCCATGGGATCACAAAGAGTCAGACATGACTGAACAACAATAAAAAACACATAGACACTCTCCAGCTTGTCTTCTATTTTAATGGGGCTTAGAGTCCTCTTGACCCTAGGGTTTTATTTATAGTACAAATTTTTCAAATATTCCCTGTACTACCTCCCTCCTTTAAAAAAAAGAAAGTAATAATAAAGCCCAGTCACTAGAGGAAACCTGTCTATTTATATTAGGTAGTTAGGTTGTAGAGCTGATTGAATGATGGACTTGGAGTCAGGAAGATGAGTTCAGATCTTCACTCAAACACTTGCTAGCTGGGTGACCCAGAACAAGGCATTTAGCTGTGCCCCAACTTCCTTGTCTGCCAAATGGTTATAATGAAGTGCCAGTTAGGTTCCCATAGTGCTAGCTCCTACACAAAGCCTCTCACAAGGCCCCTCAGGGGGCCCCAGGAACCCAGTGTTAAGGTATGACTGTTGTGAAACCTCACCCTGCACCTACCTTGTAACCAAGATGTAACCAAAACAAAGATTTGCCCCGTTAGCTTGCAGCACCCCCACCCCACCCTTAGTTTATGTCCCTATGTAGCAACTGTTGCCTTCCTGACCACTGTTTGTTTCAAGAAGTACTTTTTACTGTATAAAAGCTTGCTGGACAGACTGCTCAGGGCTGCCTTCCCTTCTGGGAGACAGCTGCCGGCTAATAAATAAGCACTTCTAAATTCTAATTGGCTATGCTGTCCTGTATTTATTTGCCTCTGTTTTCCATTACAATAATAATAGTACCTATCTCACAAGGTTGTTGTATAATGAGATAATATATGTAAGGTGCTTTGCAAAATTTAAAATACTATATAAAACTGTCTATTATTATGATGATTTTAAAGGAATATACTTAAAATGCATGGGAACTTTCTTGGCTTATTTGAAGCTTCTGTCTTCATTGGACCATGATTTGTTTTGAAAAAGTGGGATATAGCTAAGAAAAACTATTGGTAATTTGGATTAATGAAAAAGTTTAGGCAGATTCTAGTGTGCCTCGATTACCTATTTACATTTTTTTTCCTTAAATGCTTTTGTGACTTAGACATTGAAAGAAAGAAAGAAAGAAAGAAAGAAAGAAAGAAAGAAAGAAAGAAAGAAAGAAAGAAAGAAACCTCTCTTCCTAGAAATTTGGAAATCCTTGATCAAATAGCCATAAACTTTAATTGAAGATTATTTTGTGAACTTTGCAAACTGCATGCAAAATATTAGCATTGTAGGACACTTAGCTACTATAGTTTGGTCAAAACTAAACAGGAAGCAATAGTCACCTAACTATCCCTTAATTTTCTGTGTTACTCTTTGCAAGGATGATGATAGAGTTATCTATTCATTACAAAAATAAAGATAAATAGAGCTATACTAAGGAAGGCTCCTAACAGCCAAGACAGCTTAGAGGCTGGGGGCTGGTTATAGTTGAGGACCCGCGTCCTTGTGGGTTTGATAATTCGTTCCCTTTGAGTGAGGATGGCTGTCCTGGCACCAGCCCATTTCCCAGGCCCCTGCAGGCGGTACTGGTATGGGGTGCAGGGACCAAAGAAAACTTCTAAGGCCAGCTTGGGATCCCGGAGAAGGAGAGAGAACACATTAGGTTTGACACCAATTTCAGAGGCAATTTCATCCATATACTGAATGTATGGTACTCGACTAGTATCACGTGGGCTTTGCAAAAACCTGAAACCAAAAGAGAAAGAAGAGAAGGCCCAGGTTAGAGATTTGCTATGTCCCTTTCCTATAGTTCTTTATACTTATAATATATCAAGGTTAATTAGTGGAGATCTTTAGGATGAGGGAATGAGTGAGATTTATCCCAATATCAGGGTCCCTACAAAGTTATGAAATCATTCTTTTTTTTTTTTTGGAGGGCAATTGGGGTTAAGTGACTTGCCCAAAGTCATATGGCTAATAAGTGTCAAGTGTCTGAGGCCGGATTTGAACACAGGTCCTTTCGGACACCAGAGCTAGTGCTCTATTCACGGAGCCATCCAGCCACTCCTGAAATCATTCTTAAGCAAAATGTGGTATTTTTGGTATTTTGAGTCAAGTCAAATCAACAAGCACTTATTTAAGTACCTACTATGTGCCAGATACTGTGCTAAGTATTGGGGATACAAAGAAAGGCTGAACATAGTCCCTGTCCCTTATAGTCTAGTTGGTATGGTGATGGTGGCAACGTGCAATTATATTAAAATAAGGTATATGTATACATACACACATATAAAGTACTATATATAGTATATATATACATATATATGGGTGTATATATATATATATAATTGGAGATACTTTCAGACTGAAATAATTGTAAGAAGGACCAGGAATGGATTCTTGCAGACTTGAAGAAAGCCAAGGAAGGAAGGAAGTGGAGGTAAGGAGGGAGAAGATTGCAGAGATAGGCAATAGCCAGTAAAATGGATGGAGTTTTAGAGATGAAGTTTAGTCCCTTGTTGCTCAAGGAACAACCAAGAGAACAATTCCTGGCTTCTAGAGTTTATGGAGGATGATTGATCTCTATCAAGTCAAGTTACGTCCTGTTAGTATCATTCTGAACCAGTCCTTTATTCTGCAGTTTAATAAGCAACAACCACCCTTATGGCAGATATGTTTAATAGATTCTGAAGAATGATCAATTCATTTGCTATACCATTTTGCTTGTCTTAATTGTTATATATAGAATAATGCTTCAATCGCACCCTGCCCCCCCCCCCATGAACCTTATTCATAAAACCATAGATTGCCCAGGAAATTAAAACACACTAAACACATTGCACCTTGCATTCTAGTAAGGGAATGTAATAGGAGGCTTTCCATAGCAGGATTCTGTAGCTTTCTGTAGATTCTAACTCTAGGGTTAAGAAGCCCTACATTGAAGTTAACCCTGACTGGGACTCTCAGAGCCCTCATTTGGTAGGCAGAAAGACCAGGCATCACCAATATTCTCTTTCTTCTTGCCTTCTCCAACAGGCTGTCCAGAACTCATCAAGAACTCCTGGGAGTTGATTTGTCTTGACATCATGCCAGCCTAAGTCATCATACTAGACCACTGAGAGTCCGTTCAGGTTAGCCAGGAGGCAGAAAGACCCACCTCCACGGTCAGATTCTATAACTTATTTCCCATGTATTAGACTTTCCATATGGGATTCTTGACTGAGATAAGTATTACTAATTTTATTCCTTCTGGGGAGGTGGAAAACCACCAGGACTTATCATTTGCCCTGCTGCTATGACTTCTAGACCTCCAGCTCTGTTAGCTGACTACCATACACTCTGACTTCCAGGCCTTTCTATTTGCCCTTTAGCTGAACTTTCTTTTATGTTATATCCCCCAATTAGGGTGTGAGTTCCTTGAGATCAGGAACTGAGTTGCTTTTTCTACTTGTATAATCAGTGTCTTTGTTGTTTAATTGTTTCAATCATGACCAACTCTTTGTGATCCCATTTGGAGTTTTCTTGGCAAAGATACTAAGGTGGTTTGCCATTTCTTCTCCAGCTCATTTTACAGATGAGGAAACTGAGGTAAACAGGGTGAAGTGACTTACTCAGGGTAACACAGCTAGTAAGTATCTGAGGCTGGATTTGAACTTAGCTCTTCTTGACTCTAGGTCTGGCACTCTATCCACTGCACCACCTAGCTGCCCCTATACTCAGTGTTTTTTTAGTTTAGTACACTTTAAGTACTTAAAGTGCCTTTTCATTTATTCATATTCTTAATTTGTAGAACTCATATCAATGGATTTGTACATTTTTAAAAAGTTAAAAATTTCTGCAGAAATCTTTGTTTTTGCTAGCCTCAATTAAATACTTCTCTCTCCCTCAAGAGCAAAATTGTCTGTTTTTTGAGTTTTTCCTCTCCAAGTGCACCTGAGATAAGAAAGCACTGGAACTTTAATAGTTTTGGTGGAATAATGTCCATAGTCTTTTAAAGAGAAGACCATTTTAATAGAATTGTCCTGAGGGCAGAGCTCTTAACATGTTTCTAACCCCAGTTGCCATAAGGAGTAAAAATGTAAATTAGATTTAATGAGTAAACAAAACAAGTTTAATTATCCTTCATCAACCATAAAGTTTCTTACTGTTTGTCCAGTTTGGCTCTGATTTGTTTAATTGCTGCCATCATATCTTTCTGTGAAGGTAATTTGTTCAATCCTAGGAAAGAAAAAAAGAGAGAGAATCTGAGTAGAACTAAGTGGAGAAATGCTTGAATGAGAGCAAGTAGTTTCAGGATGAAATTGTGATATCTACAATCAGAAACTCAAAGCCAAAGCTCCCATTGGGGAACTCCTAAAGAAGGAAGGGCAGTGTTGCCATTGTCAGGAAGACAACTTATCTTCCCCATAATATTGCACAGAGTACTTTAGATCACAAAACAAAACAAAAAATCTTTTAGAGGAAAGAGAGCTTAGAGATCATGTCTTCTAGCCCCTTTATTTTATATTGAAGATTACTGATCATCTACCAAGCTAATTCTGATAGAGAAAAGATAGTATATGAAGAAGAATATAGATAAGATACTTGGATCTTCACAGGAGACAAAAATCCAAGAAAAGACATAGTATCTGGATAGTGTCTCAGACATCTATAAACAAATACACAAAGTAAAGGTGGAAAAAAGTGAACTAGAGATGCTCATGGAAGAAGACAAATTTTATCTTCTTATGGTGGGAATTCACAAGTAACATTTTGAGATGCACCACTCCAAAACATTCTGGGTAATGATAGGAAACTTTATAAGACATGATACTCATTTGGAAAGATCCTTGCAGCTGTACATTACATTTTTGGACAGCACTAATTGTTATAGAAATCTAATTTATATGTTTTTTCCTTGAGTTCAATATAAATTAGCCTTCCTATTATTTCTACCCAAAGATCTCAGTTCTGCCGTACATGATCAAGCAAGTCTAACTCATTTTAATAATAATTAATAATGACAACATTTTTCTAGTTACCTACTATGTGTCAGGTACTGTGCTAAGCACTTTACAAAAATTATCTCATCTGATCCTCACCATAACCCAGGGGGGAGGTGCTATTATGACCCACATTTTAAAATTGAGGATATGGAAGGAAACAGAGATTAAAGTTGCTGGTCCAAGGTTGGACAGCTAGTAAGCATCTGGGGCTGGATTTGAACTCAAGGCTTTCTGACTCCAGGTCCAATATTCTTTCTACTATACCACCTAACTACCTACAAACATTTTTGTTTCACAAACACTTTCCATATGACAGTCTTTCAAAATCCTGAAGGCAGTTATCATTGTCACAGATCTTCAGGATGATGATGATGATAAAATAATAATATCTAACATTTACATAGCACCTACTATGAACAGATACTGTGTTAAGCACTTTACATTTATTATCTCATTTGATAAATTTCCTCAGTTTCTTTATTTCCAGCTCAGTCACTGTCCTGGTCTCCCTTTTCTGGGTATGTTCCAGCTTATTAGTGCTGGAAGTGCCCTTATCTGGATGTGAATTTCCAGGGAATAGTATAGAAAGATCATTATCTTCTTCAGTCTAGACACTCTACCCCTTCTGATACAGCTGAGGATAGTATTAATTTTTTTTTGCAGTCATGTCACATTATTAACTCACGTTGAGTCCACTAAGATCCCCACATAAATTTCACATGAACAAAGAACTGGGCACTACTGAAAACAATTGAAATTGTTTAGGAACATATCCTTTAATTCTGTATGATGAAGTTGATTTTTTAAAAAACTCACGTGAGACTTTTGAATAAATCTCTATCAAATCACATCTTATTAGATTTGGCCCATCATTCTAGTCCATTGAGATCTTTTCGGAGTCTGACGCTACTATCCCACATGTTATCTATTTCTCTCAACTTTGGGTCTTTTGCAGATCTGATATGTCTCTCATTTTGGCTTCATACAATATAATCATAAATGGTAATCCACAGGTAATGATAAGATATAATGATAAAAGTGTTGAACAGTGTAACACCCAGGACTGATTCTTGAGGCACTTTACTAGAGACCTCCCTCCACATAGATAGTGACATCTCTTGTTTCCAGCCATTCAGACTGTTCTGAATCTACCAAAATTTACTCCCATCTAGTCCATATCTCTCCATCTTATCCACAAGGACAGCGTTAGAGACGCTGACAAATGCTAAGCTCAAACCCGGATATACTATGGGTGCAACATACCCATGATAACAAATAAGTCTTGTAAGATAACAAATGTGAAGTGTTGTGAAAATCTTAGCTGCCCTTGCTTCTGTATTCTAGTTATGTCTTTTTAACATCTTTGTTTGTAGGTTCCTTCCTTGGACATCCATACTGGTATCATCAGATTGTCCTTTGTTTGTCATTGTATCTTTTAGTATTTGTCACAATATTTCATTCTTGAGGGCTCTCTATTACTCTTCAGAAGGCTTTCCAGGTAGGATTTTATGAAATAAGGTAGACAGGTGCCATGGTGGATAGAACATTGGGCCTGGAGTCAAGAAAACCCAAGCTCAAAGCTAATCTTAGATACTTACTAACTGTGGTACCCTGATAAAGTCACCTACTTACCTTCTGTTTGCCTCAGTTTCCTCAATAACAAAACAAGGATCATAAGAACAGCTACCTCCTAGGGTTGTTCTGAAGATTAAATGAGATAATATTTGTAATGTACTTAGCACAGTGATTGACACATAGTAGGTCCTTAACAAATACTTCCTTCTTTCACGGGATACTATTTAACATTTCTCTTAATTCATTTACATTTACTCTTGCTAAGTCTGTGGTGCGTGTAAAGTTATGGCCGGTTTTCTTCTCCTCTGTCATAAATTCTAAGATAAAGTGGACATATCTTTCTAAAGTTCCTAGTATTTTGTTGTCAGCAACCAAATGCTACTTATTGATCTGACTCAGGCCCAGAATAGAAGTTCCCTTCATTATTTCCTCCATCTTTCAAAGGACAGAATTATCACAAAGACAAGATAAAAAATTTATCAACTGCTTTGCCTCTGTCGCTGAGAGAGAACTTTATTAGATAATCAGCTAATTACTACTGACTATTTTATTCTGTCTACAAGGGAATTGTGAAAAACCTTGTCAAATGCAATGCTAAAATGTAGAGTTGCAATTTATTTCTTGAACACTATCCATCCTCTCCATTTGGACAGATAGACTCCCACAAATCTGTGAGTTCTGGTCCTCCATCAGGTGATTTGCATTTGAATGAGAGGAAGTGGAAGCTGGATGACCATTTGCCAGAGATATAATAGAGGGGATCTAGCTCAGGCATAAATGAACTTGATGACCTCTGAGGTCCCTTCCAAATCTGATATTTTTTGTGTTATGTGGGATGCTACAACTATAACTTTTTTTTTACCTTTTGGAGGGAAATTGGGTTTAAGTAACTTGCCCAAGGCCACACGGCTAGGTTTTTGTTTGTGTGGGCTTTAAGTGTCTGAGGCCAGATCCGAACTCAGGTCCTTCTGACTCCAGGGCCGACACTCTACTCACTGCGCCACCTAGCCGCCCCAACAACTATAACTTTTGATAAGGTGGAAATGGAAGAAAAGGTGGGAATGCTTTCAGAAGAGAGGGGCAAGGCAAGGGCTTTGCTTTCCCTGTTTTCCTGGACTTCAATAATAGCCTTGTAGTCCTGCCGAATTTAGCCATAATGCATTTTCAATGTTAACCTTTAGTTTAGTTGGAGAGCACTTTATTGATTGTCCTTTGAACAGAAGTTTTTAAAAGGGCAGCATTTTTTATTTCTTATCACAGACACAAGAATAAGTCTTGGCAAAATTGCGAGGTTGGCTAACTTTGCCCTTTCTCAGCTTCCTATTTCACCAGTCCTCTCTCTGATGTTGGAATTTCTGTCTCCTCAGATACATTACCTTTTCCATAATCTAAAAGACCCTTGTTTTCAATTAGTAATCACCATTAGGATCAAGGGATTAAATTAACAACAACAACAACAACAACAACTAGTATTTATATATCACTTTAAAGTTTATAAATTGCTTTCCAAATATTACATCATATTATCCTTACAGCAATCCCAGGAGATAGGTACTACTACAACTCCCATATTACAGTTTTAGGGTGCTACCTCATGATGTCTTAATATGTTAGTCTCTCAGGGAAAGATAAATAATGAGACTCTTGGAATTTTAAAAATTTTTTAAGCTCCAAGGAACTGATTCTAATTTTGGGTTAGATTAAACTTCAGTTTACTAGAGCAGTTTATCATTCTTTAGTACTTTCCTAAGGGTAGGTCAATTTTAGCATAGATGTTTATATCTCGCACTGGTAAAATTCATCAGGCAGTAAAATTTCTCGAACACCAATGGTGTACAGAGACAAAAGTCCAAAGGCTGAATTTCAGATATTATGACAAGTCAAGAGCAAAGATATATTGGGTATAGGTGTCCTCTTCTCAAATCATGTCCCACAATTGACTCTCAATTTCACAAATATGAATAGATAACATTGCATAAAGGGTAGAGAGCTGGTTTGGGGAGTCAAAAAGTTCTAGGTTTAAGTCTTAACTTAGACACTAGCTTTCTGACCCTGCTCAAGTCCCTTAATTTCTCAGTGCATCACACAACTGTCTGTGATTATACACAACAGGAAGTTTAATCATTGGGAATTCTCCACATTAGTGAAATCATAGGTCTAAATTTAAAGGCTCTATACCCACCCTTGAATACACGCACAGCCCAACGGCTCTGGAGTTCTGATGTAGGAATGGTGGCTCCCACTGGTTGGAGGATGCCAATGAAAGCTATTGTTGGCTTCTTGAGAAAAGGTGGAAATACAAACTTATATATGGAGTTCTGGCTGCCCACATTTTTCAGGTTGTCTTCCAAGAAAGAGAAATCAAATGTATATCCCGTGGCAAAAATGACAACATCAATCTCCTCTTCAGTACCATCCTCAAATATAGCCGTGTTTTCAGTGAATTCAATCACATTTGGTTTCACCAGCAGACTCCCAGAAATGATGCGGTTGGGCATATCATCGCTGAAAGTAGCTTGATGACTCAGAAACCTATAAGAAAATGAGCATTATCTACGAAAGTAAGTGTACATCTTTGTGACAGCAAGCAATAAGTGTTGAGGAGGAACTTCAGTTTGTCAGATCAGTTCACCATTCTTAGTATTTCCTAAGGGCAGGTTAATTTTAGCATAGCAGTTTACAGCTTGCACTATTAAAATACACCAGGGCAAAGAATTGTAATTTGAGGGGATGCCCATCAACTGGAGAATGGCTAAACAAGTTATGGTATATAAATGTAATGGAATACTATTGTACTATAAGAAATGAGGAGCAGGTGGATTTCAGAAAAACTTGGAAAGACTTATATGAATTGATACTGAGTGAAGTGAGCAGAATCAGGAGAACATTGAACACAATAACAGCAACATTGTGTAATGATCAAATTTGATAGACTTGGCTCTTCTCCATCATACAGTGAACGAATACAATTCCAAAAGACTCATGATGGAAAATGCTATCAATATCTAGAGAAAGATCTATAGAGTCTGAATGCAGATCAAAGCATTCTATTTTGTCTTTCTCTTTTTAAAATTTCTTGTGTTTTTTCCTTTTTGTTCTGTTTCCTCTTTCACAACATAACTATTATGGAAAGATGTTTAATATGATTGTCCATGTATAGCCTATATCAGATTGCTTGCCATCTTGGGGAGAGGGGAGGGAAGGTGAAGAAGGGAGAAAAACATTTGGAATTCAAAATCTTATAAAAGAGAATGTTGAAAATTATCTTTACACGTGATTAGAAAAAATGAAACACTATTAAGTGGGGAAAAAATCACCAGGCAGTAAGATTTCCTGAGCACCTATGGTGTACGGAGATGAAAGTTCAAAGGTTAGAACTGCAGATTGCAAATAGGTGTCCTGCAATACATAATCATTTGACTTCTAAGCAAACAAAATCTATAGAAATAAAATATATTTATCTAGTAGTGATAGTATCAAATAGGAATCAAGAAGAACTGACTATATTCTCATGCCCATTTCATTGTGAGAATTCACATATTCACAAGGACTTAAGGAGAACAGCACTTACTTATACATTATCTTACCCATTAATCTATTTCTGACTAGAAAAGCAAGAGTTTTGGGGGAGCTCATGACTGACTTCTCTGACAAGAAACTGAGAACACTGAGATGTTCCTTCAAATATGCTAGTTTCCATTATGGGCTGTCATCAATGAATTCATCGAAATATGTTTAACCTAATTATATTTCCAGTCTGTTCACATAATTCACATCTTTCTGTGTAATGTATTTTATAAATTTAAAGTAGCAAGTCTTTTGTTTATGAGCTTGCCTCTTTCAAGCCTCAGGGAGCATTTCCTAGTCCCTAGTCTAGGTTTTGACAAGAAAGTTCATGTTTATTCTATCCATACTTTCTTCAGTTTTATGAAGTGCTATCATATTCTCCCTCTGAGCCTTTGTGTTCCAAGAATGAAGATTTGAAGCATACTGTATTCAGGGTCAAAGGATCCAGATCAAATCCTGGTTCTGTGATCTATTGTGACCTCAAGCAAGTTTTTTCATCTCTTTAGCCCTCATCTAGTGCAGCTAAGAGATGCCATCATGCACAAAGTGCTGGGCCTAGAGTTCAGAAAGACTAATTCAAATCTGGCCTCAGACACTTACTACTGAGTGACACTGGGCAAATCACATACTAGTTTCCCTCAATTTCCTCATCTGTAAAATAAACTAGAGAAGGAAATGGCAAACCATTGTCATTGCTAAGAAAACCTCAAATGCGGTCACAAAGAGTCAGGCATGACTAAAAATAACTGAACAAAAAACAGGTCTCAGTGTTTCCTCCATAAAATGACATGATTAGACTGGGTGACCTTGAATGTCTCTTTCCACTCTAAATCTCTGTTCCTATGTTATTATGATCATATAATTCCTAAATGTTTTCATTAGTTTTTGTATGGCAGTCCCTCAATTCTCTTGATTAATTTGGGTAACCTTTGTTGTTTCTGATGTTTGTGTTTTTGAGATTCAAAACTGGAACTGGACATAGTATCCCAGACTGTTTTTCTATAAGGATAGGATTATGGGGGGCAGAGTCAAGATGGGGTAGAAACAGGACTTCTGCACAGTTCTAGCTTCCACCTTCCCCAATTCATGTAAAAGGGGACTCTGAACAAACTTTGGAGCTACAGAACCCACAAAAATGACACAGAGAAGCCAACTTCCCCCTGAGAACAGCCCAGCAGCCAGGCAGGGAGCAACCAGCACAGCACTCTGGGAGCTGACTCTAGCCCCCCAAAAGCCAGAGGTTTTAGCTCATGGGTGGCCTGACCAGCCACTGGCTGGAGGGACACCAGAGCACCAGTAGCTGTGGCATTTCCAGAATTATCAACACATAGATGCTAAGGATAAAGTGAGAGGTCAGTGCAACATGGACTTTGGGACGCAGTGGTTGAGGGAGAAGCTGCTGAGGGCTGTAGTGCAGCTGCTGCCACATGGCAGCTTCAGCTCCTAGTCTGCAGACTGTAGGGGGACCAATTGACCAGTCTGAGGGGTAATCACTCTTGCTTTAACCTTCTTGGATCTGGATTGTGGTCTAGGGTGGAGGTCTTGGGGTGTGTGACCAGCTTGCCAGAGCATGTGGAGGCTTCAGAGAGGGCACCCAACTAATAATACCTCTGGTAGCTGAGAAAACCCCAGCATTTGTGACGGAAGCTTCCCTATCTGGTGGCCGAGTCCTACTGTGGAAGAAAGCCCAAAAGTTAAGTAATTAAGTGGCAACATGACCAGGCAAAGGAAGCAAAACAAACAGAAGAATCCAACATTAAACTCCTATTTTGGGGGCAAAAAGGATCAAAGCATGGAATAGGAGAAACACAGTGAAGTCAGAACTCCTGCACCAAAAGCTTCAAAGGAAAATACTAGCTGCTTACAGTCCATAGAGGACCTTAAGAAGCAGATAAGAAAAGTGGAGGAAAAATTGGGAAGAGAAATGAGGATGATGCAAGAAAATTATAAAATGAGAGTCAACAGCCTAACTGAGGAAAATAACACCTTAAAAATAGACTAACTCAAATGGAAAAAGAGGCTCAAAAAGGCAATGAGGAGAAAAATGCCTTAAAAAGCCAAATTTGCCAGATGGAAAAAAAATCTCAAAAGCTCACTGAGGAGAATCATTCCTTCAGAATTAGAATGGAGCAAATGGAAGCTAGTGACTTTATGAGAAATCAAGATGCTCTTAATCAGATCCAAACAAATGAAAGAAAAGAAGGAAATATTAACTATCTCATGGGAAAAACCACTGACCTGGAAAATAGATCCAGGAGAAATAATTTAAAAATTATTGGACTACCTGAAAGCCATGATCAAAGAAAGAACCTAGAAATCATCCTTCAAGAAATTCTCAAGGAAAACTGCCCTGATGTTTCAGAACCAGAGGGCAAAACAGAGGTTGAAAGAATCCACTGATCACCTCCTGAAAAAGATCCCCAAAAGAAAACTCCTAGGAATATTGTAGCCAGGTTCTGGAATTCCCAGATTAAGGAGAGAATATTACAAGCAGCCAGGAAGAAACAATTTGAATATTGTGGAAACACAATCAGGATAACTTTAGGATCTGGCAGCTTCTACACTGAGGGATCAAAAGGCCTGGAATACGATATTCCAGAGGGCAAAGGAACTGGGATTAAAACCAAGAATTAACCTGCCCAGCAAAACTGAGTATCATGTTTCAGGGAATATATGGTCATTCAGTGAAATAGAGGACTTTCAAGTATTCTTGAAGAAAAAACCAAAGTTGAAGAGAAAATTTGACATTTAGATACAAGAAGCAAGAGAAGCATGATAAGGTAAACAGGGAAAATAAATCATAAGGAACTTATCAATGTTGAACTATTTACATTCCTACATGGAAAAATGATAATTGGAACTGATGAAAACTTTTCTTGGTATGAAAATAGTTGAAGGGAATATACATAGTATGTATGTATAATTGAGGGCACAGGACCAATTTAATAGGAAGGGATGATACTTATGTGAAATTAAGAGGTGAGAGAGGAATATAGTGAGAGGATATGGGGAGAGACAGAATGGGGTAAACTATCTCATATAGAAGAGGCAAAGGAAAATGGTTACAATGGAGGGGAAGAACAGGAAGACATAATGTGTCAACCTTATTTGCATTGAATTTGGCTCAGGGAGGGAATGACATACACACTAAATAAGGTGTCTCACCCTACAGGACAGTAGTGGGGAAGGGGATGAGAGGGGGGATGATGGAAGGGAGGGCAGGCTGGGGGGAGGGAAGTTGGAGGCACACACTTTTGAAAAGGGACAGGACCAAAGTAGAGAATAGAACAAGTGGGAGGTGGGATAGGAGGGAGGGAAATATAATCAGTCTTCTACAATATACCTACTATGGTAATGTTTTGCATTAGCTACACATATACAGCCTATATTGAATTGAATTGCTTATCTTCCCAGTAAGGGTGGGTGACAAGGGAGGAAGGGAATGAATCTGGAATTCAAAGTTTTAAAACCAAATGTTTAAAATGTATGTGTATATATACATATACACACACACACACATATATGTGTGTATATATATATATATACATATATATACTATTATTAATACTATTTTACATGTAATTGGGAAATAAGATATACAGACACTGGGGCATAGAGATCCACCATGCCTTACTGGAAGAGTCAAAGGGGGTATGGGAGAAGACATGGGAGAGAGCAAATTGGAGGAGGGGATATTCTGTGGGACCGCTCTTTTGGGGAGGAGGGTAGGGAAAAATGGGGAGAAAATTTGTAACTGAAAATCTGGCAGAAATGAATAATGTAAACCAGAAATTAATAAAGCATTTTTTAAAAGGATAGAATTGTGTTATCTCTTTTGTTTCCACGAATTTAGTAATTTCTTTCTAGTAATTAGATGCAGCTGATAGCAAAGTAAATAAAGCACTGGTCCTAGAGTAAGGAAGATTTAAGTTCAAAAGCGTGTGGAAGTGTGGAAGTCACTTAACTTCTGCCTGCCTCAGTTTCTTTAGTTGAAAAAATGGGGAAAATAAGAGCACCTACTTTGCAGGGTTGTTGTGAAGGTCAAATGAGATAATATTTGTATAAAAGTGCCTATAGTATTTATATAGTAGGCACTATATAAATGCTTCTTTACTTCATCAGTGACTTTCTTGATAATAATTTCTTTGATGTCTTCTTAGATGCACCATATAAATATGTATTCTTAACATGATTATTATAAATAACCATATATAATATATTGCATATGTACAAATAACAAATATATACACGCACATATAAACTTTTTTAACAAACCAATTTTCACAAGTAGCACAGAATGATCCTTATGTTATAAAGTCAAAGAAATATCAGAGACCCAGTGTACTGCTAAAGTGGACAGCGTATAAATACATTGTACATTTATATAAACACTTAAAAAAATAACAAACTTACTTTTACAAATAGCACAGAATAACCTTTGTGTTATGAAATCATGGGAAGAGAGATCAGAGACCTGATGTGCTTCCCAAGAGGATACCATGCATGTGTGTATGTGTGTGTGTAGACACACACATCCATCCATACACACACACACACACACACACACACACACATACACATACATACATACTTTTTAGAAAATACACTAACTTTCACAAATACCACAGAGTGACCTGTATACACAGTGTATATATGCTCTTAGGAAGCACATTGGGTATCTCATCTCTCTGTGACTTCATAACAAAAAGGTCATTCTGTGCTACTTGTAAAATTTGGTGTGTTAAAAATGTTCATTAACTACTTAGAGATAGAAAAACGCCTTTGTTTATAGCTTAATTACCTTTGTGTAGTAGAGAACTCATGATTTGTTGGGACCTGATTTGGCATGAGACGAGAATAGACGTATAAGTGGAGAAAAGTTGATGATACACTGGGTATTCAGGTTTCAGAACTGTATTTAAAAGAATTTCTTTTGTTCTAGAAAAAAAGATTCTTCTTCCTTAGCAGTCACAGAGCACAGATTGTTGAGGACATTTTACCCACCAATATAGGCTAGGTTTAACAGCATCGATTCAAAAATTTTATTTCCTTTGCTATTCTTAATTTTTAATTGGAGAAGCTCATGAATCCAACAGAAAAGGAAATAAGAAAACTTAGTGAAACTATGTTGGTTGATATACTTCGTAGAGAAAAGAAGGGGAGGGCCAGGAGAGTTGCCACAGGTTCAGTTTATTAAGCCTACTCTTAATTTATAACTTATTTAGATCTGATCCTTTGTTAAGGGTGGACAATTAGGAATGTGATCTAAGAACATATTCCTAATCTGCACATGTACCATCTATATGATCACCTTGGATTCAAACACACTAAACTGACACCATAATTCCACATTAAAAAAGGCAGTGCAACATCTCCATTTCTTCATTCTCAGTAAAAATAGAGTAAGATGGCCCAGAACCTCATGAGGGAAGAGGATATGGTGTCCATTCTTCTTATGGAACTGAAAAGGACATCAGTGGTCATCTAATCCAAAATATACACCCCCAAAGGCCTTAATATAACACTCTACTATCCATCCAACAAATGATCACCCTCCTTTGCTTTCCATTTTTAAAGGTTGACATTTTGTCTTTAGAATATGAAGCCTGGTGGATTTCTTATAGGGATTTTCATACATTTCCAAGTTTCCTACTTGACTAGCCCACTTCAGTAAACAAAGGGAAATATCCCGTCTCTTGTCCCCACCTTCTGACCATACCTGTGCTGAGGCTGAAGACCAAAATCTGTGTGATTAAACTTGGAATTGAGTTTGTTCTCTGCCCAGTTGTTGATCATGGAGGTTGTTAGCCACTTATTGATGCAGTTATAAAAGCGTGTGAAGAGTACAGTGTCTAAAGGACTCCCATTATCCCAAACACGATTCCATATCCAAGCACCTCGCCTTGTACTGAGGAACACCTAGATGAGAAAGAAGTTGCTATAGTACAACACACTCTCCTTACCTCATCCTCATCATTACCATGGCTTGATTTTCTATAACACTTTAAGTTTCACAAAGTACTTTATATATGTTATCTTATTTAATATTCATAACAATCCTGGGTGATAGATGTTATTATTTCCTTCATTTACAGATGAAGAAACTGAGTCACAGGGAGGGTACAGGACCTGCCTAGGGTCATACAGCTGATAAATATCTGCAGCATATTGAACACATCTTCCTTATTCCAAATCCATTCCTTTCACCACTTAGCTAATTTTTTGTATGCATCAAAGGTGGAACCTGAACCCAAGTCCTCCTGATACCGAGACTAGCTCTCTATCCACTGTATCATACTTCTTAGAAATACATTTGTTAAAGTCTCATTTTATCAGATCATCTTCTGCGTGATCCAAACTACTTCCCCATAGTCAGGAAAAGATTTCTGGAGCACTGTATTCTCAGGGTGTTAAAACAAAAATGGGAAGCTGTGAGTCTTTTGGGTTCCAGTCATACCTACAAGTCCATATGTTGCCCAGAGGGTTGTGAATGGATTTCTTTGAAGAACAGTGTATTTAATAAAGTCAAACCTGTTTAGCCATATGACTGAGCTCGCAAGCCACATCAGCTCCAGAATTCCCAATGCCAATCACAACAATTCTTTTCCCTAAAAATTTCTCAGGATTCTTATACTCCCAAGTGTGGAAATAGGGTCCTTTAAACTTCTTGATTCCTGCAAGGAATGAAAAGAGGGAGAGAGAGAGAGAGAGAGACAGATAGATACAAACACAGAGGGAGACAAGAAGAGACAGAGAAAGAGAAGAGGGGAGGGGAGAAACAGAGACAGAGACAGAGAGTCAGAGAGAGAGAGAGAGAGAGAGAGAGAGAGAGAGAGAGAGAGAGAGAGAGAGAGAAGAGACAGAGAGATAGAAGGAAAAAATAAAGAAAGCCAGAGACACAGAAAGGAGAGGAATGGGAGGAGGAGAGACAGAGAGGAAAGAGATAAAGAGAGAGAAGAGGAGAGAGAGGAGAAAGAGAGAAGAGACAGAGATAGAGACTCAAGAAAGGGAGATGGAGAAGTAATAATGAATTTAGAATGTTTGCCATTACTTCTTACTATCGTTGTATCCTCCCTCACTCCCTCCACTGGATTTAGTCTGCATTTATTTTGTACAGAAATATATCGATAACGCACTGGATGTCAGCCCTCACTCCCTCTCGTTATTCCATTCCTCAATCCAGCCAAACTGATTTTCTCTATTCCTCACACACTACCCTTCATCTTCTGTCTTAGTGCTTTTGCATTGACTGTCCCCAGTGCCTAGAAGGTCCTCTCTCTTCATCTCCACTTCATAGTTTCTGGGGAATATGATTACATTAAATGAGACAATCTTTACCCTCAAAGAGGTTACTTTCTAATGGAGACAATAATTTATGTATGTATATATGTATGTGTGTATAAGTATGTATTTGTGTATATATGAATACACATATTAAAATTAATAAATACCAAAATATGCAAATAAGTTAAATACATGGTTGTTAGGGAGGGAGGGCACTAGGAGTTGGGTGAAAGTGTCTTCCTTTGCATGAAGCCTTTCTTGATCCCCCAACTTTTGGTGCCCTCCAGCCCAAGATTACCTTATTTGGAACTATTTTAACTTATGTTTTGTATGTCATAATATTTGTCTTTGTTGGCTTTTCCATTAATATGTAAACTTCTTCTGAGTAGGGATGGTGTCATTCTTTGTACTTGTATTCCCAGAAGCCAGTTTAGTATTTGAAAGTGCTTATGAATTGGTTGTTGATTAATTAATTGATCATTGTGACCTAAGACAAGTCAGCTAAATCCTCAGGTTGCCCTAGGTCTCCAATATTTAAGACTGCAAGTCTCAAGTTTCTATAACTTATAAATAAGTTGCAATCTGCATTGGTGGTCAGAGTTCTTACTCTGCCAGTATGGCAGATCCTTGAACTTTGGGTAGATGTTTTCCAAAAACTATTTTATTTTCCTACTATAAACAGAAATTATTTTTTAAATTAAAATGCACAGTACTCAAACTTCTTTGCTGGTCAGCAGTAGTTTTCAGTTCTGTAGAAAATGGCCACCTAGAAGAAACAGCAAGCCCAGTCAAATCAAGGTATGTTTGAGATCTACTATACAAGCAAAAAAAGAGATTAAGGATTTAGGAGACCTTTCCCAGTCTCTCCTCCCAGTATCCTGTAATTCCTAATGTGTTGCTTCTGAGATTACTTTCGATTTATACCATACATGGTGTCCAAATAGTCTTTAGAGGATATCCATTTTTATGTGCAGTTATTTGCATGTTATCTCCCATATTAAAATATATGCCCCTTGAGGGCAAGCCCCCTTTCTTTGTATGTGCAGCACCTAGCACTGTGTTCCCCAAGTGGCAAAGCAATTGCTAAGCGTTCATTGGTTGATTAACTAGATTGATCCATAATCTCATAGATATCTGTGATTCTTTCACTGGTACAGATCTCAATACATTCAAACCTTCTTATCTTGTGGGATTCTTATCGATGTCTTTCCATTAATGCTCCATGGACAGGGACCACCCAATGCCCCAGAAACTTTCCTCTGCATCCTTTAATAACCTGAAGGTAACAATTTAGTGCTCAGGCGATCTTTTGTCTCTCATTCTCTTTGATAAAAGTTCATTAATATATAGTCATTTCTGTGCTTTTAAGTTACTTCTCATGTTCACATTGCTACAGTCTCCATACAATTAAGTCCAATCATTTCTACTTTCATATAAAGGTTCTCTCCTCTGAACACAGACTTGGTGTAGGACCTAATCACCTCAAACATGGACTAGTGTAATAGTCTGCTGGTTGGTCTCCTTCCCTCAGGGTTCTTCTCATTCTAGTCCATCTTTCACTCAGGGGACAATGTGATCTTCCTCAAATCTATCTGATCAATAAACTCCGTGGATCCCTAGCACCTTCAAGATCAAATATAAAACTCATTTGTCATTTAAAGACCTCTACAACTTGGTCCCTTCCTATTTTTCCATTTTTTCCTTTAGCCCCTTCTCTCACCCCCACATACTCTATGATCCAGTGATACTGACCTCCTCACTGCTCCTTAACACACCATCTCCCTACTCCAGGCATTTTCTCTGGTTGCTAATCCTGCCTCCCCACTTCCCTGCATTTCTTTAAGTCTCAGTTAAAATCTCAACTAAAATCTCAACTCAGCCCTAGTATTAAGAGGGATTGAAAAACAAGTAATGGGAACAAGGGGAAATGAGTAACTAGGAAAAGTATTTCCCACTCCCTCTTAATGATAGTGCTTTCCTCCATGGATTATTTCCAATTTATCCTGTATACAGCTTGACCGTATGTAACTATTCTGTCTTTGAACTTTCTTTTTATCTCCAATGCTTATTACAGTGCCTGGCATGTAAGAGATGCTTAATTGATAAATGCTAGTTGACTGATTACCACGTTTTTCAACAATTTTTTTAAGTCATGTCACCACTCTTATTTATCCTACCCAATGTTGAGGTGGTAAAGCTAGAAATTAGGTCTGTGATTTCACTGATACAAGGAATTTCCAGATGAGGAAACCCCTCTTACTGTAGGTTGGGGCACTATCTTTGCAACTTAGAACCTTAGAGAGTTTCCTGGAACAAATCGCGGTTAAATGACTTGTCAAGGATCACATAGTTGATATGAGTCAGAGGTGGGGCTTCCCAGATTCTAGGCCTTCCCAGCTCCAACACTCTGTCCACTATACCATTCAAAGTATGAAGTATCTAAAAACATTGGTAACTGAAATTATATTTTGTAAGCTATTCTGTTTGCTGAGTTTCTTTTTTCTCATTATGAACTGACCTTGGAGGAGGGTATCTTCTCTACAGAAATCTAAAAGAACTTCCGAGAATTTTAATTAATAACAGCTTAACTGCTTTATGAGGCAGCAGAATATTGGAAAGATGAGCTTGAAGACAAATGCACTTATAATTCAGTCATCCCCCAAAAAGGAGACCTCTGGTAGTTCAGTGGATATTGAGCACTAGGCCTAGAGTCAGGAAGATCTTAGTAATTTTTTAGAGGAGTCTATAGTTTTTGGAGATGACCAGTGAGGTCCAAAGTAAATAAATCACTCCCAGATAATATGTTGCCTTCTGAGGTTTTTGACTTTTTTTTGAAAAACAATTTTTATGCACACTGAATAAGGTAACATTGAGGTCTTTGAAAATGGAGGTTGGATAATTGTATTATATTAATGCATATATATATATATATATATGCACACATACAAATGTATATGTATGCATATACATTATACAACCCACATATCATATATTACATATACTGTTGTTCCTGTTTGGTTATTTGTTTGTTTTTGACTGTGACCCCATGGATCATTTTTGTTCATTTTTCAGTTATGTCTGACTCTTTATAACACCATGTGGAATTTTCTTGGCAAAGATATTGGAGTAGTTTTCTATTTCCTTCTCCAACTCATTTTATAAACGAGGAACTGAGGCAGACCGGGTTAAGTGACTTGTCCAGGGTCACACAGCTATTAAGTGTCTGAGGTCAGATTGGAACTCAGGTCCTCCTGATTCCAGGGCTAGCATTCTGTCTGTACCACCTACCCCGCTCCCCGCCTTCCAATGTGGACTTTAGCATGCCAATACTTTCCATGGGGTTTTCTTGGTAAAGAGATTAGACTGATTTGCTGTTTCTTCTCCAGTGAATTAAGGCAAACAAAGGTTAAGTGACTTTATGAGGTTAACACAGCTCATAGTGTCTGAGGTTGAATTTAACTCATGTCTTCCTGAATAGGCCCAGTGCTCTATCCACTGACTGAGCCATCTAGCTGCTCTCTCTCTCTCTCTCTCGTATATATACATATATATATATATATATATATATATGTGTGTGTGTGTGTGTGTGTGTGTGTGTATGTATATGTAGTATATATGTGTGTGTATATATGCATATATGTATACATATATTCATACACATTTTAATGTGAGCAGACCCAAATATATATATATATATATATATATATATATATATATTCTTAGCTACTAAAATAAATCTAAATTTATTCAGAATACAAATAATACAAAGATTCTCTATGGGATTTACTATACTATTCGATTGCTCTAAATGACTAACAATACAAAGGTCACTCATTTCTTGTTCTCATTTATGATAGGATACATCTATAATATTTTAAAAAATTTCAATGACTCTCTCTAACCTAATAGGTGACTTACCTGGAAAGTCTTTTAGTGGCAAATTAGGGTAAGTATAATGGCCACTGCAAACCATGATGCCATCAAAGATGTAGGATTCCTGCTTCCCTTCAGTTTCTACCACAACATCCCACTGGCCAGTGGAAGAGAAATCAGAACGCTTTCTTATGCTGCATACCTTTGACTGGGAACAAAGGAATAAAAACAGATCACTTTGTCTAGTGTCTTTAAATTTCTGCTGTTTTTGTAGAATTCTAGACCTTGGTATGTGACTACTACCATCTTTTTCTGAACTCTAATTCAGATAATAATGTCTCGTCCAGGAATTCTTAATCTCTTGTGTAATGGATTCCTTGGGCAATCTGGTGAAGTCTACAGATCCCTTCTCAAAATAATGTTTTTAAATAATAGAATAAGATATACAGAATTATAAAGGAAAACAATTATGTTGAAATAGAGTTATTAATTTTTTTAAAGTCAAGTTCATGTGCCCAGGTTAAGTATTTTTATTCTCTTCTACTTGAATCTCACCTTCACCTCATTGGATATTGTAGAATACATGAGTTTTGTGGGAAGGAGACATAATAGGAATCTCATTCTGAGGAGGAATCTGGCTTTCAAGGCCTCTTTTGTTTCCTCTCCTAATGTCTGCTACTAGTCCTGGCTGGAGTATAGATTGTGTTTTAGTAGAGTGTACTCCATGCACTGTTCTCTGCATGATGTTTTTTGTAATGTATTTTTCTCTTCTACAAAAGGATTAAATGGAAATAAAAGTTATCTAAATAAAAAAACAAAGAACAAGAACTTTTATTCTAGTACAATACTTCATTGCAGAATTCATTCAAAATGGAACTGTCTTCACTCCTGGAAACTGGAGTTTCCCTAAATTAACACCCCCCTGCAATGTTTTCTATGACCTAGATTGTCCATGGTCTCATTATTAGTAAATTGGTAAAATGAGTAAATTAGCAAAATTAGAACTCATTCTCTCCATTTATGGTCCAATCATGTGAGACTACTCATGCTCCCTGTACTGTATGTTTTCACTCTTTCCTTACTTACCAGGAAGCGAATATGCTTCAGAAGTTCAAAATGCTTGATGTACATCCATAAGTACTCCATCATTTTGGAATTGTGCAAGTAGTTGGGATAATCATCAGGAAAAGGGTAATCACTATAGGCTGTCATCTCCTTAGAAGTATTGCAGGTCAGAGACCTGTAGATAGCTGGTCTCCCTGGTTCTGATTTTTCCTACCACAAAAAAAGGATTCTCAGTGTGAGGAAAGCACCAAAGATGATTTTTAAATATGAAGCTCAGGGCTAGCTAGGTGGTGCAGTGAATAGAGCAGTGGCCTTGGAGTCAGGAGGACCTGAGTTCAAATCCAGCCTCACACACTTGACACTTATTAGCTGTGTGACCTTGGGCAAGTCACTTAACCCCAATTGCCCTGCCTTCCACCCTCCAAAAAATAAAATGAAACTCACTGGTCTGCTACTTTCCCTGTATGAGACAAAGTCAATTATCTACATTAGGGAAAGAAATGTCATAGGACAAATAACTGAAAATAATAAATAATACTCAACTAATTTAGGCTTTAGTCCTTCTTCCCTATGCTAGGAAATAGACTGACCTGCTGAAATGGTTAGTCTAATTATTATTCAATTAATAAACTATGTTCATTTTAACATCTCTCCTCCCCCCCTTTTATTTCTCTAGCTGGGTTGTCCTTCAGACCAGATCTAGAACTTAGAACTTTTTCACATAGGGATAATTCCACAAATGTTGCCTAAGTCAAGTGTCATAAAGAACATATTCATTTGAAAGTTTGGGGTGCGAAGAAGGACAAGGAGGGACATGGTGGTTTAGGTGAGGAGTTCTCTCCATTTTTCCATTGAGTAGTTTTCTATTTTAATGGCTTCTTCTTGACAAGTAGGTTAGAGAATCACTCTCTATTGTTTCTGTGTTTTAGAAAAACTGTGATTATTAGTTATCAGCACTCTTTAAATTCTTTATCTTGGAGCAAAACCTTAGTAATTCTGTCCTGCTCCCTATTGCTGCTGATTATTTAAGTACTAGCCAATCCTTTTTTGCATCATATTTTAAATTTTTGATTAAAAAATTTAGGTGACAAGATAGAATTTGTTCTAGGTTTTAGAACTTTTACTGATTCATAGTCACCTCTGTATGTTTTCTTAATTTTGTTGATATATAACATAATAATAAAAACAGTTAGCATTTATATAGCTCCTCCTATCCAGGCAACATGTTGAGTGCTTTACAAATAATCTTTACTTCCAAATATATCCTTACTACCTGTCCTTTCCAGAGATTCATTTCTTATAAAAAAAAGAAAGATGAAAAAAATCAGTTCAGTAAAACTAATCATTTCATTACCCTTCTGAAAATATATTCAGTGTTCCATACCCATAATCCTTCCCACCTTTGCAAAGAAAGGAAGATGAATTTTGTCATCCTTTCTTCAGAACCAAGTGTGTTCACTATAACACACACAATCCACCTCTTTTTTGCTGCTTCCCTTCACGTTGTTGCTGGCATTACATGGAATTTGTAGACTCTTTCCTGAGTTCTGCTCATTTCACTTTGCATTAATTTATGTTACCTCATATGTTTTTATTTCTTAATATTCATTGTTTTTTTTTAAACAAATACTTTATTAACTTCTGTTTTACATCATTCATTTCCGCCAGATTTTGAGTTACAATCATTTTCCCCCCATTATTCCCCTACCCAACCTCCCAGAATAGCAGTCCCACAAGATATCGCTTCCTCCAATCTGCTCTCTCCCATACCTTCTCCCATACCCCCATCGACTATTCCATTAGAGGAAGATGAATCTTTGTGTCCCAATGCCTGCACATCTTATCTCCCAATTATAGGCAAAAGAGTATTAATAATAGTATTTATATACATATTTGAAACATTTAATGTTACGACCTTGAATTTCAGATCCATTTTCTTCCTCCCTTGTCACCCATTCCTTCTTGGGATATAAGTAATTCAGTATATGTTGTACATGTCTAGCTATGCAAAACATTATCATATTAGCTATATTGTGCAAGGCTGCTTATAATTCCCTCCCACTCATCCCACCCCCCACCTGGTCCATTCCCTACATGATCCTGTCCCTCTTCTATAGTGGGTACTTCCAACCTCCCCTCACCCCAAGGATGCCCTCCCATCCATCATCCCTCCTCTCATCCCCCTTCCCCCTATCCTGCTGCAGGTTGAGATATCCCATTTAGTATGTATGTCATTTTCTCCCTGAACCAAATTCAATGTGAATGTTGTTTTGCCTTTTTAGCCTTCCTTATTCTCCCCCTCCTTTGCACCCACTTCCCTACATGAGATAGTTTACCCTACCATGTCTCTCCCCATCTCCTCTTGCCACTTTCCTCTCTCACCTCATAATTTCATCCCTTGAGTACTCTCCCTTCCCAACAAAATCAACCTATGCCCTCTATCCATACATAACTGTAACCATATACACACACATTCACATATGTATTCGTATGACCACACCCCTTCTTCCATTATTTTCATAGTGAGAAAGATATCATCAGTCACAGATATTGCTTTTCCATATAGGAATGTAAATAGTTCAACTTTGATAAGTTCCTTTTGATTTCTTTTCCCTGATTACCTTCTCAGGCATCTCTTCCTTCTTGCATCTGGATGTCAAATTTTCTATTCAATTCTGGTTTTTTTCCTCAAGAATGCTTGAAAGTCCTCTATTCCACTGAATGACCATATTTTCCCCTGAAACAAAATACTCAGTTTTGCTGGGTAGGTGACCCTTGGGTTCATTCCCAGTTCTTTTGCCCTCTGGAATATCATATTCCATGCCCTTCGATCCCTCAGTGTAGAAGCTGCCAGGTCCTGGGCTATTCTGATTGTGTTTCCACAATATTGAAATTGTTTCTTCCTGGCCGCTTGTAGTATTTTCTCCTTGATCTGGGGATTCTGGAACCTGGCTATAATATTTCTGGGAGTTTTCTTTTGGGATCTTTTTCAGGAGGTGATCGTGGATTCTTTCAACCTCTATTTTGCCCTCTGGATCTAAAACATCAGGGCAGTTTTCCTTGAGAATTTCTTGAAGGGTGATTTCTAGGTTCTTTCTTTGATCATGGCTTTCAGGTAGTCCAATAATTTTTAAATTGTCTCTCCTGGATCTATTTTCCAGGTCAGTGGTTTTTCCCATGAGATATTTCACATTGCCTTCTAATCTTTCATTTGTTTGGATCTGCTTAACAGCATCTTGATTTCTCATAAAGTCACTAGCTTCCATTTGCTCCAGTCTAACTCTGAAGGAATGAATCTCCTCAGTGAACTTTTGAGATTCTTTTTCCATCTGGCAAATTCGACTTTTTAAGGCATTCTTCTCCTCATTGCCCTTTTGGGCCTCCTTTGCCATTTGAGCTAGTCTATTTTTTAAGGTGTTGTTTTCCTCAGTCAGGCTGTTGACCCTCATTTCATACTTTTCCTGCATCCTTCTCATTTCTCTTTCCAATTTTTCCTCCACTTCTCTTATTTGATTTTTAAAGTCCTTCTTAAGGTCCTCTATGGCCTGCAACCCACTCATGTTTTCCCCTGGGGCTTTTGGAGCAGGACTTCTGACCTCACAGTCCTTTTCCCGCTCTATGCCCCCAAAATAGGAGTCTAGGGTTGCATTTTTCTGTTTCCTTTGCCTTGGCATGTTGCCACTTAATTGCTTGACTTTTGGGCTTGTTGCCACACTATGGCTTTAAGGCCAGATAGAGGAATTTTCGTCCCGAACGTGTGGGGGGCAACTTCCGTTTCTGGCAAGCTGTAAACCCACCCACAACTTCCACCCTAGATCACAATCCAGATCCAGGGAGGTTAAAGCAAGAGCGATTACCCCCCAAGACTGATCGCTGGATCTCCCCACGATTTGTAGGCTGGGAGCCAGAAATGCCTCTGAAAACTACACAGTGGCGTGTCTCCTCAGCAGCTTCTAGCCCCCAGGGGAGGGAGCTGACGCATTCCCCAAATACAGGTCCCAAAGTCCATAGGACACTAACCTCTTACTTTGTCCTAGGCAAGTCTATGTTGATAATTCTGGCGTCTCCACAGTTCCTGGTGTTCTGGGGTTCCTCCAGCCGGCTGCTGGCCCTGCCGCCCTGGGGCTAAAACCTCGGCTCACGTGGACCTGGGCTCGGCTCGGCTCCTGAGCTCTGCGCGCTGCCGGCTCCCAGACCACTGCGCTGGTCCTTCCTGCAGGGTGCTGGGCTGTCCTCAGCGGGAGGTTAGCTTCTCTGTGTCGTTCTGTGGGTGCTGGGGCTCCAGAAGATTTTCAGAGTCCTTTTTTACATAGTTTGTGGAGAATCTGGGGGCAGAGAGGCTTGGACGAGCTGTTTCTACTCCGCCATCTTGGCTCCGCCCCCAATATTCATTGTTTTTTATGGCATGGTGATAATGTCCCACTTACATATACCTCATTTTGTTTAGCCATTCCCCAAATGATAGGTGTCTACTTTGTTTCTGGTTCTCTACTACTCCAAAAAGGACTGCTAAAATATTTTTATGTATGTGGAGCCTTCCTTTCTGCTGTTGACCCCTGTGGAATATATGTCTAGCAATAAGATCTTTGAGTCAAAATGTATGGATATTTGGGGAGCTTATTTTTAGTATAATTCCAAATTGCTTCCCAGAATAGTTACTAGACCAATTAATATCCCCACCAATAGTATATTGAGTATACCTGTCTTCACAAGTCCCTCTAATATTGACTATTCCATTTTTTCCAACTGGATGGTTATGAGGTGAAACATCAGAGTTGTTCCAGATTTCCACTTATCTTATTAGTGATTTGAAGCAGTCTTTCTAATGACTGCAAATAGTTTTCAATTTAAAGCACCATTTGTTCACATTTTTTGAGTTCTCATCCATAGGGAAATGAAACTTTATCCTATATATCTTTTTGTTATTTCTCAACATATTAGCTATCAGACTATTTTCAATGATAATTGGTGTAAGGATTTTTCCCCCAGTCAAAAGCTTCCTTTCTTAGTCTCATTGCATTTATTTTGTTCATGTAAAAGCTTTTCAGTCCCTCAATTCCATGTAATGCAAAAGGCATGTAATCTGACTTTCTCTCTCTCTCTCTCTCTCTCTCTCTCTCTCTCTCTCTCTCTCTCTCTCTCTCTCTCTCTCTCCCTTCCTTCCTTCCTTCCTTCCTTCCTTCCTTCCTTCCTTCCTTCCTTCCTTCCTTCCTTCCTTCCTTCTTTTTGCCTTAGATCTTTTACAACATCATGGTCTTTTCCAATGAGTCTCATCTTCTCATTATGTGGCCAAAGTGCTTCAGCTTCAGTATTGGCCCTTCCAGTGAAATAGCCTGAATTAAATATTGACTGATTTGATCTCTTTGCTGTCCAAGTGACTCCCAAAAGTCTTCTCTAGCACCACAATTTGAAAACACTGACACTTGACTTTCCTTATAGTCCAACTGTCACAGTCATACATTACTACTAGAAAAATCATAGGTCTGACAATATGGACCCTTGAAGGCAAAGTAATATTTCTGTTTCTTAGTATCCCATCCAGATTTGCCATAGTTTTCTTTCCAAGGAGTAAGTATCTTAATTTCTTGATTATAGCCACTATTTGCAGTGATTTTTGAACCCAAGAAGATAGAATCTGACTGCTTCCATTTATTCTCCCCCTGTTTGCTAGGAAATGATGGACCAGTTGCCAAGATCTTAGGGTTTTTTTCTTATGTTAAGCTGCAAACCAGCTTTTACACTTTCCTCTTTCACCCTCATCAAGAGTCTTCTTAATTCTTCACTTTCTCCATCAGAGTAATATCATCTGCATATCTGAGATTCTTGGTCTTTTTTTCCTGACAACCTTAATTCTGATTTTTGATTCATCTGGCCTGGCATTTTGCATGATGTACTCTTCATATAAATTAAATAAATAAGTGACAATATGCAGCTTTGTTGTGCTCCTTTTCCAATTTTAAACCAATCAGTTGTTTCCTATTCAGTTCTAATTGTTGCTTCTTGACCTGCATACAGGTTCCTTAGGAGACAAATAAGATGATCTGGTACTCCCATCTCTTTGAGGACTTGTCACATTTTGTTATGATCCAGTCAAAGGCTTTAGTGTAGCCAATGGAGAAGTTTCTGAAACTCCCTTTCTTTCTCCATAATCCAGTGAATATCGGCAATTTGGTCTCTAGTTCCTCAGCCTCTTCAGAAATCAGCCTGCTCTTCTGGTAGTTCTCAGTTATTGCTAAAGTCTAGCTTGTAGAATCTTAAGCATAACCTTGCTGGCATATGAAACGAGTGCAAATGTTTGCCCTTCTTTTGGTTGGGATACAAACTGATCTTTTCCAATCCAATGGTCACTGTTGAGTTTTCCAAATTTGTTGGTTCCATCCTCCCTTCCATCATCCCCCATCTCATCTCCTTCCCCCCTACTCTCCTGTAGGGTGAGATATCCTATTTAGTATGTATGTTATTCTCTCCCTGAGCCAAATTCAATGAGAACAAGGCTTTGCCTTTTTGCCTTCCTGTTTTTCCCCTCCCTTGTAACCATTTAACCTTGCCTCTTCTATATGAGACATTCCACCCCATACTGTCTCTCCCAAAATTGTTGGTATATTTAACAGCATCATCTTTTAAAATTTTGAATAGCTCAGCTGGAATTCTAGCCCCTCCACTAGCCTTATTGTTAGGAATGCTTTCGTATGGCTCACTTGACTTCATTTTCCCAGATGTCTGGCTCTAAATCAGTAACCATACCATCATGGTTATTGGTGAAGTTAAGATCTTTCTTGTATAGTTCTTTTGTGCATTCTTTCCCCCCCCCAAATGCTTTATTAACTTCTGGTTTACATCATTCATCCACCAGATTTTGAGTTACAAATTTTTCCCTATTTTCCCCCACCCACCACCCCAGAAAAGCAGTCCCACAGGATATCCCCTCATCCAATCTGCTCTCTCCCATATCTTCTCCCATACCCCCTTCGACTTTTCCAGTAGGGCAAGGTGAATCTCTGTGCCCCAATGCCTGTATATCTTATTTCCCAATAATATGTAAAATAGTACTAATAATGATATTTATATATTTTAAACATATGATTTTAAAACTCCAGTTTCCAGATTCATTCCCTTCCTCCCTTGTTACCCACATTTACTGGGAGGACAAGCAATTCAGTATATATTGTACATGTGTAGCTATGCAAAACACCACCATAGTAGATAAATTGTAAAAGACTGACTATATTTCTCTTGCTCCTATTCCATCTCCCATTTGGTCTATTCCCTACTTTGATCCTGTCCCTTTTCAAAACTGGGTGCTTCCAACTTCTCTCCCCCCTCCCTTCCATCCTCCCTTCCATCATCCCCCATCTCATCTCCTTCCCCCCTACTCTCCTGTAGGGTGAGATATCCTATTTAGTATGTATGTCATTCTCTCCCTGAGCCAAATTCAATGAGAACAAGGCTTTGCCTTTTTGCCTTCCTGTTTTTCCCCTCCCTTGTAGCCATTTAACCTTGCCTCTTCTATATGAGATAGTCCACCCCATACTGTCTCTCCCAATCACCTCTTGTTGTACCCCTCTCTCACCTCTTGATTTCACCTTTTAAGTATCATCCCTTCCTATTAAATTCGACCTGTGCCATCTATGTACACCTGTACACATATATACACACATTCACATATGTATTCATATGCCCATATACCTTTCTTCAACAATTTTCACACTGAGAAAGGTTTCATCAGTTACAGTTATCATTTTTCCATGTAGGAATGGAAATAGTTCAACTTTGATAAGTTCCTTATGATTCCTTTTCCCTGTTTACTTTCTCAAGCATCTCTTGGTTCTTGTATTTGAATGTTAAATATTCTATTCAAGGGGGGGAGCCAAGATGGCGGAGTAGAAACAGCTCATCCAAGCCACTCTGCCCCCAGATTCCCCCAAAACTATGTAAAAGGGGACTCTGAACAACTTCGGGAGCCCCAGCACCCACAGAATGACACAGAGAAGCTAACCTCCCGCTAAGGACAGCCCAGCAGCCCTGCAGGAAGGACCAGTGCAGCAGTCTGGGAGCCGGCAGCGCGCAGTGCGCAGAGCATGGGGAGCCGAGCCGAGCACAGAGGTTTTAGCCCCAGGGTGGCAGGGCCAGCAACTGGCTGGAGGAACCCCAGAATACCAGCAGCTATGCGACTCCAGAATTATCAACATAGACATGCCTAGGACAAAGTGAGAGGCTAGTGCCCTATGAACTTGGGGACCATGATTTGGGGAATGCATCAGCTCCCTCCCCTGGAGGCTAGAAGCCTCTGAGGAGACACGCCATCTTGTAGTTTTCAGAGGCAGCTCCAGCTCCTGGCCTGCATGCTAACTGTAGGGAGATCCAGCGATCATTCTTGGGGGGTAATCGCTCTTGCTTTAACCTCCCTGGATCTGGATTGTGATCTAGGGTGGAAGTCGTGGGTGGGTTTACAGCTTGCCAGAAATGGAAGTTGCCCCCCACACGTTTGGGACGAAAATTCCTCTATCTGGCCTTAGAGCCATAGTGTGGCAACAAGCCCAAAAGTCAAATAATTAAGTGGCAACATGACCAGGCAAAGGAAACAGAAAAATGCAACCCTAGACTCCTATTTTGGGGGCATAGAGCGGGAAAAGGACTGTGAGGTCAGAAGTCCTGCTCCAAAAGCCCCAGGGGAAAACATGAGCGGGTTGCAGGCCATAGAGGACCTTAAGAAGGACTTTAAAAATCAAATAAGAGAAGTGGAGGAAAAATTGGAAAGAGAAATGAGAAGGATGCAGGAAAAGTATGAAATGAGGGTCAACAGCCTGATTGAGGAAAACAACACCTTAAAAAATAGACTAACTCAAATGGCAAAGGAGGCCCAAAAGGGCAATGAGGAGAAGAATGCCTTAAAAAGTCGAATTTGCCAGATGGAAAAAGAATCTCAAAAGTTCACTGAGGAGATTCATTCCTTCAGAGTTGGACTGGAGCAAATGGAAGCTAATGACTTTATGAGAAATCAAGATGCTGTTAAGTAGATCCAAACAAACGGAAGAGTAGAAGGCAATGTGAAATATCTCATGGGAAAAACCACTGACCTGGAAAATAGATCCAGGAGAGACAATTTAAAAATTTTTGGACTACCTGAAAGCCATGATCAAAGAAAGAACCTAGAAATCACCCTTCAAGAAATTCTCAAGGAAAATTGCCCTGATGTTTTAGATCCAGAGGGCAAAATAGAGGTTGAAAGAATCCACCGATCACCTCCTGAAAAAGATCCCAAAAAGAAAACTCCCAGGAATATTATATCCAGGTTCCAGAATCCCCAGATCAAGGAGAAAATACTCCAAGCAGCCAGGAAGAAACAATTTCAATATTGTGGAAACACAATCAGAATAGCCCAGGACCTGGCAGCTTCTACACTGAGGGATCGAAGGGCATGGAATATGATATTCCAGAGGGCAAAAGAGCTGGGAATGAACCCAAGGGTCACCTACCCAGCAAAACTGAGTATTTTCTTTCAGGGGAAAATATGGTCATTCAGTTGAATAGAGGACTTTCAAGCATTCTTGAGGAAAAACCCAGAATTGAATAGAAAATTTGACATCCAGACACAAGAAGGAAGAGATGCATGAGAAGGTAATCAGGGAAAGGAAATCAAAAGGAACTTATCAAAGTTGAACTATTTACATTCCTATATGGAAAAGCAATAACTGTGACTGATGATATCTTTCTCACTATGAAAATAATGGAAGAGGGGTGTGTGGTCATATGAATACATATGTGAATGTGTGTGTATATGGTTACAGTTATATATGGATAGAGGGCATAGGTTGAATTTGTTGGGAAGGGAGAATACTCAAGGGATGAAATTATGAGGTGAGAGAGGAAAGGGGCAAGAGGAGATGGGGAGAGACAGGGTAGGGTAAACTATCTCATGTAGAAGAAGCAAGGGGAAGTGGTTGCAAGGGTGGGGGAGATTAGGAAAGTAAAAAAGGCAAAACCACATTCTCATTGAATTTGGTTCAGGGAGAGAATGACATACATACTAAATGGGATATCTCAACCTGCAGCAGAATAGGGGGAAGGGGGATGAGAGGAGGGGTGAAGGATGGGAGGGCATCCTTGGGAGGAGGGGAGGTTGGAAGTACCCACCATAGAAGAGGGACAGGATCATGTAGGGAATGGACCAGGTGGGGGGTGGGATGAGTGGGAGGGAATTATAAGCAGCCTTGTACAATATATCTACTATGATAATGTTTTGCATAGCTAGACATGTACAACATATACTGAATTACTTATCTCCCCAGAGGGAATGGGTGACAAGGGAGGAAGGAAATAGATCTGAAATTTGAGGTCTTAACATTAAATGTTTCAAATATATATAAATACTATTATTAATACTCTTTTGCTTATAATTGGGAGATAAGATGTGCAGGCATTGGGACACAAAGATTCACCTTCCTCTAATGGAAAAGTCGAAGGGGGTATGGGAGAAGGTATGGGAGAGAGCAGATTGGAGGAAATGATACCTTGTGGGACTGCTATTCTGGGAGAGTGGGTAGGGGAAAAACAGGGGGGAAAAATAATTGTAACTCAAAATCTGGTGTAAATGAATGATGTAAAACAAAAGTTAATAAAGCATTTGTTTAAAAAATAAATAAATAAATATTCTATTCAAATCTGGTTTTTTCATCAAGAATACTTGAAAGTCCTCTATGCTGCTGAATGATCATATTTTCCCCCTGAAACACGATACTCAGTTTTGCTGGATAGGTGATTCTTGGTTTTAATCCTAGGTCCTTTGCCCTCTGGAATATCATATTCCAAGCTCTTCAGTCCCCAGTGTAGAAGCTGCCAGATCCTGTGCTATCCTGATTGTGTTTTCCACAATATTCAAATTGTTTCTTCCTGGCTGCTTGTAATATTTTCTCCTTGATCTGGGAATTCTGGAAACTGGCTATAATATTCCTAGGAGTATTCTTTTGGGGATCTTTCTCAGAAGGTGATCTGTGGATTCTTTCAACCTCTATTTTGCCCTTTGGTTCTAAAATATCAGGGCAATTTTCCTCAAAGGATGATTTCTAGGTTCTTTCTTTGATCATGATTTTCAGGTAGTCCAATAATTTTAAAATTCTCTCTCCTGGATCTATTTTCCAGGTCAGTGGTTTTTCCCATGAGATATTTCACATTGCCTTCTATTCTTTCATTTGTTTGGATCTGCTTAACAGCATCTTGATTTCTCATAAAGTCACTAGCTTCCATTTGTTCCAATTTAATTCTGAAGGAATGATTCTCCTCAGTGAGCTTTTGAGATTCTTTTTTTCATCTGGGAAAGTCAGCTTTTTAAGGCATCCTTCTCCTCATTGCCTTTTTGAGCCTCTTTTGCCATTTGAGTTAGTCTATTTTTTAAGGTGTTATTTTCCTCAGTCAGGCAGTTGACTCTCATTTCATACTTTTCTTGCATCTTTCTCATTTCTCTTCCCAGTTTTTCCTCCACTTCTCTTATCTGCTTCTTAAGGTCCTTTATAGCCTGTAACCAGTTCTTATTTTCATTTGGGGCCTTTGGTCCAGGAGTTCTGACCTCCCAGTCATCCTCCTGTTCCATGCTTTGGTCCTCTTTGCCCCCCAAATAGGAGTCTAATGTTGAATTTTTCTGTTTATTTTGTTTCCTTTCCCTGGTCATGTTGCCACTCAATTACTTGACTTTTGGGCTTGTTGCCGCAGTAGGACTGTGCCACCAGTCAGGGGGGCTTCTGTCCTAAACACTGGAGTTTTCTCAGCTTTTGGGGGTATTAGTTGGCTGGCCTCTCTGAAGCTTCCACATGCTCTGGCAAGCTGGTCACACACCCCAAGACCTCCACCCCAGATCACAATCCAGATCCAAGAAGGTTAAAGCAAGAGTGATTACATCCCCCCCCCCCCAAGACTGCTTGCAGGTCCCCCTACAGTCCACAGGCCAGGAACTAAAGCTGCAAAATAGCGGCTGCACCAATTCTACTCAGCAGCTTCTTGCCTCCAGGGAAATAGGCTGACACACTCTCCCAACCAGTCCCAAAGTCCATACTACACTGACCCCTCACTTTGTCTTAGGCATCTTTATGTGTTGATAATTCTGGAAATGCCACAGCTGCTAGTGTTCTTGAGTCCCTCCATCTGGCTGCTGGTCGGGCTGCCCTGGGGCTAAAACCTCCAACTCAGGCAGGCCTGGGCTCAGCTCCCAGAGTGCTGCACTGGCCCTTCCCTGCCAGGTGGCCAGGCTGTCCTCAGTGGGAGGTTATCTTCCCTGTGTCATTTTGTGGGTTCTGGAGCTCAGAGGTTGTTCAGAGTACCCTTTACTATGTTTTGAAGTGGTGTGGGCAGGAGTGCCAGGGAAGTGCTGTTTCTATTCTGCCATCTTGGCTCCAAACCCCTCTTTTTTGTATTCTTTCCACCTTGTCTTAAATTCTTCTGCTTCTACCATTTTTGTCTTTTGTTGTGCCCATTTTGCAGGAAACATTCCCTTAATAGCTAGAATTTTCTTGAAGACCTCTTGTCTTTCCCATTCCATTGTTTTCTTCTATTTCTTTTCATTTAATTAAACCTTATGTTTCCTTGATATTTTCTAGAATCCTGCATTCAATTGGGCATCATATTATAATAAAACTATTAACTATCTCACATATTTTATTAGAATATATTTTGCTTGGGGTAGGAATTGTTTTTGATTTTTTTCTTTGGCACATAGGAAGTGATAAATATACATTCTTGTTGATTGATAGATTTTTAGTTAAATTATCTTCTTTGACAATGAAAAACGACATGCATAAAGATGTCTGACCTTAGTGAAATGTTTACACTTACTTCATATCTCCAGAGGCCCCCAATGCCATTGCTTCCTTCAAAGCAGGTAGGTTCCAGTCCTTCTTCTAAACAGCACTTAATGGCACCTAGGCCACTGACCCCAGCTCCAATCACTGCAACTCTTTTCACTGGCATGATCTTCTGTATCAGAAACACAATCAAAGAGGTCTTTTAGTTGTGTCTTTTGGAAATGAAATGCAATTTAATAAAATGACATTTTATTACCCTGTGCTTTATTCTATATTTCAGAATTTCAATTAAAATGAACAGGCTTTTATTCTATTTATGGGTTCTCTAAAAACCTATGCAATCCCTACTTTTATAGCATACTTACAATCATCTGATAAGATCAAAGACTACTGTCACTTCTATTGGGAGTGCCAAGTATAAGGTGTAGAATTCCCCTGGCTGATGAACCTTGTACCTCCACTATAACCATGGGGTGTTCTTTTTAATATCCAAGGAAGAAGCCAAGTATATCTATACTGATTATTGGTAGTAGTTTAATAAATCATTATGAATACTTACAAACAGGGGCAATCTGGGGTGGCTGCCAGACAGTTTTGTGGATCTTCTACTTCTGAACCCCCAAATCTTCATGATAATTATAGAAAACAGACAAAGGCAGGAGGAGCTAGAAAGTGCCTCACCACTGATTGGTAGATATTTTTGGTTTTCTGCTTAGTAATGAACTTGGGAGTTAAGCCAATAAGCCAATATGCAAATAAGTTTGCATATTGGTCATGTCCTGGTCACAATATTTGGGGCATAGTATCTTAAGTTTTGACTCAGTTACGATTTCTAAACAGGTCACCAGGTTTAGGCTTCCATGTTTCATAGAGGTTTTATGGCTTTTCACTTATTACTATATCTTAGGTTTTTTTTTATCCCAATTCGAACCCTACACCATATTTCACTGCATAATCATCACAGATTTTATGGCAATTTCTTCTCTCCAAAAAGCAGGGTGCAACTATTATGTGAAGCTTTTTTTTGCTTGTTTTGTTTTGTTTTTTGCTTTTTGGAGTGGGGGAAGGTGGGGCAACTAGAGTTGACTTGCCCAAGGTCATATGGCTAGTAGTAAAGGTTTTTTTAAAAAAACTGGGCTGGTATTACTTAGAAATCATTTATTACTAAACTGTCTTTGGTGCAAGATTAGGATGCATGGAATACTTGTGAAAATATGTTAAAATTGGGAAGATGCAAGTCTTTTTTTTTTCAAATGCTTTATTAACTTCTGGTTTACATCATTTATTTCCACTGGGTTTTGATTTACAATTTTTCCCTGTTTTTTCCCTTCCCCCACCCCAGAATAGCAGTCCAACAGGATATACCCTCATCCCATCTGCTCTCTCCCATATCTTCTTCCATACCCCCTTCACCTTTTTCAGTAGGACAAGGTGAATCTCTGTGCCCCAAAGCCTGTGTATCTTATTTCCCAATTATATGTAAAATAGTATTGATAATAGTATTTATATATTTTTAAACATATGATTTTAAAACTTTGAATTCCAGATTCATTCCCTTCCTCCCTTGTCACCCACCCTTACTGGGAAGATAAGCAATTCAGTATATGTTGTACATGTGTAGCTATGCAAAACATTACCATAGTAGATATATTGTAAAAGACTGACTATATTTCCCTCCCTCCTATCCCATCTCCCACTTGATCTATTCCTTATTCCTTTTGGTCCTGTTCCTTTTCAAAAGTGGGTGCTTTGAACTTCCCTCCCCCTTCCCTCCTGCCTTCCCTTCTATCATCCCCCCTCTTATTCTCTTCCCCCCTACTCTCCTGTAGGGTGAGATATCCTATTTAGTATATATGTCATTCTCTCCCTGATCCAAATTCAATGAGAATAAGGTTTTGCCTTTTTGCCTTCCTGTTCTTCCCCTCCCTTGTAGCCATTTCCCTTGCTTCTTCTATTTGATATAGTTTACCCCATTCTGTCTCTTCCCGTCTCCTTTTGTTATACCCCTCTCTCACTTCTTAATTTCACCTTTTAAGTATCATCCTTTCCTATTAAATTGGTCCTGTGTCCTCTATCTATGTATACCTGTAAATATATATACCCACATTTACATATGTATTCATATGCCCATATACCCTTCTTCAACTATTTTCATACTGAGAAAAGTTTCATCAGTTACATTTATCATTTTTCCACGTAGGAATGGAAATAGTTCAACTTTGATAAGTTCCTTATGATTTCTTTTCCCTGTTTACCTTCTCAAGCATCTCTTGCTTCTTGTATCTGAATGTCAAATTTTCTATTCAACTCTGGTTTTTTCATCAAGAATGCTTGAAAGTCCTCTATTCCACTGAATGATCATATTTTCCCCTGAAACAAGATACTCAGTTTTGCTGGGTAGGTGATTCTTGGTTTTAATCCCAGGTCCTTTGCCCTCTAGAATATCATATTCCAAGCCCTTCAATCCCTCAGTGTAGAAGCCACCAGATCCTGTGCTATCCTGATTGTGTTTTCACAATATTTAAATTGTTTCTTCATGGCTGCTTGTAATATTTTCTCCTTGATCTGGGAATTCTGGAACCCGGCTATAATATTCCTAGGATTTTCCTTTTGGGGATCTTTCTCAGGAGGTGATCTGTGGATTCTTTCAATCTCTATTTTGCCCTCTGGTTCTGAAACATCAGGGCAGTTTTCCTTGAAAATTTCTTGAAGGATGATTTCTAGATTCTTTCTTTGATCATGGCTTTCAGGTAGTCCAATAATTTTTAAATTATCTCTCCTGGATCTATTTTCCAGGTCAGTGATTTTTCCCATGAGATATTTCACATTGCCTTCTATTCTTTCATTTGTTTGGATCTGCTTAACAGCATCTTGATTTCTTATAGCCTCTTTTGCCATTTGAGTTAGTCTGTTTTTTAAGGTGTTATTTTCCTCAGTCAGGCAGTTGACTCTCATTTCATACTTTTCTTGCATCTTTTTCATTTCTCTTCCTAATTTTTCCTCCACTTTTCTTATCTGCTTCTTAAGGTCCTCTATGGCTTGTAACCAGTTCTTATTTTTATTTGGGGCTTTTGGTGCAGGAGTTCTGACCTCCCAGTCCTCCTCCTGTTCCATGCTTTGGTCCTCTTTGTCCCCCAAATAGGAGTCTAATGTTGAATTTTTCTGTTTATTTTGTTTCCTTTGCCTGGTCATGTTGCCACTCAGTTACTTGACTTTTAGGCTTGTTGCCACAGTAGGACTCTGCCACCAGTCAGGGGAGCTTCTGTCCCAAATGCTGGGACTTTCTCAGCTGCTGGAGGTATTAGTTGGCTGCCCTCTCTGTAGCCTCCACATGCTCTGGCAAGCTGGTCACACACCCCAAGACCCCCACCCGAGACTGCAATCTGAATCCAAGAAGGTTAAAGCAAGAGTGATTACCCTGAAGATTGATTGCCTGGTCCCCCTAAAGTCTGTAGGCCAGGAGCTGGAGCTGCGATTTGACTGTGTCCTTGCTGAAGCATCTCAGCAGCTTCTCGCCCCCAGGGAAAGAGGCTGACATACTCTCCCATCTAATGAGTCCCAAAGTCGATACTGCACTAACCTCTCACTTTGTCCTTGGCATCTATATGTTGGTAATTCTGGAAACACCCCAGCTTTTGGTGTTCTGTTGTCCCTTCAAGCTGGCTGCTGGTCAGTCCGCCCTAGGGCTAAAACCTCTGACTCATGAGGGCCTGGGCTTGGCTCCGAGAGCACTGAGCTGGCTGCTCCCTGCTGGGCTGCCGGGTTGTCCTCAGTGGGAGGTTAGCTTCTCTGTATCATTATGTGGGTTATGTAGCTCCAGAGTTTGTTCAGAGTCCCCTTTTACATGAATTTGGAAGTGGTGGGAGCTGGAGCTGAGTCAAAGAGCCGTTGCTACTCTGCCATGTTGACTCCACCCCAAGGAAGATGCAAGTCTTACCATATCACATGATTTACTCATGGCAGTTTCACCAATCCACCCACTCCCCTTGTGTCTTCATTGGGTTGAGTGACAATACCTTTAGCACTGCAATGCTCTAAATAAACTGTGCAACCCAATTTTCTGAAATACACTGACAATGCACATGCACTGTGAATTCTAGGCTCATGGCTTGCAATGTGCAAAAGATAAATGCATATCCACTTGCCACTGGTGAATACATTGCTGCTCTGTTTACCTTTTAAACAACATGGTGAATAGAATTATGCCATGAAATAATTATACCATGAAAGGTAAATTTTGGATTGAAAACAAAAACAACAAAAAACAGGGTATTATGATAATGCAGTGGCAATAATTATATGGCCAAATACAGTAGTTCCTGACACAATATATTGAGAATTTACAAATCAAGGATAGTCAAGTACAAAATATTCAAAGGCACTGGATTTCTTAACAATCTTCTCTAGATCATAGTTGTTTTTTTTCCAAGGTAAGAATTACACCCTGCCTCTAGTCCCCAGTTATCATCTTCACACATAAAAGAGCTGCACTGATAAATGAATCTATTGGTGTTATAAATGTGGTCAGGGCTATAATAATCAGGATGATTACAAGTCATCTAAATGACAAGATCAGATTTATTATTTTATTTTCCTTCTTGGTCAAAAAATTCTCAATTGAACAAATTGATTGCTTTATTTTTATTATGATTTCTTTTAGTCCTATCCACAGGACAAGTTCTGAGTTCCATCCTACTTGTAATCTTTCTATATACCTTTGACTCATAATTTCCACCCCCAACCTACCTTCCCCCCACCCCTCATGTCCAGTTGGAGCTAGTTAACTTTATTAAGTTAGTCAGTCAACTAGCTTTTATTAAATGCCTACTATGTGTGAGCCACTTTGCTAAGAACCAGAAAGCCTATGATCAAATTTCTCATTACTCGGGTATAGTGCCATAACTCTGCTGTGTGTGTGTGTGTGTGTGTGTGTGTGTGTGTGTGTGTGTGTTTATGTGTGTGTGTGTGTTAGAGGAGGTAGAGTAGGAATATTGTCTATTAACTACTGTATGTGTTAAGCATTTAAAACCTCATAAATGTATAATCACAACCTGCCATAGTGGATAGACAGATAACTGGCCTTGGAGTCAGAAAGTTCTTAGTTTGAGTGGTACCCCTGAAATATGCTGGTTTTGTTAATCTGAGTAAATCACTTATCTTCCCGGTTCCCCTGTCAACTCCCTAAGACTACTAGTTGTCTATCAGGTACTGATCTGCTTTGGTAGAGGGGTTTCCTCACTAAATATTCCCAATGCCAATGAAATTATAGGGACAAAAATACTATGTGTTAGAAGAGGATGTTAGTAAATGACTCTTTTGGAGAGGGAATGTGGATCATGACTCATTAACCTGAGAACAGAAGAGCAGTTGTATCACAGAAGCACATAAAATCTTTCTTGGGCCCTAGGTAGGTTTTTTTATTTCAATTCTTCCAGTTTGGACACAGCAAGATCTCAAAAAAAGGAACAGAGAGAGGATTCTGGAATAATTTTTCAAATTGATTTTTGTAGCCCAGCCCCTTGGACAGTATTTTTCATGTAGGAGGCTCTTAATAAATTCTACAAGAATTGAATTTTGAATGAGCAGTCATAGGTCTCCAAAGTATGAGCACTGTTAGATGTAGCATTTGTAGGGAATGCTCGTGTCATTGTTAAGCAGTTGGTTAAATTCATAACAAAAGGCTGAACCTGTAACAACAAAATTTTGGATATGTTGACTTTGTATTGCCACTAGAACATGCAGGTTTTGGCCACCAGGCAGTTGATGATTCTGGAATACAGCTGAAAGATGTATGCTTGGCATATACATTTGGGAGTCATCTGTGTAGAGATATTAAATGAACTCATACAAGTGTGGAGATCATGAAAGGAGAGAGTATAGAGAGGAGAGAAAAACATCCTGGACAATCAATTAATCCATCAATAAGCATTTATTAAGTAGCTACTGTATACTAGGGACAGCTAGGTGGTACAATGGATAGAACACCTGGCCTGGAGTCTGGAAGATTCATCTTTTTGAATTCAAATCTAGCCTCAGGTTCTTACTTATGGTATGTCCTTGTGTCACTCAACCCTGTTTGCCTCAGGGAAAGAATAAAATGAGCTGGAGAAGTGAATGGCAAACCACTTTGTAGTGTCTTTGCCAAGAAAACCCCAGATGGAGTCATGAAGAGTGAGATAAATGAAATGCCTGAGCCACAAAAACTGTATACTAAGCCCAAAGACAAAGGCAGTACATTCCAGACCTGGGGGCAGTCTGTACAAATGCATGGATGCAGGAGAAGATATAATCAATTTTGGGGAACCACTACTGGAGTTCAGTTGGATTGCAAAATTGGTGAAGGGAAGTAATATGAAGTAATCCTTGAAAGCTAGGTTGGAGCTGGATTGTGGCATACCTCAAGTGTCACTCTGTAGAGGGCCTTAAGTGTTATTTGAATACAGTTATTGTGACTCCCTTCACCCTCTCCCTTCCCAAGTTTGTTCTTCATATTAAGTATCTCTGATTTCTCTAAACAGTGCTTTATATAGCTCAGTCTCCATGCCTCCCCTACCCCATCAGGCCATGATCACCCAGGTGATGGTGTTCTGGAGTATTTCATATTACTTCCCTTAGCCAATTTTGCAATCCATTAAAAATTGGTTATTCCTTTCTTTCTTCTTTTTTTTTTTTTTGCTTTTTGGAGGGCAATTGGGGTTAAGGGACTTGCTCAAGGTCACATGGCTAGTTAAGTATTAATTGTCTGAGGTCACATTTGAACTCAGGTCCTTCTGGGAGGAGGGAATAGACAGGGCTGGTGTTCTATTCACTGTGCCACCTAGCCGCCCCGTATCTGCAATCCAATTTTGCCCTACCAGGTTATCCTCAAAATGGTGTTTCCCATGCATCTATTAAGATCAGACAAGATTTCTTGATAGAAAAAAATTGAGATCTCTCTTTCTTTGATTATGAATACTAAGTGAGATGTAGAATGAGAAATCTTTGCCTGCCAAAGGTGTCACTGGAGATATCTAGCACAGAATCCAAATGAAAGGATTCCTTGTAGACTGTGAGATCTTACAGATAACCGTGCTGACCGTATCTATCCCTGAAATACTGCAGAGCCTTTTTAATGAGATCTCCAACCAAATTGAAGTTTCCATTAATATTCCATGTAAGAAAAACAAAATAGTTGAAGAACACATTCTCTCCAGACTATATTATATAGTTGACTAGACAGGACACTGATTTTATACAGCAGTCCACATATCTTGGCTAGACATTGGACAATGAGATGGGTAAAAAGCAGAACTGGAGAAAAACGACAGGGTGAATTGTATTTGGGAAATTGTATACCACTTTTAATGATTCTAAGCTATTCCATATATTAGATCATTTGGACCTCATTAGCTCTTAAGGTAGGTACTAAAGGTTTTTATTATTGCTTCCATTTTCAGATGAGAAATTTGAGGCTAGTTAAGTGACTTCCTATGTTCACACATCTAGTAAGTGTCGGAGGTGGCATTTGAACTCATTTTTTCTTTTTCTTTTCTTTTTGGAGGGGAGAAGGCAGGGCAATTGGGTTTAAGTGACTTATCCAAGGTCATACAGCTAGTAAGTGTTAAGTGTCTGAGTCCAGATTTGAACTCAGGTCCTTCTGACTCCAGGATTGGTGCTCTATTCATGGTGCCACCCAGCTTCCCCTTGAACTCATTTTTTGATGTCACATCTAACATTTGCATTGTTATGCCATGCTGCCTCTCAAGATATTATTAATGGCATGTATGATGGGGAAAGGAGATGGGCTGATAATATAGGGGAGTGAACTATCAGATGAACAATATACTGTGTTGGTACTCACATAATATTAGGAGACCTAATGTATATTATATGAAGAATTGATAGGAAGACATGGACAGGGATGGAAGAGGAATGAGAAAGTGTGCCTGGATTATTATCTGTACTAGTGGAAAGAGCAGCTATAAGGATGAGGTCACAAATATACTGAAGCTCATGCATCTTTCTAACCAAAATGTTCTCCATGATGTGAATAACTTTTTTAAGATGGACTCCTCCATATATAGTTACACTGACCTTTACATGGTGGGGCACTACTCAAAAACCTTTCTAGCTTGATGGAAACAGAATGATTCCAAGATCATCAACACTTAAATGTTACATTGATGCTTTGTCAAGGTACCAGAGAAGGATTTTTGTGGAGTTTATAAAGTCCAGAGTGGTATGTGACTTTTCTATATGAAGGAAACAGGATATAGCTCTTTGAAATCCGGGTATAAGTTAGGTACTCAAAATATTTGTCAAATGAATGAATCAAATTCATTCCATTTTTCTCCACTAAGTTACTAAATTGGTAGGTGGAGGAAGATAAGGATGCTGTAGAAAGTATCCTATATTATTCCTGTAAAGGAAAAATATAGGCAAAAAACCCCAGTTAGATGGATTCAGACTTGGTTGATGGTTGGACTCAAAGAAGAGCTAGTTCTACATAAGCTTGAAATTTTGCATCCTTGACTTTGAAGAGCCTGCTACCTATTCTTACATTCAAATTATTGCTAAAAATATTCAGCGTCTCAGGGCAAAAGAGCCCTAAAGCATAGATTTAGAGACTCTCTATATATTGTATCCTCCTACAGAATATCAGTTTCTTAGAGAATATAATATGGAGGGGACTCATAGTGGCCTATTAGGGGACTTCATATCAAAGTCTGACTCTCCCTCTACCTAAAAAGTGCCTGAGCCTCAGTCTCTCCATTTATAAAATTAGGAGATGGTATTAGAAGATGCATGAGGTCCCTCACAGCTCTAAAATTCTCTGAGAACTTCTTAGGACTTTCCCTTCCTCCAGTCCCAATCATGGATTAAGGGCTGGTTACTTTAGCTGTCCTTTTCCTGCATTGACTTTTGCAGACTGAAAACAGATCCAGAGGGTACAGGCAATTGCTGGAGCTGGTATACCTGTAGAATTGATCAAGAATCTAAGTCACCCAACTTCAGTACTAACTGTATGATCTTAGGATTTGACATATCTGTGTCCTATACCTCTGAACTCATGGGTTCTATAGATAGGTAGCAATAACATATGATGATGATGATGATGATGATGATGATGATGATGATGATGATGATGATGATAGCTAGCATTTGTATAGTGCCTACTAGGTGCCCAAAACTTTACAAATATTATTTCATTTGATCCTCACAGCAACCTTGGGAGGTGGGTGCCATGATGATTCCCATTTTACAGTTAGAGAAACTGAGGCAGATGGCAGTGAAGTGATTTGCCCAGGATCACATACTAGCAAGGAAGTATCTTAGGTTAGGTTTGAGTTTAGGTTTTCCTGACTCCAGGCCCAGTTCTCTGTGTGCTATGGAACCCCTTAGCTGCCTCTACACACAGTGATAAAAAAATCTTTGTAGTTAACAACTTGTATCATCCCATGAATTTATACTAATGGGAAAAGCATAGAGTGATCACAGAATGTTAGCACCTGAAGGAAGCTTAGAAATAATGAGATAATGAAGTTATAGCTCTCTGGAGAGGAGTTTTGTCTCTTCCTGAGGAATCTAAGGTGAAGTTACTGGCCCAAGGTCACATTGTCATTTAGTAGTCATATTGGGCAAGATTTCTAAGTCTAAAGAAAAAAAAATGAGAATAACCAATAGAAATACACAGAGGTTGTTTAAAACATTCTTCTGGCTTGATAAATTAATTTTTAAATCAGCATTCAAAAGCTGAAGTGCTTATTCTCATGCTTTTCTCCTGTATATTTGAGGTTCAGTGCTATATCAATGTGGGAGTGGTAATCTTAAATTAATTTGGTTCATTAAAAGTTTCAAGACATTTCTCTGTAATCATCTCAGTTTGTCCCTCTTAAGTGCCTTCTGCATCCTTATCCCTTCTGGACTTTTAATTTCCCTAATAAAGGAGGAAAAGGAGGAGCAAATTCCATCTCTATCATTACTTTAGTTCAATCTAATAAGCATTTATTAAGGATATGTTAAATAAAGCAGTAAACACACCTCCTATATACCAGGCACTGTGCTAAGCATTTTACAAATATTATTTCATTTGATATGAGGGCAAAAGGAAATAACTCCTGTCCTCAAGAAGATTGCATTCCACTAGGGGAAAACAACAGGTATTCAGTTAAATAAATGGAAAATGTATGCAAAGCAAATAAAAAGTAATTTGTAGGGCAAGAGCAATAACTAGTGAGACATTTACCACCCTTTTCTTCAGTTTCACTGAAAAAGAAATAGATCGATATTTAGTGAGTTGTTGACCTCTTCAGTCCCCAAACTCCTCTCACTTACGAATTTTCTGCACTGGATTCAATATTATTGGTTACGATATAATAAAAACATTTTTCAACAATGCAATGATGTAGGCATAAAATAACATTTAATCCTCATTTTTCATACATTTTTAGAAAATAGAGTTCACCAAACTAACCTGGAGCAAAGCTGTGCCCAACAACACCATATAACAAAGGAGGGAGCTTCTGGGTGCTTTGCCAGTTGAGGATACACTGCTTCTATTGCTCTCTCCTGGATTGAGCCAGCCTACTGATGTTATATTTATATGGTGCTTAATGTTGCAAAAACTCCTCCCTGTTTCTCTCCTCTCCTTCTTTTGGCTTTAATAAGTGGAGTTTACATGTAGAAATTTGGCATGTCATCAGGTTTTTTTTTCCTTTCCTAAGTTGAGTCAGTTCAGGCTGAGAACCACAGTGGGTCTGCATCTTGTTCTACTTAACAAGCATTCAAGGTCTCAGTGCACAGCTCTGGAAATTCAGGAACACTATTTCACCATCTCAATCAGGGGTGATCACATTACTTTACCCTAGGTAAACTCAAAAGGAACTGATGAACTAAAGTGCTAATTTATTAAAAAAAAAAGAGTTTAAGCAACATAATTGTCAAGATGTTCACTCAGCTACTCAAGACATTTCCTTCAGCCATGACAAAAGCCAACTAAGGAAACCAAAAGAAAGCTAAAAGGCTTCATAAAGGTGTTAGTCACAGGGCCTGACTTCCAATCTCAGGTCATCACTTAGACCTCCCAGAACCTCAGTTTCCTCATTGTAAAATAAGGAAAATAAGAATTATACTATCTGCCCCATAGAGCTCTTATGATGAAGACACCCAGTGAGTCTTAAAGTGCCCTAAAAAGGGAATTATTTATTTTTGTTTGTGTTTCAAGAGATGTCAAGAAATCATTAAAGCACGATTCACTCATTAGTACTACAGACACAAATCTGCCAATCAGCTGGATATCAAAGGATTTTTCAGTGTACCATTTTCTCATGACACATTTGTTAGAATTAGTGAGGGATTCCTTTCTTTTTCCTTCTGAGGGGAATGGTGGGACTTTAGTTACTGCTGAGATACAAAGCCCCCCACCTGCAGAGTTGAGGTTAATCATAACTTTAGGTTACATGATTATTGTTAGCAAATGTTTCAGGATAATAAATTGGTGGTAATCAGGGTGTTTTCTTAGCTTTGGGACCTGGAGGGAGTAGCCTCTTAGAGAAGGGAAGGTCCATCCCAAAATCAACAATAGGAAAACATCAGAGTTTGAGGGAGGGAGGTTGGTACCGTGAATGAAAATCGGGTCAGTGACATTGTCTTTTGCTACACTACACATCTGCTCCATGAGACCATGTGACTAAATGTAGAAGAAGGTCTTTGGAGTGGAGCTCCTGCAAAGATTAGCTTCATGTACATGGCACATCTAGCTTTAACAAAAAGGATACCAGCATTGGCCTTGTCCTTTCTTACTTGAGCTCCTTTAGAGTAGGGACTGCCTTTTGCTTTTCTTTGTATCATTAGCATTAGCACAATGTCTGCTATGTATTAGGTGCTTAATACATGCTGTTGATTGAATGAATGACTCTAGGGAAGATATTGCAACACCACTTCTTCCTCATGTCTTCCCACTCAGGTCTGAGATACCTTCCCTGAAAGGCTACCTGAGAGGACACTGCTAAGAACTGCCAATGGAAAAAGCAGTGACATCCTTGGTAGAAAGTCAGGAGGCAAGTCACTGCCAGGTGAGAGATCAGAGTTGCCCATAGAGTGCAGGCCAGAATGGTTGCAGGAAAAATGGTAGAAAGTTGTAGCTTAATAGACAAAAAAATCCACAAATTCCTATTCCAGGGCCTCCTGGTGTCATATAGATGACCTCGGAATCTTCAACATGATGCCAATGGCACATAAGCTCTTGCAGGTTCTTCTAGCATGCTAGAAAGATTTTGAGTAAAATCTGAGTCTGCTATCCAGGAATCAATATAACTAGAGAACAGCACACTAGTAGGTTGGTCACTGATGAATCTTTGGCCATGGCAATCCAAGAAAGAGTCAAATGAAAAATTGTCTTTGGTCCTGTGTCTTCATACCTTCTGCACACCACTTCAGAGAGACAGGTGGAAAACCAGGAAGAAAATGCTAAGTTATAAACAATTTTTATTCTGTGTATGAACAAACCCTGGTTTTTCCATCTTCCTTGCTTTGTGACCTTATACAAGTCATTTTAGCTCTCTGGACTTCAGTGTTCTCATCTGTAAAATAAGGGAAATGGATTAGTTGACTTTTGCAGTGTTTTCCGATTCTCAAGGACATTCCGTGGTTTTAGGATCCTATGATCCAGAGGCAGCTGGGAGGCACAAATGATAGAGCATGAATCTGGAATTAGAAAGACATGTATTCAAATCTGCCCCCAGATCTTTACTAGCATGACCCTGGGCAAGTCACTTCAACACTGTGCCTCTGTTTCCTCATCTATAAGACAAAGGTAATAATAGCACCTATCTCCCAGGGTCACTATGAAGATCACATGAAAGGATATTTGTAAAATCCTTTGCAAACCTTAAAGTGCTATATAAATGCAATCATAAATATTACTTATACTTGACTATTTCCAATTAGGAAATGATTAATTACTGATGTGGGGATTGTATCATATCCTACTGTGGATGTGTAGGCAAGTCATTACCTTATTAAAGACGACATCAAAAGCAATATCAGATTAGAAGAAAACGTAAAGATGATTAGGAAACATTGGAAACAACTGATAGACCTTCCACCTGACCTATTCAAATGAATTAATGATGTTGAAAAATGAAAAATCAAAGAAGAACTTATTAAGCATTAAGTGTGCCAGATACTGAGTCATGGGAAAACAAACAGAAACAAAACCAAACAAAAGAAGATAGTCCCTGTTGTCAAGTACCATGCATTCAGAGGCTATTTCCTCATTAAGGAGTTCTTTATACCAAAGAAAGCATGAGTCCCATCCAGATACAGATAAAATATGTAGGATTGGTAGCTTGGGAAAGGCATTTTGTTCAGGAAAGTCATAAGGATGATACAGGGAGCCAAAGAGTGATAGTGTTAAATTAGTTATCATTCCTAGGATTAGAGGTTGGGAGTGGGGGAAAGGAAGAGAATAAAGGATTCAATGGTATGATATGAAGATGACTAGGGAAAAACAGTGTGGGGATCTGGGTTGGACTAGAAAGAATGAAGGTTCACCAGTCAGAAGTCAAGGGACCTAGATTATTTTGGTGGAATTGATGTGCTGAGCGGCAGTCTGGAGTACAGCAGCATAGGGTGGGAAGGGGGCTGGGTCAGATTAGAAATGGTGAGGACTTATACCCATGATAAACCAATAAGCTTGATTATTGCCACTTACTCCAAAACTTAACCCATGGCAAACAGATGATAAAAGGCTTTCCTTTTCTTGGCTAAAAGGTGGGGGACCATGGGAATAGAATGTTGCATATATTGTCAATCATGATTGGTCAGTTTGTTTTGCTCCAACATGGATTAAAATGGAGGTTGAAGGGGACTAAATTGGGAGATCACTGTGATGTTGGTTGATATCTCTATCTACCCAAAAGCTATTAAGAAGTAGTATGGCATACATATGGATAGAAAACCAATGTCTGGGTCAACAAGACCTAGGTTCAAAGTCTTCCCTCTGACACAGATTCTCTGTGCCACCTTGGTCAAGTTACTTAACCTCTTGGATTCTCCCCAGGCCATTCTCTGAGACTCAATTACAGAGGAGTCACTGGTATGCCATGGTAGAGGGTACTTCCTCATTAAGGAATTCCTTTATACCAGTGAAAGCACAGGTCCCATACAGATACAGTTGCCACAATAAGGAGAATAGAGCACAGAAACATCAATCAGCCAATGCTTGATCTCCTTGCCAAACTGGAGAGAGAAGGAAGGCAAGTACAGTATCCATTTAGAATACAAAATCATTTGTAAAACTCTGAGGATGGCAGGAGAGTGTGAGCAGTATTACCTTAAAAAGGAACACAAAGTAGTGGAGGAGAATAGAACTCTGTAGAAAGCTCAGCCTGAAACCTGACCCATCCTCATAATCCCTGGAACATTCATGGAAGAAATTATGTGATTATATTTGTGATTATAATTATAAATAGTGCTTATGTAGAACTTTGAAATTTGCAAAGTGCTTCACATATTATCTCATTTGAACCTCACAATCACCCTATAAGGTAGGTGCTATTATCATTCCAATTTTACAGATGGGGAAACTGAGCCTGAGAGAGATTAAAGTGACTATAGAAAAAGTAATAGATGTGTCAACTTGTTGAATGATCAAAGATTGTTGGCAAAAACTACCATATCTGGATCACAAGGTAACATAAGAAGAAATTGCACTTAGTCAAATTTGGGAAAAAACCCAGCTTTATAAAATCACTTACCCAGTAAAGAAGTACACACTAGAGATGACAGGTTCTTGAAATCATTGGGTGATCATTTTATAAGACATAATAGATGGGGAGTCATGCAAACAGAATAGCAATAAGTGCTTATTTGGGGTGATAATATCCAAAAGCAAGTAAGCAGAGAAGAATAACTACAGACCTATCTACATATTTTCTCTCACTTCTTAAATTCTTTATGAAAATTATCCACCTCAGAATGGAGGACTTGAAAAGGGAACATGTTGGCCTCCACAAATTACTCTTTTAAGGAGGCAGCTGAACAGAGTCAGTCAGTCAATAAATATTTATTAAGCACCTTCCTCCTGGGGAATGGGCAGATGAGAACAATTTGTTCTAATGGCCACCGGCAGCTAAAGCAGGTGCTGTGGAATACCTGGAACTTGGTTGGGCATTGAAGATACCAAGGTCATCCATTGTATCCCAGGCCATTGCCAGTTTTCTTGACTTTTGCTGCCATTGAACTTCCATGGCTCAGGAAGAAAGATTGAGGCTGACAACTTGGCACAACTCTGCCTCACTTAAATCCAATTCACATACAAGTCAAGACATCACTCATCATCAGTCCTCTTTGAAAAGGAAGGATGAACAGTAGTAAGCACCTACTATGAGCTAGGCACTGTGTTAAGCCCCGGGGACACAAAGAAAGACAAAAGATAGTTTTTGCTTTCAAAAAGCTCACATTCTAAGGAGGTGAGGGGGGAGACAACTGTCAGTCAGTCAATAAACATTTTGTTAGTCAGTCAATAAGCATTTATTAAATATATACCATGTGTTAGGCACTGTGCTCAGTGCTGGTTATACAAAGAAAGGTAAAAATAGTCACTGCTTTCAAGGAAGTCTCAGTTTAATGAGAGAGACAATATGTAAACAATAAGGTACAATCTATGTATGTTGAACAGTCAGTTTGATGAACTGGCTTGAGAGTGGTTATATAATCACAGCCTGTAGTGTGTATGTTCAGTCTTTTTTTCAGTTATGTCCAACTCTCTGTGACCCCATTTTAGACTTTTCTTGGCAAAGAAACTGGAGTGGTTGACACTTCCTTCTACAGTTAATTTTACAGATGAGGAGTTGAGGCAAACAGGGTTTAGTGATTTGCCCTGGGGTCACATAGCTAGTAAATGTCTGAGGCTGCATTTGAACTCAGGAAAATGAGTCTTCCTCATTCTATGCCCTGGGCTCTAACCACTGGCTTCAGTTCCTCATATATAAAATGAGCTGGAGGGAAAAGGGAGTGGAGATAGCTGACACAATGGATAGAGCAACAGCCCTGCAGTCAGGAAGACCTGAGTTCAAATCCTGCCTCAGACACTTGACACTTACTACCTGTGTGACCCTGGCAAAGTCACTTAACTGAAAAAAAAAATTAACTGGAGAAGGAAATGGCAAACTACTCCAGTATCTTTGCCAAGAAAACTGCAAATGGGGTCACAAAGAGTCAGCTGTGAATGAAATGACTGGACAAACATAACCTGGCATGGCATAAAAATGTGAGAGATAATCTCATTTAACTATTTTTTTCTAAAGATGGTCAAAATGAAACTGTTTGGGGATCCAGAATAGTAGTTAACTTTTGAGGGGTCATAGTCTTCTTTGGCAGTCTGGTGATTCCTTTAGAATCATTTCTTGTCAGTATAATTTTTTTATTTTTTTTAAACAAATGCTTTATTAACTTCTGTTTTACATCATTCATTTCCACCAGATTTTGAGTTACAATCATTTCCCCCCCCTGTTTTTCCCCTACCCACCCTCCCAGAATAGCAGTCCCACAAGATATTGCTTCCTCCAATCTGCTCTCTCCCATACCTTCTCCCATACCCCCTTCGACTTTTCCATTAGAGGAAGGTGAATCTTTGTGTCCTAATGCCTGTACATCTTATCTCCCAATTATAAGCAAAAGAGTATTAATAATAGTATTTATATATATTTGAAACATTTAATGTTAAGACCTCAAATTTCAGATCCATTTCCTTCCTCCCTTGTCACCGATTCCCTCTGGGAAGATAAGTAATTCAGTATTTGTTGTACATGTCTAGCTATGCAAAACATTATCATAGTAGATATATTGTACAAGGCTGCTTATAATTCCCTCCTACTCATCCCACCCCCCACCTGGTCCATTCCCTACATGATCCTGTCCCTCTTCTATAGTGGGTATTTCCAGCCTCCCCTCTCCCCAAGGATGCCCTCCCATCCATCATACCACCTCTCATCCCCCTTCCCCCTGTTCTGCTGTAGGTTGAGATATCCCATTTAGTATGTATGTCATTTTCTCCTTGAACCAAATTCAATGAGAATGTAGTTTTGCCTTTTTGCCTTCCTATTCTCCCCCTCCCTTGCAACCACTTCCCCTTGCTTCTTCTACATGAGATAGTTTACCCTACCCTGTCTCTCCCCATCTCCTCTTGCCACTTTCCTCTCTCACCTCATAATTTCATCCCTTGAGTATTTTCCCTTCCCAACAAATTCAACCTATGCCCTCTATCCATATATAACTGTAACCATATACACACACATTCACATATGTATTCATATGACCACACCCCCTTCTTCCATTATTTTCATAGTGAGAAAGATATCATCAGTCACAGTTATTGCTTTTCCACATAGGAATGTAAATAGTTCAACTTTGATAAGTTCCTTTTGATTTCTTTTCCCTGATTACCTTCTCAGGCATCTCTTGCTTCTTGTGTCTGGATGTCAAATTTTCTATTCAATTCTGGTTTTTTCCTCAAGAATGCTTGAAAGTCCTCTATTCCACTGAATGACCATATTTTCCCCTGAAAGAAAATACTCAGTTTTGCTGGGTAGGTGACCCTTGGGTTCATTCCCAGTTCTTTTGCCCTCTGGAATATCATATTCCATGCCCTTCGATCCCTCAGTGTAGAAGCTGCCAGGTCCTGGGCTATTCTGATTGTGTTTCCACAATATTGAAATTGTTTCTTCCTGGCTGCTTGTAGTATTTTCTCCTTGATCTGGGGATTCTGGAACCTGGATATAATATTCCTGGGAGTTTTCTTTTTGGGATCTTTTTCAGGAGGTGATCAGTGGATCCTTTCAACCTCTATTTTGCCCTCTGGATCTAAAACATCAGGGCAGTTTTCCTTGAGAATTTCTTGAAGGGTGATTTCTAGGTTCTTTCCTTGATCATGGCTTTCAGGTAGTCCAATAATTTTTAAATTGTCTCTCCTGGATCTATTCTCCAGGTCAGTGTTTTTCCCATGAGATATTTCACATTGCCTTCTAATCTTTCATTTGTTTGGATCTGCTTAACAGCATCTTGATTTCTCATAAAGTCATTAGCTTCCATTTGCTCCAGTCTAACTCTGAAGGAATGGATCTCCTCAGTGAACTTTTGAGATTCTTTTTCCATCTGGCAAATTTGACTTTTTAAGGCATTCTTCTCCTCATTGCCCTTTTGGGCCTCCTTTCCCATTTGAGTTAGTCTATTTTTTAAGGTATTGTTTTCCTCAGTCAGGCTGTTGACCCTCATTTCATACTTTTCCTGCATTCTTCTCATTTCTCTTTCTAATTTTTCCTCCACTTCTCTTATTTGATTTTTAAAGTCCTTCTTAAGGTCCTCTATGGCCCGCAACTTGCTCATGTTTTCCCCTGGGGCTTTTGTAGCAGGATTTCTGACCTCACAGTCCTTTTCCTGCTCTATGCCCCCAAAATAGGAGTCTAGGGTTGCATTTTTCTGTTTCCTTTGCCTTGGCATGTTGCCACTTAATTACTTGACTTTTGGGCTTGTTGCCACACTATGGCTTTAAGGCCAGATAGAGGAATTTTTGTCCCAAACACGTGGGGGGCAACTTCCTTTTCTGGCAAGCTGTAAACCCACCCACGACTTCCACCCTAGATCACAATCCAGATCCAGGGAGTTTAAAGCAAGAGCGATTACCCCCCAAGACTGATCGCTGGATCTCCCTACAATTCTCAGGCCAGGAGCTGGAGCTGCCTCTGAAAACTACAAAATGGCGTTTCTCCTCAGCGGCTTCTAGCCCCCAGGGGAGGGACCCGACGCATTCCCCAAATCCTGGTCCCAAAGTCCATAGGGCACTAACCTCTTACTTTGTCCTAGGCATGTCTATGTTGATAATTCTGGAGTCGCCACAGCAGCTGGTGTTCTGGGGTCTCTCCAGCCGGCTGCTGGCCCTGCCGCCCTGGGGCTAAAACCTCGGCTCATGTGGACCTGGGCTCTGCTTGGCTCGGCTCGGCTCCCCACGCTCTGTGCACTGCTGGCTCCTGGAGCGCTGCGCTGGTCCTTCCTGCAGGGCTGCTGGGCTGTCCTCAGCGGGAGGTTAGCTTCTCTGTGTCATTCTGTGGGTGCTGGGGCTCCAGAAGTTGTTCAGAGTCCCCTTTTACATAGTTTGGGGGGAATCTGGGGGCAGAGTGGCTTGGATGAGCAGTTTCTACTCCGCCATCTTGGCTCCGCCCCCGTGAGTATAATTTTTTCTTTTTATTTTTTGGGGGATTACATTTGAATTTCAAGCTGTTTCCCTCCCTCCCTCCCTCTGAACTCCACACTATAGAAGGCTGACATGTCTGTGAAACTATACAATATATACTTCCATATATCAGTTCTTTCTCTGGAGGTGGCGAGCAGCTTCCTTCATAGGACTTTTGTAGTTGATTTGAATATTCATATAATTAAGAATAGTTTAGTCAACCACATTTACTCTCCAAACAATATCACTGTTAGTATACGGTGTTCTCTTGGTCTGGCTCATTTCTTTATTCATTATTTCATGCAAGTCTTTCCATGTTTTCCTAAAATCAACCTGCTCATCATTTTTTACAATACAGTAGTATTCCATTACAACCACATTCCACAACTTATTAGCCATTCCCCAATTGATAGGCATCCCCTCAATTTCCACTTCCTTGTCACCACAAAGGGAGTTGCTAAGAGTATTTTAGAAGATATAGGTTCTTTTCTTTTTTCCCTGATCACCTTGGGAAAAAGACCTAAGAGTGGTATTGCTGGATCAAAGGATATAGGCAGTTTCATAACTCTTTGGGCATAATTCCAGATTACTCTCCAAAATGGTTGGAATATTCACAGTTCTACCAATATTGTATCAGTGTCCTAATTTTTCCACATCCCCTCCAATATTTGCCATTTTAACCTTTTGGCATTTTAGCCATTCTGATAGTTGTAAGATATCTCAAAATTGTTTTAATTTGTATTTCTCTAATAAATAATGATTTAAAGCATTTTTTCACATGACTTATAGCTTTGATTCCTTCCTCCAAAAATTGCTTGTTCATATCCTTTGACCATTTATCAGTTGGGGAATGATTAGTAGCACAATGTTTTAAATGTATGAAATAAAATACCTAGTATTATAAAGAAAATCAATTATATCAAAATAGAGTATCTTTTAGAAAAATTTGAAGTTTCACAAACCATATATTAAGGACCCCTGATTTGAGAAAAATTATTTAAGATGAGAGGATGTCTCATTTTCGGTTTTAATCCATCTATCAAAAAACATGTCTACTGCATTGTGTCTACCGTATTCCAAGCACTGTTATCCTAACAAATAGGAAAACTCCTGAGCAAAAACTTTCTAAGGATTTATAGAATAGTAGGTATTTAGAGACAATAAAGAGAGATTAATGTAAAGACTCCTGTGTGATTCTGGCTGTATGTATAAACACTTCATGCCAAAACACCAATTTTAATGCTCTGTATATTGATTAGTGCTATTTCATGAAAAATAGAGAAGGAAGCTCCATTGGTTATAATTTCCAGAAAGTTCTATCAACTGTTACCTGCATGAGTTCTATAAATGTTTTCTCAACAGCTTGAAAGCAGCATAGCTTGTTTTTTGACTTACTGAATCAGGTGCTTATAATTCTCAGGAGATTTTACCATAGAAACATGCCAGGTCATACCTGGTAGTATATTTCTAGAACAACCCATCAAAACATATGTAACCCCAAAGTACCTGAAGCACAAATATAAGCTACAAAATAAAAATCCTATAGAGACTAAACATCATTTATATAATTTTTTAAAAGTAGGAAAATGCTTTCATGATACAAATCTGAGATGCTATCCATAGTGGGAATTGGTGTTTCACCAGGTTGCAAGTTGTGGTTGTGATGCCTGAAGCAGAGAGCCAGTAAAGTGAGAGCAGGGCTGTGGGTGAGAGGTAGAAATGGAGATGAGTAGGTAGTAAAGGACACAGAAAGGAACTCCAGGGGAGCAAGGTGGTAGGGAAATGAAAAGGGCTTGAAAGAGGTGAATTTCTTGCCAATGTATAGGAAAACTAATATATGAGAAAAGCAGACCTTTGATATGTCAAGAAATGAAGTAAAACTGTATTTTTCTAGACTTTTTACATACCTAGTCAAAAAGGGCTTTTTAAATGAAAGAAAGTGGAGGGAGAAAATGGCCTTAGATAGTCACTTAGGCACTATGTAGAAAGAACAGCAATAGAGAAAGAAACTCTAAGATTGTAAGGAAAGAACAAAAGAAGCCAGAAGCAAGACCTCAAGTCTGAGATTTCTATATACAAATACACAAAGCATGGATAACAACAGAGTGAACAATAGATATTAGCCTATGGAGGCAAATTTGACAGTTTGAGTATTATAAAAATTTACCAGGATGGGCTCATGACTAAGGAATAAGATCAGTAAAATGTATGTTTGAGTAGTGGGATGGGGGTGAAATACTGTATATTTATTATGTATTTAAAAGGGATAGCAAATTATAGATAATAGATTTGTAGTTTCATTATGGAAATACTTGTTCCATTTCTTAAGTCTAGAATAAAATAAAATTAAAAAAATTCTCATATTTCAAAATTCAGGATCCAGTACAGGGGAAAACAGGCTGGGGAACACTGAAATGAAGATCAATGGAGGTGGAAACAGAGGTAATATTGTCACCAGAGCATAGTAAACATCACCTGGATGAAAATAGGAAATGGATGAAAAATTCAGAAAAAAAGATCACAGGTATTGACTACATGGAGGTATGAAATGGTATGGATGGGAGACACATGGACATATGCTGGAAATACCTCAAACTGACTCATGAGAGCCAATTGTTAAATTTTTAGTGTAAGCATTTATAGTTTAGAAATTGAAGAGCACTATAAATCATTACTTAACTTACTTAATGAAAATGTTAATGCAAATTAAACTTAGAAATATGTTGAGTGTATTTTTTTCTCCCATAGAGACAATTGTCAAGCATTTATTAAGCAAAGTTTTAAATTTTTATTAAACAGAGTGTTAAAAATCCAGCACACTGCTGGACGTGTCATCTAGTCATTTGCTGGAACCCTACCTAATAATATTTTCATCCATTAGAAGGTGGAAATAAAGAGGAAACTACTATCATGGACCCATCTCTCTCCAATAGTTGCTGAGGTGGAATTTACAGGAAATTTGTGGAGAAGTGAATATTTCATTTTATAATTAGTAAAAGAGGAAAGGAAAACCAGGAATAGACTAAAATATTCAAGCTGATTTTTTTTTGGGCAGGAAGATTCCACTAGTTGGTCTATTTCCAATGATGATTAGAGACAAAGGAGAACCTATAGGTTCTAAAATGTTCATAGCAGCTCTCCTTATGGTGTCAATAAACTGGAAATTGCAGGGATGTCCTGGAATGAAATGGATGGAATATTGCTGTGCTATAAGTAATGATGAGCTCAACGATCTTAGAAAAACATGGAAAGACTTGTATGAAATAATGAATAACGAAATGAGCAGAACCAAGAGATTGTATACAACAACAGAAATATTGGTTTAAGGATGACTGAATGACTGTCATTTTGACTATTATAAATATCCAAATTAGCTATAAAGACATATGAAGAAAGATGCTCTCTGCATACAGAGAAAGAACTGATAAACAGAAGTTTGTATAGAATAATTTCACGTGTATATACCTATTTGTTTCTAAAGGTAGCCATCTCTAGGGAGGGGCTGGGGGAAGGGAAGGAAAAGAAAGAAATTTAGATTATAATTTTATTATGTGTTTAAAAGGCATAGAAAGTTGTACATAATAGACTTGCAATTTCATGTGCAATCATATATTTTTTTATTCTCATAACAATGACTTTTTATTTTATTTTGGGGGGGTTTTCTTTTTTTTTCCAAATGCTTTATTAACTTCTGGTTTACATCATTCATTTCTGCCAGATTTTGAGTTACAATTTTTTCCATATTTTTCCCCTGCCCACCACCGCAGAATAGCATTCCCACAGGATATCCCCTCCTCCAGTCTGTTCTCTCCCATATCCCCTTCCAGTTTCCCAGTAGGGCATGCCTGTATATCTCATTTACCAATTATATGTAAAATAGTATTGATAATAGTATTTATATATTTTTAAACATTTGATTTTAAAACTTCGAATTCCAGATCCCTTCCCTTCCTCCCTTGTCACCCACCCTTATTGGGAAGATATATATTGTAAAAGACTGACTATATTTCCCTCCCTCCTATCCCACCTCCCAATTGTTCTATTCCCTACTTTGATCCTGTCCCTTTTAAAAAATGGGTGCTTCCAAATTCCCTCTCCCCCAGCCTGCCCTCCTTTCCATCACCCTGCCTCTCATCCCCTTACCCCCTACTCTCCTGTAGGGAGAGATATCCTATTTAGTATGTATGTCATTCTCTCCCTGATCCAAATTCAATGAGAATAAGGCTTTGCCTTTTTGCCTTCCTGTTCTTCCCCTCCCTTGTCACCATTTTCCCTTGCCTCTTATATATGAGATAGTTTACTCCATTCTGTCTCTCCTCATCTCCTCTTGTTATATTCCTCTCTCACCTATTAATTTCACCTTTTAAGTATCATCCCTTCCTATTAAATTGGTCCTGTGGCCTCTATCTATGTATACCAGTAAATATATATACACACATTCATATATATATATATATATATATATATATATATTCATATGCCCATATACCCTTCTTCAACTATTTTTATACTGAGAAAAATTTCATCAGTTACAGCTATTGTTTTTCCATGTAGGAATGTAAATAGTTCAACTTTGATGAGTTCCTTATGATTTCTTTTCCCTGTTTACCTTCTCAAGCATCTCTTGCTTCTTGTATCTGAATGTCAAATTTTATATTCAACTCTGGTTTTTTCATCAAGAATGTTTGAAAGTTCTCTATTCCACTAAATGACCATATTTTCCCCTGAAACATGATACTCAGTTTTACAGGGTAGGTGATTCTTGGTTTTAATCCCAGGTCCTTTGCCCTCTGGAATATCATATTCCAAGCCCTTTAATCCCTCAGTGTAGAAGCTGCCAGATCCTGTGCTATCCTGATTGTGTTTCCACAATATTGAAACTGTTTCTTCCTGGCTGCTTGTAATATTCTCTCCTTGATCTGGGAATTCTGGAACCTGGATATAATATTCCTAGGAGTTTTCTTTTTGGGATCTTTTTCAGGAGGTGCTCAGTGGATTCTTTCAACCTCTATTTTGCCCTCTGGTTCTAAAACATCAGGGCAATTTTCCTTGAGAATTCCTTGAAGGATGATTTCTAGGTTCTTTCTTTGATCATGGCTTTCAGGTAGTCCAATAATTTTTAAATTATCTCTCCTGGATCTATTTTCCAGGTCAGTGGTTTTTCCCATGAGATATTTCACATTGCCTTCTATTCTTTCATTTGTTTGGATCTGTTTAACAGCATCTTGATTTCTCATAACGTCATTAGATTCCATTTGCTCCAGTCTAATTCTGAAGGAATGATTCTCCTCAGTGAGCTTTTGAGATTCCTTTTCCCATCTGGCAAATTTGGCTTTTTTTTTGCATTCTTCTCCTCATTGCATTCTTCTCCTCATTGCCATTTTGAGCCTCTTTTGCCATTTGAGTTAGTCTATTTTTTAAGGTGTTATTTTCCTTAGTCAGGCAGTTGATTCAAATTTCGTACTTTTCGTGCAACATCCTCATTTCTCTTCCCACTTTTTCCTCCACTTCTTTTATCTGCTTTTTAAGGTGCTCTATGGCCTGTAACCAGCTTGTATTTTCATTTGAAGCTTTTGGTGCAGGAGTTCTGACTTCACTGTCTTCCTCCTGTTCCATGTTTTGATCCTCTTTCCCCCCAAATAGGAGTCTAATGTTGAATTTTTCTGTTTATTTTGTTTCCTTTGCCTGGTCATGTTGCCACTCAATTACTTGACTTTTGGGATTTTTGCCACAGTAGGACTCTGCCACCAGGCAGGGGAGCTTTTGTCCCAAATGCTGGGGTTTTCTCAGCTGCTTGAAATATTAATTGAGTACCCTCTCTGAAGCCTCCACATGCACTGGCAAGCTGGTCACACACTCCAAGACCTCCACCCTAGACTGCAATCCAGATCCAAAAGGTTAAAACAAGAGCAATTGCCCCCCCCCCAGACTGGTTGCCAGTCCCCCCACAGTCTGCAGTCCAGGAGCTGAAGCTGTAAAGTGGCGTGGGCTGCACAGTGGCTCCTCAGCGGCTTCTCACCCTGGGGGAAGAGGCCAACTCCCTCTCCCAACTAGTGGGTCTCAAAGTCCATACTGCACTAACCTCTCACTTTGTCCTTGGCATCTATGTGTTGATAATTCTGGAAATGCCATAGCTTTTGGTGTTCTGGAGTCCCTCCAGCTGGCTACTGGTTAGGCTGCCATGTGCCTAAAATCTCTGGCTCACTCTGGAATGGGTTTGGCTCCCAGAAAGCTGCACTTGTCACTCCCTGTCAGGCTGCTGGGCTGTCCTCAGAGGGAGGTTAGCTTCTCTGTGTCATTTTGCGGGTTCTGTAGCTCCAAAGTTTGTTCAGAGTCCCCTTTTACATAAATTGGAAGAGGTGGGAGCCAGAGTTGTGTGGAAGTCCTGTTTCTACTCTGCCTGCAATCATATTTTTTATTATACCATATTATGGAAATGCTTGTTTTATCCCATCAATTAAAAATAAAGTAAATAAATTTGGAATAAAATATTAAGGACCCAGAGAAAGAATAGGTAGGGTCATGTGTTCTAAAATTTTATAGGGTTGTCAGATCATGGGGCTGAAGTTCTGAATAAAGAGAACTAATGACATCAAGAAGTTGATGTCTTGACTTGCAAGTGAATTGGATTTAAATGAGGCTGGGCTCTGCAAAGTCATCAGTCTTATTCTCTTATCCAGAACCATCGGGGTTCATAGGCAAGACGTAGATCAGGACCACTGAAGATGGCCCAGGATGCAGTGGGAGACCTTGACTTTTTAAGCTAAGGTGTTTCCCAGGTTTTTGTTTTTCTAAGGCAACACCCAATCAGTGATTAAAGCTAGGTAAGAGGGAGTGGTTAGATGGCAGCTAGGTGGCCAAACTGGTCCTGGAGTCTTGAGGACCTGAGTTCAAATTTGACCTCAGACATTTAACACATATAAAAAAATTAGCTGTGTGGCCTTGGGCAAGTCACTTAACCCCAACTACCCTCCAAAAAAAAGCTAAGTAAGAAATAAGACCCCAAAAAGTGGTCTCTTTTTTTTTAAACAAATGCTTTAGTAACTTCTGTTTTACATCATTCATTTCCACCAGATTTTGAGTTACAATTATTTTCCCCCTGTTATTCCCCTACCCACCCTCCCAGAATAGCAGTCCCACAAGATATTGCTTCCTCCAATCTGCTCTCTCCCATACCTTCTCCCATACCCCCTTCGACTTTTCCATTAGAGGAAGGTGAATCTTTGTGTCCCAATGCCTGCACATCTTATCTCCCAATTACAAGTAAAAGAGTATTAATAATAGTATTTATATATATTTGAAACATTTAATGTTAATACCTCGAATTTCAGATCCATTTCCTTCCTCCCTTGTCACCCATTCCCTCTGGGGAGATAAGTGATTCAGTATATGTTGTACATGTCTAGCTATGCAAAACATTATCATAGTAGATATATTGTACAAGGCTGCTTATAATTCCCTCCCACTCATCCCACCCCCCACCTGGTCCATTCCCTGCATGATCCTGTCCCTCTTCTATAGTGGGTACTTCCAACCTCCCCTCCCCCCAAGGATGCCCTCCCATCCATCATCCCTCCTCTCATCCCCCTTCCCCCTATTCTGCTGCAGGTTGAGATATCCCATTTAGTATGTATGTCATTCTCTCCCTGAACCAAATTCAATGAGAATGTGGTTTTGCCTTTTTGCCTTCCTATTCTCCCCCTCCCTTGCAACCACTTCCCCTTGCTTCTTCTACATGAGATAGTTTACCCTACCCTGTCTCTCCCCATCTCCTCTTGCCACTTTCCTCTCTCACCTCATAATTTCACCCCTTGAGTATTCTCCCTTCCCAACAAATTCAACCTATGCCCTCTATCCATATATAACTGTAACCATATACACACACATTCACATATGTACTCATGTGACCACACACTCTTCTTCCATTATTTTCATACTGAGAAAGATATCATCAGTCACAGTTTTTGCTTTTCCATATAGGAATGTAAATAGTTCAACTTTGATAAGTTCCTTTTGATTTCTTTTCCCTGATTACCTTCTCAGGCATCTCTTGCTTCTTGTGTCTGGATGTCAAATTTTCTACTCAATTCTGGTTTTTTCCTCAAGAATGCTTGAAAGTCCTCTATTCCACTGAATGACCATATTTTCCCCTGAAAGAAAATGCTCAGTTTTGCTGGGTAGGTGACCCTTGCATTCATTCCCAGCTCTTTTGCCCTCTGGAATATCATATTCCATGCCCTTCAATCCCTCAGTGTAGAAGCTGCCAGGTCCTGGGCTATTCTGATTGTGTTTCCACAATATTGAAATTGTTTCTTCCTGGCTGCTTGTAGTATTTTCTACTTGATCTGGGGATTCTGGAACCTGGCTATAATATTCCTGGGAGTTTTCTTTTTGGGATCTTTTTCAGGAGGTGATCAGTGGATCCTTTCAACCTCTATTTTGCCCTCTGGATCTAAAACATCAGGGCAATTTTCCTTGAGAATTTCTTGAAGGGTGATTTCTAGGTTCTTTCTTTGATCATGGCTTTCAGGTAGTCCAATAATTTTTAAATTGTCTCTCCTGGATCTATTTTCCAGGTCAGTGGTTTTTCCCATGAGATATTTCACATTGCCTTCTAATCTTTCATTTGTTTGGATCTGCTTAACAGCATCTTGATTTCTCATAAAGTCATTAGCTTCCATTTGCTCCAGTCTAACTCTGAAGGAATGAATCTCCTCAGTGAACTTTTGAGATTCTTTTTCCATCTGGCAAATTCGACTTTTTAAGGCATTCTTCTCCTCATTGCCCTTTTGGGCCTCCTTTGCCATTTGAGTTAGTCTATTTTTTAAGGTGTTGTTTTCCTCAGTCAGGCTGTTGACCCTCATTTCATACTTTTCCTGCATTCTTCTCATTTATCTTTCCAATTTTTCCTCCACTTCTCTTATTTGATTTTTAAAGTCCTTCTTAAGGTCCTCTATGGCCTGCAACTTGCTCATGTTTTCCCCTGGGGCTTTTGGAGCAGGACTTCTGACCTCACAGTCCTTTTCCTGCTCTATGCCCCCAAAATAGGAGTCTAGGGTTGCATTTTTCTGTTTCCTTTGCCTTGGCATGTTGCCACTTAATTACTTGACTTTTGGGCTTGTTGCCACACTATGGCTTTAAGGCCAGATAGAGGAATTTTCGTCCCGAACGTGTGGGGGGCAACTTCCGTTTCTGGCAACCTGTAAACCCACCCATGACTTCCACCCTAGATCACAATCCAGATCCAGGGAGGTTAAAGCAAGAGCGATTACCCCCCAAGACTGATTGCTGGCTCTCCCTACAATTCTCAGGCCAGGAGCTGGAGCTGCCTCTGAAAACCACAAAATGGCGTGTCTCCTCAGCGGCTTCTAGCCCCCAGGGGAGGGACCCGACGCATTCCCCAAATAGTGGTCCCAAAGTCCATAGGGCACTAACCTCTTACTTTGTCCTAGGCATGTCTATGTTGATAATTCTGGAGTCGCCACAGCTGCTGGTGTTCTGGGGTCTCTCCAGCCGGCTGCTGGCCCTGCCGCCTTGGGGCTAAAACCTCGGCTCACACAGACCTGGGCTGGGCTCTGCTCCCCAAGCTCTGCACACTGTGCACTGCTGGCTCCCATAGCGCTTTGCTGGTCCTTCCTGCTGGGCTGTCCTCTGCAGGAGGTTAGCTTCTCTGTGTCGTTCTGTGGGTGCTGGGGCTCCAGAAGTTGTTCAGAGTCCCCTTTTACATAGTTTGGGGGGAATCTGTGGGCAGAGTGGCTTGGATGAGGTGTTTCTACTCCGCCATCTTGGCTCCACCCCCCAAAAGTGGTCTCTTTTACCTTTAAAAAACAATCATTCTGGGAGGGAAGACCCCACAGTGTTTCAGAACAGAAAAAATTGCTGGTTATACTTACTCTGTACCCCCAAAGCCAAACAATGATTAAGTAAGGCTTGGGCTGGGACCTATTCTTGGCCAATCTGTGAGAGATAGAGTGATTTGGGTTTAAGGTATGGTCAAGTAGCTCTATTAAATCCCAATGGACTTTTCAAAGTTTGGGTTTTCCATCTCTGTATTTCAAGAAATCATAAGTGAAACTACAGGGGGCAAAAGAGGTACTTATTCCAGTTTTTTTTCAATGACAGAATAAATAAGTAGGGAAGAGAAAGAAAAATATGGGCTAGAATATCTCATACACCTCATTTAACATCTAATATAATCAAGGTACTATACTTGAACTGGTGGTATAAAGATAAAAATGAATGAATTAATCACCAAGCATTTATTCAACACCCACCATGTACCAGGCACTGTATTAGGTACCACATATACAAAGACAAAAAATAAGAAAGGTACCTCTCTCCACTGGGTTCCTAGACACACTAGGAGACACCACATTCAGCAGTGAGTGGATGTTCACTTTCTATATCAGAGATATTAAATCCTTATGTGACCCACACCACACCTGGGGGAGGCCTAAACCAGATTCATATGTAATTGGGGAATATTTATCCTATGAAAGTTTCTTTAATTTTCATCTTAGGGAAATACATTTTTCATTTTTATTTCCATGATACAAAAATATTGAATATCTAACATTGATCTGAAGCAGATATAGATTAAGGCAAATCCATGGAATTTGCTGTATTTTCTTTTGCTTAGTTGATTTTTTTTTCTTTTAATAGAGTAAGGTCTGGTGTATTTTGGGGTCTGTCACAAATTTTATACAAAGACACACCCAAGAAGATGGTGGAATGGAAGCAGTAACTTTTCTAAGCTTCTCCATGAATCCTGTCACTAAAATTTAAAAAAGTGAATCTGAACAGATTTTAGAGTGACAGAATCCATTGGGAGATGGAGTGTGACAGATTCCCAGCCCAGGAAAGTGCTCACATAGGTCTGGGCAGGGGGAGTGGGCTACACCAGCATGGACCTAAGAACAGACTATAGCAGAGTGAGAAGGAGTGCCAGCCAGCTGAATCATCCACCCCAAGGGCAATTCACAGCCATATCACCACAGGATGGAGAATGAGTTGGAGCTGGGTAAGAGAAAGTGCAGGGCCCGTAGCAGTGACTACGGCTTCTCTTGGGGTTATGAGCCCACAGTCTGGAAGTTTAAAAATTACCTAACTGAATTTCCAGAAGCCAAGATGGGAAAGTAAACCCTAGCTGCCTAGTAAAGCCTAGATGCCAAAGTAAATCCTCTCCCTTACTCAGAAAATTCAGAGATAAATGTCCCACCCAGAGTAAAATCCTGAAATAGTGGAAATAGCCTCAGGCTTAGGAGTCACTGAGAAAGGGTGTAACTGAGGCAGGCAGTATGGAGTCTGAAGTGAAGGGCAGGAGGTGCCTCAACATGCCCCACCTCAGCTGACCAGTAGGAGCTCCCAAAGCCCAGGGTGGTGGAGCCAGCAAGCACAAACAGCACAAGCCCAGGTAGACCTTAGCACCACCAGGGGAATCTGCAGACACCAGCTCTGCTGGCTTCCAGCTGTTAAGCCTGCCTGAGCTGTAGCCCAGGGACATAGAGTCAGAAATCTGAAGTAGCCAAACCACCCCTCTCCCACAGAGTACTCTGTGAGCTTCACGGTAACTCAGGGGAAACACTAAGAATCCTGGCCTTGGCCTCAGTCTAGACAACCAGAGGCTACAGCACCCAAAGTCAACAACCAGGCCCTTAGCTCCCAGCCTGAGAAATCAAGAAATAGGAAATCATAATGGAAAAGAAGGAAGCTGAGAAGGGAAAAGCAAGAAAATTGATCCGAGCTTGTTATAGCAAGCAAGAACAACCAAATACAGAGGACAACATGGATTCTATACTCACACCTGAGACCACAGAAGGAAATATGAACTGGTCTCAAGCCCAAAAAGCATTCTTGGAGCTCAATAAAGATTTTAAAAGCCAAATTAGAGCAGTAGAAGATAAATTTAAATCTACAGTGACCAAATTGGAAAAAAAATCTCACTGAAGAAAACAAATCCTTAAAAAGTAAAACTTGTGAACTGGGACAGGAGGTTCAAAATATAACAGCAGAAAATACCTCCCTAAAAAAGGAGTTTCAAAAACACACCAAAATATGTTCACTCACACATAAAACTTTATCAAAAGATTTTTCCTTGACTCCTTACTCTTCCCCCAAAAGCTAGATCAAAATTTAAGTACTGAATATGTGCAAAATGTGTAAAAAAATGACCTTGTCATCCATATCCCCATGTCCCACATAAGGAAATCATGTCTTGGGAAAAGTAAGTCCACAAAGTTTGGTTTCAAAAAGCTGTTGGATATGTGAAGTTCATTTCTGAGCTGACAATTGTAGAAATTCTCTTAATGGAAAAGGGAGCTCAAGAGTGCAATGTTTTCAGGCAGAGAAATGGGTGAAAAGCAGTGAGACTGTGACAGGTCTTTTTACTGGAAGAGTTGGGAAATATTTAACCAAATAAATAAAAAATACAGTAAAACACAGATAATCATAACATGTGGTTTTCTCAGTCAATCTGCACTCATAGGAATCCTTATGTATGGTTTAATGGTACCCATTCCTATTTGAGTTTAACACCACTGCTGAACAGATATTCAAGACAGGAAGCGATAGAGATGAATGTGATCCCTGACAGCTGAGAAGAGAGTTAACTGTAGATCCAAGGAACAATTAGCCCTAGTAGTTGAGAGCTTACTTGACAAAAGGAGTAGACCCAAGGAATTCAGTTGAGCAATGTGCACAGGAGAGATCCTGCACCATTGAGTGGGAGAGAGTAACTTGATGACAGTATGAGAAGAGAAAGTCTATTAGGACTCTATAACTTCAGAGGTTGAGTTACACTGATCATATGTATTCCTTATATATGTACCTCACTACCAGCATACTTTGTTTGTGTCCACTCTTCCTATGGGCATCATGTGTATGTGTGGGAGAATATGTCCAGGGAGGAGGGATGTTTTGCAATGACCATTCTTACTATGTCGTCTTAGTAAATACTTTTGCCTTGAGTTAATTGTAACTACTGGTTGACTGCTAAAAGTAAACTCATTAGTAGAAACTCATGAACTATAGTTCTAGGTGTATGGACCTATGGAGTAGCCCTTGTATCTGTGAGAGTAGACCCTCCTGGGGACCCAATCTGCAAACTCTTGAGGATTGAGGTAATGGAGAGTGTTGTAGCTTCTGAAGGTGAGAGCTGAAGGAGGGGACTTTGTCTGGGATTTGGCATTTGCAGGGGCTGACTGCAGACTTTCTCCTTCTTGGATTCCCAAGATCTGTTAGAGAAAAAAATGCATTGTTTCTTCTTTTATTTTAGATTGTCATTGAACAGTTATTTCCCCAATGTGTTTACTTTATAAATCATTCCAGTTTTTCTGTGATCACTCCTGAATTGTTTCATGTTCAACTACAGATATCTGTTATTTTACTTTATCTGGTGCAAAGATGGAAGCCTATATATAGGCACTACATGTTACCCCTCCCCACCCCAGAAAATTGGTACCCAGCAATTTGCCCAGAATACACTGTGGGGCTTCATAATTTTTTTTAAAAATAGAAGATTTAGACTTCATTCCCTATTGTGACATGAGTCCAGATGGTTTGTCTGTGATCCTTATGGACTGCATGTCTATAGGTTAAGATTTGCCTGATGACTCCAAAGTTCTATGTAATCAACCCCAGATGTTTACGCCCTTTTATGAGTTTTTATTATACCTCTTTGGGAGATTTCCTGAGTTTGTTTGACTTCTTTTAAGCCATCTTGTTGGTCCTGGTGAGAAACTAGTTCAGACCTCCAAATGGAATGCCCTATATCTTGCAGGGACCCAGCAGAATTTCTCCCTGGTATAGTTGTGTTTCTCACCTGAAAGTGATAGGGTAGATTCTAGTCAACCTCAGGTCTATTCTCCTTGTTGAGAGTCCTGTTGTGAATAGATTTTTTTTCCTCTGAGGGAAGTGCAGTATTTTTTCCTAGTTTTTTTTTTAAATTGTCTTTGGGTCTTTGGAAACACCAAGTCATGTAGTTAGTTGGGGATCAAAAAGGCATCAGGTATAAAGCTATGCTTAAATTGCATTTTGAAGGACATGAGGGATACTATTTGTGACACAGAAGTTAAAAGAGGGTATTCTAGGTAGGGGAGAAGATGAGATATCTTGTATGAAAATGAGAGAAAATGCTACTTTAGTTGGAGCCTAGAAAATGCAAAGGGAAGTAATATATAATGAGAGTGGAAAGATAAACTGAGGTCAAGTTGCCAAGGGTTTTTGGGGCGGCTAGGTGGTACAGTGAATAGAGCACTGGCCCTGGAGTCAGGAGGACCTGAGTTCAAATCTGACCTCAGACACTTGACACACTTACTAGCTGTGTGACTTTGAGCAAGTTACTTAACCCCAATTGCCCTTGAAAAAAGCAAAAAAAAAGTTGCCAAGGATTTTTAAGGAAGTGTTTGTTATCTTTGAGGCAATAGGTAGCCACTGGAGCTTACCAATAGGGAAGTGATGTGGGTCCCCAGCAGGGTCTATTCTCATAGGCATAAGGGCTACTCCATAGGTCCATACTCCTAGAACTATAGTTCATGAGTTTCTGCTAATGAGTTTACTTTTAGCAGTCAGCTAGTAGTTACAATTAACTCAGGGCAGCTATGTGCAAGGAAGATTAAAGTGAGGAGAGAATTGAAAAAGGGAGACCAAATAGGAAGCTATTGAAATAGTTGAAGCAAGAGGCTATAAGTTTGAATCAAGGTCGTAGCTCTGTGAGTAGAAAGGATTAATGTTACAGATGGTGGGGAGTGAGAATTTGAGGTTAACACCAAGCTTAGGAACCTGAGAGACTGGAAGAATAAAAAGGGGGGACAGTTTGTAGGGAGGGATAATAACTTCAAGTTTGTACATGTTGAATTAGATGCATAACCTAGTTCTTTCCCTCAAGGATCTTGGGGATGCAATATAGAAACAAATAAATCTGGACTGGATAGGGTTGACCTAGCTAAGGATGGTTTCTGATGTCCCTTGCAATTCTTGTTTTCTATGATTCTGTGAAGTGTAAAAGAGCTTGAGTAGGGAGCAAACATTAATAGCTAGAGGGATACGAGGTAAAGCTTCCCCCAGAAGATGGCGCCAGAGTTGAGTTTTGAAGGAAGCTAATGATTTGAAGAAGGAAGATGGGGAAACTGTATTGAAACACAGGAGAGAGCCTACCTAGCCCAAGGCACACAGGAGCAAGATGGAACGCCAAGTTCTGAGAATAGCTTGGCTAAGATAGAGGCTCAAAAGGTCAGTAGTATGAAATAAGTCTGGAAACATAGGTTTCAGATAGGTTGTGTCTACCTCTACCCAGAGGTAAGCATATTTTTCCGTATGGTGTAATTAGACAAAACTTCAAAGGTGACACATATTCAAAAGAATCAAAACTAACAGGTAAGCAGCTCCAGCTTTTCTGAGGATAATGATATCAGATGGTAGCTTCTCCCCCCTCCCTCCTTTCCAAGGTTTGGATAATTTTCTCTCCTTTCTTAATACTCAACTGAATACTCATCTCAGGTTGCATCTTAAACAAGAAGAAACTACCCTGTAGATGAGGCAAGACTCATTCTTCACCTAAAGTAAATCTTTGACAATTGATTGGTCATTTTGTTTTGTTTTTGGTGGGGTCATCTTTTGCTTGCTACCCCTCATGAAGACATACATACATACATCAATTAATTAATTAATTAATGGAGTAATTAATCTCCACTAATTCGGAGAGAGACCCTTTGAGACAAGGGGTTACATCAATCAGTCAGCAAGCAATTATTAGGCACTATGTGTCAGGTACAATACTAAGCACCAGGGATATAAAGAAAGACAAAATCACAGTCCCTATTCTCAATGAGCTCATTATCTCAGAAAGTTCTTTCAAAATTTTCAAGAACACCACTTCTCTGAACTGTCCCTTGTGTCCTCTGGAGTCATATTGAATAAATACATTGTCATCCTCAAGAACCTTAAAATATAGGAAGATAGCAGCCATTCTTCCTTAAGATGAATGATAATGAGTATTATGGCACAGTGGATAGATTTTTGAACTTGAAGCCAGGAAGATTTGGGTTCAAGTCTCATCTCATATACTAGCTGTGTGATCATGGGCAAATCATTTAAATCCTTCAAGCCTGTTTTCTCATCTACAAAATGGAGAGAACCCCAGAACACCAGCAATTGTGGCGATTCCAGAATTATCAGCACAGATATGCCTAGGACAAAGTGAGAGGTTAGTGCCCTATGGACTTTGGGACCAGTATTTGGGGAACACGTGGCTTCCTCCCCTGGGGGCAAAAAGCTGCTGAAGAAACAGCTGCACAGAAGCCATTTTGCAGTGTCAGTAGTGGCTCTAGCTCCTGGTCTGCGAACTATAGGAAGATCCAGCAATCAGCCTGGGGGTTAATCGCTTTTGCTTTAAACTGCCTGGATCTGGATTGTGGTCTGGGGGGGAAATTTGGGGTGGGTATCCAACTTGCCAGAGTGGGTGGAGGCTTTACAGAGGCCACCCAACTGGCGGAAGTTGTGAAGACCCCACGTTTGGGTGGAAGCTCCCCTGTCTGGTGGCAGAGTCCTACTGTGGCAACAAGCCCAAAAATCAAGTAATTAAGTGGCAATATGCCTAGGCAAATGAAACAAAATAAACAGAAAAGTTCAACATTGGACTCCTATTTTAGGGGCAAAGAGGCTCAAAGCATGGAGGAGGACTGTGAGGTCAGAACTCCTGCACCAAAAGCCCCAAATGAAAATACAAGTTGGCTACAGGCCATAGAGGACCTTAAGAAGCAGATAAGAGAAGTGGGGGAAAATTTGGGAAGAGAAATGAAAAAGATGCAAGAAAAGTATGAAATGACAGTCAACAGCCTGACTGAGGAAAATAACACCTTAAAAAATAGACTAACTCAAACGGCAAAAGAGGCTCAGAAAGGCAATGAGGGGAAGAATGCCTTAAAAAGTCGAATTTGCCAGATGGAAAAAGAATCTCAAAAGCTCACTGAGGAGATTCATTCCTTCAGAGTTAGACTGGAGCAAATGGAAGCTAGTGACTTTATGAGAAACCAAGATACTATTAAACAGATCCAAACAAATGAAAGAATAGAAGGCAATGTGAAATATCTCATGGGAAAAACCACTGACCTGGAAAATAGAACCAGGACAGATAATTTAAAAATTATTGTACTACCTGAAAGCCATGATCAAAGAAAGAGCCTAGAAATCATCCTTCAAGAAATTCTCAAGGAAAATTGCCCTGATGTTTTAGACCCAGAGGGGGAAATAGAGGTTGAAAGAATCCACCAATCACCCCCTGAAAAGGATCCCAAAAAGAAAACTCCTAGGAATACTATAGCCAGGTTCCAGAACTCCCAGATCAAGGAGAAAATACTACAAGCAGCCAGGAAGAAACGATTCCAATATTGTGGAAACACAATCAGAATAGCCCAGGACCTGGCAACTTCTACACTGAGGGATCGAAGGACATGGAATATGATATTCCAAAGAGCAAAAGAGCTGGTATTAAAGCCAAGGATCACCTACCCAGCAAAACTCAGTATCTTGTTTCAGGGGGAAATATGGTCATTCAGTGGAATAGAGGACTTTTAAGCATTCTTGAGGAAAAAAAACTGGAGTTGAATAGAAAATTTGACATTCAGCCACAAGAAGCAAGAAATGCTTGAGAAGGTAATCAAGGAAAAGAAATCAAAAGGAACTTATCAAAGTTGAACTATTTGCATTCCTACATGGAAAAACAATAACTGTGTCTGATGAAACCTTTCTTGTTATGAAAGTAATTGAAGAAGGGTATATGGACATATGAATATATATGTGAATGTGTGTGTATATATGTCTACAGGTATACATGGATAGAGGGCACAGGGTGAATTTGGTGGGAAGGGATGATACTTAAGGGGTGAAGTTAAGAGGTGAGAGAGGAAAGTGACAAGAGGAGATGGGGAGAGACAGGGTAGGGTAAACTATCTCATGTAGAAGAGGCAAGGGGAAGTAGTTGCAGGGGAGGGGAAAAACAGGAAGGCATAAAGGCAAAGCCTTATTCTCATTGAATTTGGCTCAGGGAGAGAATCACATACATACTAAATGGGATATCTCACCCTGCAGGAGAGTAGGGGGAAGGGAGATGAGAAGGGGGATGATAGAGGGGAAGGCATTCTAGGGGGAGGGGAGGTTGTAAGTACCCACTTTTGAAGAAGGACAGGATCAAAGTAGGGAATGGACCAGGTGGGGGATGGGATTGGTGGGAGGGAAATACAAGCAATCTTTTACAATATATCTACTATGGTAATGTTTTTCATAGCTATACATGTACAACACATACTAATTGCTTATCTTCCCAGACGGAATGGGTTACAAGGGAGGAAGGGAATGGATCTGAAATTCGAAGTCTTAAAATTAAATGTTTCAAATGTATATAAATACTATTATTAATACTATTTTGCATATAATTGGGAGATAAGATGTTCAGGCATTGGGGCTCAGAGATTCACCTTGCCCTAATGGCAAAGTTTAAGGGGGTATGGGAGAAGATATGGGAGAGAGCAGATTGGATGAGGGGATATCCTGTGGGACTGCTATTCTGGGGTGGTGGGTAGGGAAAATGGGAAAAAATTGTAACTCAAAATCTGGTGGAAATGAATGATGTAAACCAGAAGTTAATAAAGCATTTGTTAAAAAAAAAAAGCAGAGGGTATAAGAGCTTGTTCTAATGTGATTGTCATTAGGCCCTTCAAAATTAGTTCCATTGAAATAATGAATTTGGTATAGTAAGAAATATAAGAACAAACAAAGCCTCCCCCCTCCCCCATTTTGGCAGTTAAAGTGATCAAAAGAGGAATGGACAACCTGATGAGGTTGTGGATTACTATCACTGGGGGATTTTAAACAAAGATTGGCAGTTCCCTTTCTTCTATATGTCCTAGTTTCTGTATTTGTAAAATGGGTTCATGATTGCACTATCAGTATTGGTATAGGATGACTTAAAGTGAATTATTTGTATCCTTAATAATATCTAGCTAGAACTATGCAACCAATCAACAAGCATTTCCTAAATGCCTATCAGGCATCACCACTGTGCTAGGGCATACAAATGAAAAGTGAAACCTTCCCTTCCCTCAAAGAGCTCACATTCATATGAGGTTTTCAATAAATGCTTCTTGACTAAAGAACTGAATAAATCAAAGGCAAGGCTAAAAAATGGGGCTTTAAATACCACAGCAATGATCCTGCTCTCCATGCACAGCAACAATCCCCTCTTTTCTTTTCTTTTTCTTTTTCTTTTTTTTGCTTTTTGGAGGGCAATTGGGGTTAAGTAACTTGCCCAAGGTCACATGGCTAGGTTTTTGTTTGTGTGTGCGTTAAGTGTCTGAGGCTGGATCGGAACTCAGGTCCTTCTGACTCCAGGGCCAGCGCTCTACTCTCTGAGCCACCTAGCTGCCCCCAACAATCCCCTCTTAAGACTATTTTCAATCAAGTTTGAACACCAAGAGAATTAATGGAATGAAATAAAGTAAGAATGTAGACAGAATAGTAGGAAACAATTCCAATTGCAATCTCTATTAGTCGAGGGCAGCTAGGTGGCACAAGTATCAGGCCTGAAGTCAAGAAGACTCATCTTCATTAGTTCAAACCCAGTCTCAGACATCTAATAGTTGTGTGACCCTGGGCAAGTCACTTAACCCTGCTTACTTTAGTTCCTCATCTGTAAAATGAGGTGGAGAAGGAAATGACAAACAATTCCAGTGTCTCAGCCAAGAAAACTCCAGATGGGGTCATGAAGAGTTGAACAGAACAGAACTGAAGAGTGAAAATCTAGACAGAATATTAGGAAACAATTCCAAGTGCAATCTTGTTAGTCTGTCAAACTGTATTTACGGGGAATGGGATAAGAGGAGTGGGGGAATCAGTTCTTGGGTAACAGTATAGAAAAATCACCATTCCTGCGAAGTACTGTTAAGAGTGCTCTAAAATCAATTTAATCTTTGGCTCAGAAATAATATTTTGCATAATGAAAAAGCAAATATTACCAGGAAATGAAGCAAGAATCAAGAACCCAGTAATAGATATGTCTAGACTACACAAAGCATTAATATATATTTTGTACATGTGGCAAGGAACCATTTGACTGCTACTAAAGGATAAGAAGTAATTTTCTTAATTCATTTACCACTACAGATTTGTAGGTGTGGTCTAACAGGTACTTTGTATATTGTCAGAAAGTCGGTGACTGCCCATAATAACGATAGCAATAATAATAAGAATAACATTCACTTTCTGTTATATATATATGTATATATATATATATATATATAAAACTTATGTTATATATAACTTATGTACTTTTACAGTATGTGAGGGTACAAATCACTTATACATATCTCGTTGGCCCATCTTTTTGATTTTTATTGTTGAAGGCAGTAAATATGTGCTAAACCCATTGTATAGATGAGAAAACTGAGGCAAAAAAAGAGTATAAACAGTTTGTCCAAGATCACATAACTAGTTATGGCATAACTGCAGGTTTTTTGATAATTATACTTATTCTCCTCCCTACCTCCCATTCAAATCAAATAGAAACAAGAGAACAGACTCTGGTCCTAGAGAAGTGATCAGTAAGAGTTACCTTCCTCCTGTTCTTTTACTTTTGGATAGTTTCAGAGTGGGTGGCACAGGATGAACCAACATAGTTGGACTGCATTATGCAATCCATCTTATTACATTAGCCCTGCCCCCTTTTCTGAATGAACTTTCCTTTTTCAGTCAAAGGCACTGTCATCCTTCTTTCTAGTCATTTAGGTTTTCATCTGCACTGTGATCTTTAATGCAATATTGGGGTCATCTTCAATTCATTTTTTTCTTATCCCAGACATACAATCAGCTACATACAATCAGTTGTCAGAAGTTTCCATTCTTCCTCCACAGTACTGATTGCATTAACTCTCTTCTGTAGTCACACAGCCACCACCCTAGTACAGGTCCTCACCACGTCCCTCCTGGGTTATTGCCATAGCTTGTTAATTGTTCTCCCTGTCTCAAGTCTCTCCCTCTCCTATTCATCCTCCAAAAAGCTGCCAAAGTGAGTTTCTTAAAGAACAAGTCTGACCATGTCACTTCCCCACTTGATAAACTCCACTGGACCCTGATTGACTCTAGAATCAAATATTTTATTTTTTATCTTCTCCTTTTTCAATTTCTATTTTTGTTTAAGTTCTATAACATACATAATTATCAGTTCAGTAGTACACATAGTTTTATCAATTAAAAATGGGATATATGCTCAAAAATGTTTATGGATAGAAGTTTATAATCAAAAAAAGTTTGGAGACCACTGGTCCATGGCATGAAAAGTCGAATGCATGAGGAATTGGAGATCTTTAGGCTTGAGAACTCTGAGTGTTCTTATGGAGATAATGGGATTTTTTTGTGTCCATGTGATCCAATGCTATATCCTTGCTAAATGTGCTCTTTATGCTATTGTTAAGTCAATTCTTTTTAAACATATTTATCTGAGTGCCTCAGTACCAAGTTTGAACCATCAGGCTGGTCAGAGTAAATTTTGGTCTAGGACAATATTATTTTAAATAGCTTCTGGGATCCCTGCTCTGTGAGACTATAATTCTATAACCATGGTATAGTTAAAATAATTTTAAGAACAATGCCCAGGGTTCATGTCCTAACCCTTCCAGTTTCTATCTGCATTAACTCAGCTGTATCACTTCATCTCTTTGAGCCTCAGTTTCCTCAATGGTAAAATTAGGGAATTAAATAAGATAACCACTAAGATTGATTACATGAAATTAAAAATGTTTTGCACAAACAAAAGCAATGCAGTCAAAATTAGAAAGCAGGAAACTGGGAAATTTTTTTACAAGTTTTTTGGATAAAGGTGTAATTTCTCAAATATATGGGGAGTTGAGCCAAATTTGTAAAAATAAGAGACATTCCCTAATTGATAAATGGTCAAAGGATATAAACAGGCTGTTTTCAGAAGAAGAAACCAAAGCTATCAATAGTCATCTGAAAAAGTGTGCCAAATTCCTAATAATTAGAGAAATGGGAATTAAAACAACTGAACTACCACCTCATATCTACCATATTGGCTAGCACAACAGAAAAGAAAACTGACAAATTATTGGGAAAAAAAAACAGAAAAAATAGGCACACTAATGTACTATTGGTAGAGCTGTGAATGATCCAACAGTTCTGGAGAATAATTTGGAACTATACTCAAAGGACTATAAAACTACACATACGCTTTGACTGAGTAATACAACTATTAGGTCTATGTCCCAAAGAGATCAAAGAAAAAGGAAAAAAACCCATATGTACAAAAATAAGGGGATACTCATCAATTAGGGAATGACTGAACAAGCAAGTGATGAACAAGTGATGAAATACTACCATTATGATAGAAGTACATAATTGGCTAGGAATACTTAAAGCAGTTGTGCCTTTATGCAAGTGAATGACAAACATATTTATTAGTATTCCTATCCTGTTATGTATTTCTATCACAATAGATGAGAAAACAAGATAAGAGGGATTATGGTACTTGTTTCGGGTCCCAAAGACAGGAAATACTAGAGCGGAGACTCAAACATACTAAGCACTAAGTACTAAGCAAGATTGGGCTCCTTCATCATGCTCATTTAGAAAAGTAGAATCATAGATTCATGCCAAATCCTAGAACAATGTTAGAAATGGGGGTAATCTAGTGATAATCATTTTACATGTGAGGGAAATAATGGTTCATAGGGTAAAGCGATTTATCCCAAACTGGGTAAGAACAGAGGTAGGACTATATATTTTTAACTTTTAAAAAATATGAATTTTACAAATATCAATAAAAAGGCATTTCTGCACATATAGTAGAATGGGAAAAAAGGATTGTGCATGAAAATGAAGTTCTTTATGGTGTATAGTTTACTTGTTCTTTTTGAGCAAATAGTAAATTCAACCTATAGCTCATACTAAATTCAACCAATAGCTTTCAAAGCTGATATGTATATCTGTGCTTCTTTTGACTTTCCTTCTGTTTTCTGCACTTAAAAAAAGATTTCTCAGTGCCCCTCTTTTCTTCCTTTTCTTTTTCTTTCTCTTCCATTTTCTATGACTGCTCTATCTTGCTTGCCCAAACCCCCGATTGGGAAAAAGAAAAACAAAACTCTTGGAACAAATATGCATTTGGCTACATTGTTTCTACTGTATACAAAAAAGTTAACCCAACAATGATGTTTTTTTAAATAGGCATCAAGCAAACATTCAAGATTTTACACTGATTTACTTTAAAAAAAATAAAAATGATGGTAAGCCAAACAATAATTTCAAAAAATAGATTGCTAGTAAAAATTTTTAGGGCTTACCCTGACTCATTTTTAATTGACTTTGGATTTTCATCAGTGTTGAGAGAAAATCCTTCTTTTGAAGACCCCCTCCACTGATACATATAGGCAACTCCTTTATAACTTGTAGTTTCAGAGAAAGTTTTCAGGGGTGGGGCACATAGAGGTTAAAAAATTTGTTCATTGTCACATAGTCAATGTGTCAGAGGCAAGACTTGAACTTGTTCTTTCTGACTCCAAGATCAGCCTTGAAGACACTACACATTTCTGTGTCTTGCTGTTTTTCTATTAAAAAAATGTGCAAAGAATTTAACCTGTGATGCACCATATTCGTTGATAATACCATAATCCTTCCCCCCTTGCCTTTCCATGAATTTGGTTAGAGAAGCTCTTACATTAAGTGCTCTATGCATGTACCTACTCTCCTATTCTTAATATGGAAACCCCACACTGATTTCTTTCTGTTTCTTTGATAGTACCCTTTGCTACAGTCTATTCAATGAGTAATGACAATGTCAGCACTACTCTGAGGTTAGGGAAGATTGATGAATAAAAATGATGTCAGTAGCTCAGTGATTATTTATTAATCCAGTTAACCCCTGAACAACCTTACCTTTTAGATGGTGACAAAATTGAGTTAATGGTATAGCAAATGAAGTCTGGAGGGCAATTTGGATGACTAAGAATTAGAGTCCCATAGGTTTCATAACTCTTAATCTTAAGAGGGCAAACAGTGAATTAGGTTGGCAGGTTGTATCATATAAGTAACTAAGTTATAAAGTCAGCAATAATCTGTTATGAAAAATTTTGGTGTTTCATAAAGGACATCATGTAGCATTTCTTAATCCCATTGGTAAACTGAGGTCCATGCCAACATTCTATTTTCAGCAGATTATACACATTATGGGTAAAGTATTTTCCCCAGGCCAGTGAAAAGCCAAGAGTTGCTGATGAGGGTAAATGGGGTATTTCAACTCACAGTATTTGAGGAAAGGTTTCTCCTTTTTTCCTCTCTCTCTCATTAATTCAATGGGGGAAAACAGATTGGCAAAGATGATAAAAGATGTAAATAGTGTTGGCAAGGATATGGAAAGAGAGATACACTAAAACAATATTGATAAAATTGTTACTGGTCCAACCATCTTGGAAAAAAAATTATGGAATTTGAGAATTAGAAGGGCCCTTGAAAGCCATCTCATCCAACTCATATTCACAAGAAGCTCCCACTATGTTATACCTTACAAGTGGTTATCTTATCTCTTCTTGAAGATGTCCAAGGGTTAAAACAATTTGGAATCATGTGAGAAAAGTCACTAAGTTAGGCAAATTTTCCACAATGACTATGATAATACAAATGAAAAGAATGCTAAAAGAAAGAGGGATTTTATTTGTAATGATATATCTTGGTCAAAAAAAGAGAAGGGATGAGGAAATATATTGCTCTTCCTTGGAGAGGTGGAGGACTATAGAGATAGAATGCTATAAGACGTAATTATTATGTCAGTTGGCTTAACTTACCCAATTTTTTTGTTATAAGGAAAGGCTCATTTAGTAGGTAAATGATCAGGGAGATGGATAGCAAAAAGCATCACTAAAACTTTTTAAAAATTCTATAGGTAAGTAAAGGAACTCAATAGAATATAAAATACCTTCAAAACTGGAGAAATTCAGAAAGAGTCTTGGTTAGTAATGGGATGTTTATCTCCTACCAGCCCAATGGCAAAACAGTTATTTTCCACACAGATCTATCTCTTCAATTCCACAACCTTAAGAGAAAAGAATATTAAGTAATTACAATGGATTTAGCAAGACAAGAAGACAGACTCCCTCCTCACTATCAATACACATACACACAAGGTCAAAGCCTTATGAAATAATTCTAGGGAATTTTAATATTTAGAGTTCTCAGGTTGCCTATGTCAATTGATTACACAGATCTGCTGTGGGAACAGTATGTCAAGTTTGACAGAATGGGTACTAGAAAATCTCCTCTTTCTGGTGCTTACTCAGGGAAGGGGCCTTTACCAAAGATTCTCACATCCCCCCAACACAAGGAGGCTGAGGCAGCTTAGAAAGTCTGTGTACCAATGGATAGAGAGTTGCCAAAAAGCAAAAAACTATCATAAAAGCAGATAAACCAACAGAGAGGATCTTAAAACAGAAGAAAGTATGGGTAAAATCAATCAATAAACACTTATTAAATGCCTGCAATTTGCCAGGCACTGTGCTAAGTTCTAGAGATACAAAAAGAGACAAAAAAGTCCCTGACTACAAGAATATTATTAAAATTTGCTAAAAAAATTTAAACCTGTTAGACCAATGTTATAATATAAAGAAAACTGAACCAAAATATGAATCTGATGAAAGATATTGTAGAGAAATAGATAGCAAAACTATACTAGTGGGGGACCTTAATCTCCCCCTCTCTGAACTTGATAAATCTAACCTCAAAATAAACAAGAAGTTAAGGAGGTGAATAGAATTTTAGAGGGGGTAGGTATGATAGATCTCTGGAGAAAACTGAATGGGGATAAAAAGGAATATACCTTCTTCTATGTGGCACATGGCACATACACAAAAATCAACCATGTACTAGTACATAAAAACCTCCTACATAAAAACCTCACAATTCAGTGTAGAAAGGCAGAAATAATAAATGTATCATTCTCAGACCATGATGCAATAAAAAATCATATGCAACAAAGGGCCATGGAAAGACAGACTAGAAACTAATTGTAAACTAAACAATTTAATCCTAAAGAATGAATGGGTCAAACAAGAAATCATAGAAACAATTAGTAACTTCGTTCAAGAGAATGATAACAATGAGACAACATACCAAAATTTGTGGGGTGCAGCAAAAGCAGTTCTTAGGGGAAGTTTTATATCCCTAAGTGGATACATGAATAAATTAGAGAAAAGGGAGGTTAATGAACTGGGCATGAAATTGAAAAAGCTAGAAAAAGAACAAATTGAAAATCCTCAATTAAATACTAAATTAGAAATACTGAAAACCAAAGGAGAGATGAATAAAATTGAAATTAAGAAAACTATTGAATTAATTAATAAAACTAAGAGCTGGTTTTATGGAAAAAAAAAAAACCAATAAAATTGATAGACAATTAGCCTGATAGTCAATATGATAAAAAAGAAAGAAGAAAACCAAATTATGAGTATCAAAAATGAAAAGGGTGCATCTACCACCAATGAAGAGGAAATTAAAACAATAATTAGGAATTATTTTGCCCAGTTGTATGCACGTAAATTTGACAATCTTAGTGAAATGGATGAATATTTACAAAAATATAAGTTGCCCAGATTAACTGAAGAGGAAGTGAATTACTTTAATAACCCCAAGAAATTAAACAAACAATCAGTGAACTCCCTAGGAAAAAGTCTCCACGGCCAGATGGATTTACTAGTGAATTCTATCAAACATTTAAAAAACAATTGATTACAATACTTTACAAACTATTTGGGAAAATTAGCAAAGAAGGAGTCCAACCAAATTCTTTTTATGACACAAATGTGGTATTGATACCCAAATCAGGAAGAGATAAAACAGAAAGAAAATTATAGACCAATTTCTCTCATGAATATAGATGCAAAAATTTTAAATAAAATGTTAGCAAAAAGACTCCAGTAACTTATCACAAGAATAATACACTTTGATCAGGTAGGATTTATTCCAGGAATGCAAGGATGGTTTAATATTAGGAAAACCATCAGTATAATTGATCATATCAACAATAAAGCTAGCAAAAACCACACAATTATATCAATAGATGCAGAAAAGGCTTTTGACAAAATACAACATCCATTCCTATTAAACACACTAGAAAGTAGGAATAAACGGAGCCCTCCTTAAAATCATAGGTAGCATCTATTTAAAGCCATCAGCAAGTATTATATGTAATGGGGAGAAGCTAGAAGCATTTCTCATAAGATCAGGGGTGAAACAAGGATGTCCACTATCATCCCTCTTATTCAATCTGGTACTAGAAATGTTAGCAGTAGCAATTAGAGAAGAAAAAGAAATCAAAGGAATGAAATTAGGCAAAGAAGAGACCAAGCTCTCACTCTTTGCAGATGATATGATGATATACTTAGAGGATTCCAGAGAATCAAGTAAAAAACTACTTGAGACAATAAATAAATTTGGCAAAGTTGCAGGATATAAAATAAATTCACATAAATCCTCAACATTCCTGTATATCTCTAATGAAATTCAGCAGCAAGAGATAGAAAGAAAAATCCCATTTAAAGTTACTGTAGACATTATAAAACATTTGGGAATCTCTCTGCCAAAACAAACCCAAGATCTATATGAACACAACTACAAAATACTTATGACACAAATAAAGTCAGATTTAACTAATTGGAAAAATATCAATTGCTCATTAGCTGGGTCAAGCTAATATAATAAAAATGACAATTTTACCTAAATTAAATTATATATTTAGTGCCATACCAATCAATCTACCAAAAAAAACTACTATATAGAGCCAGAAAAAATAGTAAAAAATTCATTTGGAAGAACAAACAGTCCAGAATATCAAGGGAATTAATAAAAAGAAATACTAGGGATGGTGGACTAGCTATACCAGATTTTAATTTGTACTATAAAGCAGCAGTCCTCAGAACTACTTGGTACTGGCTGAGGAATAGAGTAGTGGATCAATGGAACAGATTGGGTACACAAGATTCAGCAGTCAATGACTATAGTAATCTACTGTTTGATAAATCCAAAGACCCCAGATTTTGGGAGAAGAACTCACTATTTGACAAAAACTGCTGGGAAAACTGGAATATAGTATGGCAGAAACTGGGCATACTCCATCATCTAACACCATATACCAAACTCAAGTCTAAATGGGTACATGATCTAGGTATAAAGGCTAATACTGTAAGCAATCTGGGAAAGCAAGGGATAGTTTACCTGTCAGATTTGTGGAGAGGGAAAGACTTTATGGCCAAACAAGAAATAGAGAGCATTATAAAATGCAAAATGGATAATTTTGATTACATGAAATCAAAAAGTTTCTGTACAAATAAAGCCAATTTAACCAGGATTAGGAGGGAAGCAGAAAATTGGGAAAGAATTCTTACAACCTATGTCACTGATAAAAGACTCATTTCTAAAATATACAGAGAATTGAGTCAAATCTATAAGAATACAAGGCATTACCCAATTGATAAATGGTCAAAGTATATGAACATACAGTTTTCAGAGGAAGAAATTAAAAATATTTACAAGCATATGAAAAAATGCTCTAAATCACTATTGATTAGAGAAATGCAAATCAAAACAACTCTGAGGTACCACATCTCACAAGTCAGATTGGCTAAGATGACAAAACAGGAAAATGACAAATGCTGGAGAGGATGTGGACAAATTTGAACACTAATGCATTGCTGGTGGAGTTGTGAAGTGATCCAACCATTCTGGGGAGCAATCTGGAATTATGCCCAAAAGGCTATAAATAATTTCATACCCTTTGATCCAGCAATACCACTTCTAGGGTTGTATCCCAAAGAGATCATAGAAGTGGGAAGAAGACCCATATGTACATAAAAGCAGCTCTTTTTGTGGTAGCAAAGAATTGGAAATTAAGGGGGTGCCCATCAATTGGGGAATGGCTGAACAAGTTGTAGTATATGTGTGTTATGGAATACTATTGTGCTATAAGAAATGGGGAACAGATAGACTTCATATTTACCTGGAGAGGCTTATGCGAACTGATGCTGAGTGAGAAGAGTAGAGCCAGTATAAATTTGTACACAATTACAGACACAATGACCAATTTTGATAGACTGGACTCTTCACAGTAATCCAAGGTTATAAGTCAACCCTAAAATTTTCATGATGGAGAGGGATGTTTATGTCCAGAGAAAGAATAGAGTTTGAACCCAGATTGAAGCAAACTACCTGCTCCTTTTCTGTTTCTCATTTGTTTTTGTTTCCTCTTTCCCATTGTTCATTCCATCTGATACCATCCTTCTTTATAACCTGACTAATGCCTAATGTGAAAGTATTTGCATATATTATACTTGATGGTATGCTGCTGGGGGGGAATACATACATGTCCTTGTGGGTCTATATATTGATTTAGGATGTAATATTATCTATGTCTTATTTATGCCTTTATTTATTTTGTTAAGTAATTTTTAGTTATATTTTAATATGGTTCAGCTGTACTCAAAGGTGTTGTCGGTGGGCTCCGTGCTTAACACTTCTGCTATAGACAACCAAAGAATCAGGGAAAAATAGCAAGAAATTCCAGAACAGTTCAAGAAGGGAAGAAATTCATAAAAGAAGTTATGGATGAATTTAAGTCTAACATTAAACTCATAAAACAGCAGAATTACATATCTCAGCACACAATAATGAAAATGTAATTGGAGACTGAAAAAAAGAATACATGTAGAGAATTTCTCCAAAGAAGTAGACACTGTCTGTGACAGAATATGATATTTGAATCAAAACAAAACTACAGTGGAGAAAATTTTGGCAGGAAAAAAAGGCCAAAGACAAATATTTTAAGAAAAAGTATTATATGTGTGTGTGCATATGTATACACACACATACAGAATGACCTTGAAAATAGTGTTATCAGATATATCTTAAGGATCATGGATTTCCTAGGAAAAAAAGTCACATACATAAATCAACAATATCAGGTAAAGGACAGTGGGTATTAAGAGTCATGATATTTTTAGACTGTCAATACCTGAATTCAGATTTTGTTATTCTGAAATTAATCTCCCTGTACGATGATCAAAGACTGGATACCTTGACAGAGGAACTGTATCACATGAATTGTGGCATTTTTTCTATAAGTAAAATCAAAACAAGGGAGGAAGTTATAGTTAAAAGGCAGGTTGGCTCAGGTACACCTTGGAGATGCAAGGAAAATATTTGGCAGAAGTTTTTTTTTCATACAATTAAAAGGTATAAGAAACATTATAGGACACTTGGCATTGTATATTGTAGGGCTAATGATCAATATTTATGAAAAGATAACCAAAAATATGCACCAAAATGGTTTGCTGAGGATTAAATAGCAGAGAAATTCTTCAAAAGAACCACTTTCTGAATCAAATCAACATATAATTGATTTCAGTGTAAAAGAGGGAAAATGTGAGGATGGTGAAAATATATTGGAAAATGTTGTTCAAGAGAAAAAATAAGAGGTCAAAAACCTGTGTATCATAAAGAAGTCTTAGGTGTCTATAACATGAAAATTTTAAAACAAAAATGTATCTTTAATCCCTCTAAGGAGTTTGGTCTATTCATCTACACAGGAAGCCCAAGTGTATGAAAAATATCCATTGCCCAGATTTCAACATGCATTTGAATGGACATCTTATAGAACTTTTCCCAAAGTATGCATATTTGGGACAGAATAGAGACAGATAATGAGCTGAGCCCAAAGTTGGAAAGGAGGTGGAGTATAGACTGCATTTTTTTTCTCCAGGAAGTTGAATAACTCCTTTACTGTCCCAATGAAAGCTTCCCATGAAAACAAAGGTCCATCTTTTCTTAAAAAAAAGTTTGTAAAAACTATTGAAGTAAGATCTAGAACAACACTGCTTCTAAAGAATTAAAGATGAGCATCACATAGCACTCTGGCAATGGAAAAGTGAGAGGCTAGTGTAAGCAGGCTGCAATATATGACCAATGAAGAATTCCTAAAGGACAAGAATAAAGCTGGTTGCATTCCAAGGGCAAAGGAAGATAGATGGACAGCCAGAGGGTTCTCCTGCTAAACTTGCAATGTTGGAAGAAAACAGAGGTCTCCCACTATTTGAAGTGGACAAATTGAGGCATGGATGGGTTACTCCATCATAAATGATTGAAGAAAAATGCCAAATAGATGAGAATACACATTCATTTGAATTTTTGAGTACTGATCATTTTGCTCTTGGTGAACTCTAGTCACACATTCAAATAATGGAAACAAACACAGAGATCTCTGGATAAGAGTGTTATGTAGGAGCTAGGTTATGGAATCCACTCCATTCCCATCCCTTTCTACTTTAGAAAAGTATTTATAAGCCAAAATATTTGGTCCTAGTAAGTGCTTCTCTCATGGGGTGGGGGAAGTTACCATTTGGTCATGCTCATAATAAATGTGTACCTTAGAATTGGTTCCGTGATGCTGACAATGCTGTTTTTTCTCCTTATCTTTTAGCCTATTTGAAAAATGTTCCATATTGGACCTTATCAGTGTATCCTATAACTGAGGGTGTGCTGGTAAATGTTTAATAAGCAACTCTGTGGGGAGAGGAGGAAATGTATGCAAGACACACTTTTAAGTTTAATCTACAGTTTTAACATTTTATCTATTCCCTTTTAAGCCTAATTATCAACAAAATAAATCAAGCCCTGTTTCATTGTTATTGTTGCTGTTTTTAACATTTGCTGTTTCCAAGGTGAAATGTTCACATTTAAAATTGAATGATGTTAGCCAATACAAGTTGACTTCTGTACACCCCTGCCTGAATCTACATCATTGTATAAATGTTCACGCCTAGAGATCTCTTCATGTCCTGTACACATCATGGCACACAGTTAAACATGAGCCTTTCCCTGAGAAGCCTCCCTAGATTCCTACCCTCTTATTCATGAACCTAATACCTTCTTTGATCAAGTTAGTGATAGAGAATAGAGAAAGGAAGTTTGCACAGCATATCTGGAAGACCTGGGAGGCAAATGAAGAGGCTGATCTCTCATGGAATCTTTTATAGTCTTGCAAAAACTCTTGTTAGAAAGGCTTTCTATATATTGCTGTGGATCTGTTATCTCATAGATGTAGTTATTCATGGAAGTGATGTAGACCAACTATAACCCTATGATCTACATAGAACTTTTCCCCCTCCCCTCCCCTCCCTCCCTCCCTCCCCTTCCCTCCCCTCCCTCCCTTCCCTCCTTCCTTCCCTTCCCTTCCTTCCCTTCCCTTCCTTCCCTTCCCTTCCCTTCCCTTCCTTCCCTTCCCTTCCCTTCCCTTCCCCCCCTCCCCTTTCCCTCCCTCCCCTCCCCTTTCCTTCCTTTCCCCTCCCCTTCCTTTCCTCCCCTAACCCCCTGCCCTCCCCTTCTCTTCCTTTGCTTCATTTATCATTGAACCTATCAGCTCCCATGTATTTAGTACCATCATCTCCACCTCTTAGCTTCCTTGAATCCCAGGTAAAAATCCAAACTTCTATAAGAAGCCTTTCCCAATCTTTATTTCTACTGTCTTCCCTCTGTTGATTATTTCCAATTTACCTGGTATATAACTTGTTTGTACATAGCTCTTTCTTTACATGTTATTGTCCTCATTAGACTGTGAAATCCTTGAGGACAAGATTGTCTTTTATCTTTTACCTTTCTTTGTATTCTCAGTGCTTAGTACAGTGCCTGGCATATAGTAGGTGCTTAATAATTGTTTATTGACTGACTTGCAGTTGATTCCTCAATCTGTAGATCCAACTCTCATTTTTCTTCTGATTTCTAGTCCCACATTACCATCTGTCTAATGCACATTACTTCTGGCTGTTCCATGGACTTCTCATATTCATACAAACCATGCCTTCTTATCTTGACCCCTCTTTGAAACTCTTTTTTCTGCTGGAGACCCCACCATTCATCCATTCACCTAAATTGACAATCTTGGTGTTGTGCTTAATCGTTCACTCTCTCTAACTTCACTTATGAATGAATTATTGGCGAAGTTTCATTGATTCTGCCTCTACATCATCTCTTAAATCCCTATCTTTCCTTTCACTCATGTGGCCACCATTCTAGCTCAGATTTTCATTACCTCTTGCCTAGATTAATTGTAATAGCCTCCTAATTGGTCTCTGTGACTCAAGCCTCTCCATTCTCCAAATTATCCTGCGCACAACTATCAAATCAATTTTCCTAAAGCCCAGGACTGACTATGTCACTGCTTGCTCATTAAATTTCATCAACTCCTTATTATCTCTAGAATCAAATAGAAATTCCTCTCTTTGGTGGTTCAGTAATGACACTGATTTAGGTACTGGAGATATATAAAGGGCTTTCACAAACTGGCTCCAACCTCCTTTTCTGGTTTTGTTATATATCACTCGCCTTCAGGCACTCTTCTGGCAATCAAACTGTCTTTCTTGCTATTTCTCATGCATCTATCATCTCTGTATCTTTGTACAGGCTACTTCCCCTGCTTGGAATGCATGCACTCCTTTTTTTTTCCTTTTGGAGGGGGCAGGTAGGGCAATTGGGGCTAAGTGACTTGCCCGAGGTCACACTGCTAGTTTTTTTGTGTTGTGTCTGAGACCGGATTTGAACTCAGGTCCTCCTGACTCCAGGGCTGGTGCTCTATTCACTACAACACCTAGCCACCCAAGATGCATTCCTTTATGCCTCTTTGTTCTGAGGCTTTCCCAGAGAACTCTGGTGTTAGCTGTGGATTCAGCCCACTCACTTCCCAACTTCTGAGATTGGGGAACTTCCCAAGGGGCCCTGCAATTACCTCAGATCTAGACCTCTGCCTCTGCACTCTAAAGTTGTCTGTAAGTCTCCAGAGTCTGTCTTCAGGCAATCCCCTCTTCTTGTTGCTACCTCCTACTTCCTGAGCAGAATCCCCCCACTATACTTGCTCCTTCCTGCCTCACAGGACACATCATCACCATCTGCAATGAAGTAGGACCTCAGGGAAGAAATTTGAAGAGTCTAATCATCTCTTTCATCCCAGTCTTTCATGAAGAGGTGACACTTTTCCTTGCACCCTTGATCCCATTTCATCCCATCTTCTCCAGAAGATTGCCCCTTTGCCATCTTTCTTCTAATATTTCTTTCATTTTTCTCAAATATTCAGTATCTCCATATCTGATGGCTTCTTTCCTGCTACTTACAAAAATACCCTTATATCTCCTGTTCTTAAAAATCCTTCACTTGATTCTACCATCCCTTCTAGCTATTGTCTTATCTCTCTCCTCCCTTTGTGGTCTAAACTCCTTGAAAAGGGAATCTAAACTCACTATTTCCACTTCCTTTCCTCTCATTTGATTCTAAACCTTGTGCAATTTGGCTTCCAGATCATGCCAACTCACTCGATTAGTTAGCCTCCAAGGCTCTATTATGGGCCCTTTTCTCTTCTTCCTCTATAGAATTTCACTTCATGATCTCATATCTCCCATAGGTTTACTTTTCTTTATAAAGATGACTTCCAGATGTTTATATCCAGCCCTAGCCTTTCCTAAACTCCACTCCCATATCACCAACTGTCTCTTGGACATCTCAAACTGGATATCCTCTAGGCATTTCAACTGTAATATGTCCAAAACTGAAAACATCTTTCCCTTCTAAACTTCCTTTCTTCCAGCCTTCCCTATTCATGAATTGTCTTGGGAAAATTCTGAAGATCACCTGTCAAAATAAGGTACCATACTCTAAGGTCCTTTCTTGAGCTGAACTGCAATAATTCAAGTACTACTGCAGAGAGCACAATTCTGGTGGGCTGGCCACACTGTTCAAATGCCAAGAGTACATTTTTCTAAAAGACTATTTTATGGAGAACTCACACAAAAGACAAGCACTCACATGGAGGTCAGAAGAAATGATACAAGGATACTCTCAAGGTTTCTTTGGAGAAAGTCAGGATTGACTGTGAGACATGTGATACACTGGCACAGGACCACCCAGCACAGTGTGCCCACATCAAAGAAGACACTGTGCTCTATGAGCAAAGCAGAATTGCAGAAGCTAGAAAGAAATATGAGACATGCAAATTTAGAAACATTTCCACTCCAAATGTTCATATGGACTATCTGTACCCAACCCGTGGTAAATCCTTCCAAGCTTGTGATGATCTGATCAGCCACATTTGGACATACTGTACCTTGGCCTTGACATAGTGGTATCATTTTGATCCTCTTTGAGTAGGAAGGACAACAACCAATTACTGTTGAGAACACCACTAGACTTCTAGTTATCTTGGCCAGCAACCTTGGTGTCATGCTTAACTCCTCACCTGCACTCATTCCATACATCCAGTCTGTTGTCACTTCTTGTGGTTTCTACCTTTACAACATCTCTCAAATACACCACCATTCTAATGCAGGCTCCCATTACCTCATGTCAGGACTGCTGCAATAACATTTTGGTTGGTCTCTATCTCTACTCCATTCTATCCTCCATCTACATGCCAAAGTGATTTTCTTAAATTGGCAGGTCTGACTCTTACCCTTCAGAATCAACTACAAAAGGTTCTGCTTCAATTTAAAGCCCCTCACAATGTGGCACCTTCCTACTTTTCCCAATATTCTTATACTTTACTACCCTCTTCATATTCTATGATCCAGCTATCATTTGCTATTTCTTGCACACAAAACTCCATCTCCCTACTCTATTGCTTTTTTTAATTTGTAGCCCCTCCCCCCAAGTCTAAAATTCTCTCCCTCATCACTTTTGCCTCCTGGTTTTCCTGGCATCTTTCTAGACTCAGCTCAATTTCTCCCTCTAGAGGTCTTTCTTGCCTTTCTTTCCAAAAGGAAAGCAACTCAAAAGGGGTTAACAATCTTGCTTTAACTTTCTTGGATCTGGATTGTGGTCTAGGGTGGAGATCCCGGGGTGTGTGACCAGCTTGCCAGAGTGTGTGGAAGCTTCAGAGAGGGCACCCAACTAATACCTCTGGCAGCTGAAAAAACCCCAGCATTTGGGATGGAATCTCCCCTCTTTGGTGGCAGAGTCCTACCGTGGCAAAAAGCCCAAAAGTCAAGTAATTGAGTAGCAACATGACCAGGCAAAGGAAGCAAAACAAACAGAAGAATCCAACATTAGCCTCCTATTTGGGGGACAAAAAGGATCAAAACATGGAACAGGAGGAAGACAGTGAAGTCAGAACTCCTGCACCAAAAGCTTCAAAGGAAAATACGAGCTGGTTACAGGCCATGGAGGACCTTAAGAAGCAGATAAGAGAAGTGGAGGAAAAATTGGGAAGAGAAATGAGAAATATGGAAGAGAATTATGAAATAAGAGTCAATAGCCTGACTGAGGAAAATAACACCTTAAAAATAGACTAACTCAAATGACAAAAGAGGCTCAAAAAGGCAATTAGGAGAAAAATGCCTTAAAAAGCTGATTTGCCAGATGGAAAAAGAACCTCAAAAGCTCACTGAGGAGAACCATTCCTTCAGAATTAGACTGGACAAATGAAAGCTAGTGACTTTATGAGAAATCAAGATGCTGTTAAACGGATCCAAACAAATGAAAGAATAGAAGGCAATGTGAAATATCTCACAGGAAAAACCACTGACCTGGAAAATAGATCCAGGAGAGATGGTTTAAAAATTATTGGACTACCTGAGGGCCATGATCAGGGGAAGAAACTAGAAATCATCCTCCAAGAAATTCTCAAGGAAAACTGCCCTGATATTTTCGAACCAGAGGGCAAAATAGAGGTTGAAAGAATCCACTGAGCACCTCCTGAAAAAGATCCCAAAAGGAAAACTCCTAGGAATATTATGGACAGATTCTGAAATTCCCAGATTGGGGAGAGAATATTATAAGTAGCCAGGAAGAAACAATTTGAATATTGTGGAGGCACAATCACGATAATTCAGGATCTGGCAACTTCTGCACTGAGGGATTAAAGGGCCTGGAGCGTGATGTTCCTGAGGTCAAAGAAGCTGGGATTGAGACCAAGAATCACCTACCCAGCAAGACTGGGTGTTGTGTTTCAGGGGAAGGTGTGGTCATTCAGTGGAGTAGAGGACTTCCAAGTATTCTTTTTTTTTTTTTAAACAAATACTTTATTAACTTCTGTTTTACATCATTCATTTCCGCCAGATTTTGAGTTACAATCATTTTCCCCCCATTATTCCCCTACCCAACCTCCCAGAATAGCAGTCCCACAAGATATCACTTCCTCCAATCTGCTCTCTCCCATACCTTCTCCCATACCCCCATCGACTTTCCATTAGAGGAAGATGAATCTTTGTGTCCCAATGCCTGCACATCTTATCTCCCAATTATAGGCAAAAGAGTATTAATAATAGTATTTATATATATTTGAAACATTTAATGTTACGACCTTGAATTTCAGATCCATTTCCTTCCTCCCTTGTCACCCATTCCCTCTTGGGAGATAAGTAATTCAGTATATGTTGTACATGTCTAGCTATGCAAAACATTATCATAGTAGATATATTGTACAAGGCTGCTTATAATTCCCTCCCACTCATCCCACCCCCCACCTGGTCCATTCCCTACATGATCCTGTCCCTCTTCTATAGTGGGTACTTCCAACCTCCCCTCACCCCAAGGATGCCCTCCCATCCATCATCCCTCCTCTCATCCCCCTTCCCCCTATCCTGCTGCAGGTTGAGATATCCCATTTAGTATGTATGTCATTTTCTCCCTGAACCAAATTCAATGTGAATGTGGTTTTGCCTTTTTAGCCTTCCTTATTCTCCCCCTCCTTTGCAACCACTTCCCCCCTCTACATGAGATAGTTTACCCTACCCTGTCTCTCCCCATCTCCTCTTGCCACTTTCCTCTCTCACCTCATAATTTCATCCCTTGAGTACTCTCCCTTCCCAACAAAATCAACCTATGCCCTCTATCCATATATAACTGTAACCATATACACACACATTCACATATGTATTCGTATGACCACACCCCCTTCTTCCATTATTTTCATAGTGGGAAAGATATCTTCAGTCACAGATATTGCTTTTCCATATAGGAATGTAAATAGTTCAACTTTGATAAGTTCCTTTTGATTTCTTTTCCTGATTACCTTCTCAGGCATCTCTTCCTTCTTGTGTCTGGATGTCAAATTTTCTATTCAATTCTGGTTTTTTCCTCAAGAATGCTTGAAAGTCCTCTATTCCACTGAATGACCATATTTTCCCCTGAAACAAAATACTCAGTTTTGCTGGGTAGGTGACCCTTGGGTTCATTCCCAGTTCTTTTGCCCTCTGGAATATCATATTCCATGCCCTTCGATCCCTCAGTGTAGAAGCTGCCAGGTCCTGGGCTATTCTGATTGTGTTTACAATATTGAAATTGTTTCTTCTGGCTGCTTGTAGTATTTTCTCCTTGATCTGGGGATTCTGGAACCTGGCTATAATATTTCTGGGAGTTTTCTTTTTGGGATCTTTTTCAGGAGGTGATCGGTGGATTCTTTCAACCTCTATTTTGCCCTCTGGATCTAAAACATCAGGGCAGTTTTCCTTGAGAATTTCTTGAAGGGTGATTTCTAGGTTCTTTCCTTGATCATGGCTTTCAGGTAGTCCAATAATTTTTAAATTGTCTCTCCTGGATCTATTCTCCAGGTCAGTGGTTTTTCCCATGAGATATTTCACATTGCCTTCTAATCTTTCATTTGTTTGGATCTGCTTAACAGCATCTTGATTTCTCATAAAGTCATTAGCTTCCATTTGCTCCAGTCTAACTCTGAAGGAATGAATCTCCTCAGTGAACTTTTGAGATTCTTTTTCCATCTGGCAAATTCGACTTTTTAAGGCATTCTTCTCCTCATTGCCCTTTTGGGCCTCCTTTGCCATTTGAGTTAGTCTATTTTAAGGTGTTGTTTTCCTCAGTCAGGCTGTTGACCCTCATTTCATACTTTTCCTGCATCCTTCTCATTTCTCTTTCTAATTTTTCCTCCACTTCTCTTATTTGATTTTTAAAGTCCTTCTTAATGTCCTCTATGGCCTGCAACCCACTCATGTTTTCCCCTGGGGCTTTTGGAGCAGGACTTCTGACCTCACAGTCCTTTTCCCGCTCTATGCCCCAAAATAGGAGTCTAGGGTTGCATTTTTCTGTTTCCTTTGCCTTGGCATGTTGCCACTTAAGTACTTGACTTTTGGGCTTGTTGCCACACTATGGCTTTAAGGCCAGATAGAGGAATTTTCGTCCCGAACGTGTGGGGGGCAACTTCCGTTTCTGGCAAGCTGTAAACCCACCCACAACTTCCACCCTAGATCACAATCCAGATCCAGGGAGGTTAAAGCAAGAGCGATTACCCCCCAAGACTGATCGCTGGATCTCCCCACGATTTGTAGGCTGGGAGCCGGAAATGCCTATGAAAACTACACAGTGGCGTGTCTCCTCAGCGGCTTCTAGCCCCCAGGGGAGGGAGCTGACGCATTCCCCAAATACAGGTCCCAAAGTCCATAGGACACTAACCTCTTACTTTGTCCTAGGCATGTCTATGTTGATAATTCTGGAGTTGCCCCAGCTCCTGGTGTTCTGGGTTCCTCCAGCCGGCTGCTGGCCTGCCGCCCTGGGGCTAAAACCTCGGCTCACGTGGACCTGGGCTCGGCTCGGCTCCCGCTCTGCGCGCTGCGGCTCCCAGACCACTGCGCTGGTCCTTCCTGCAGGGTGCTGGGGCTGTCCTCAGCGGAGGTTAGCTTCTCTGTGTCATTCTGTGGGTGCTGGGGCTCCAGAAGATTTTCAGAGTCCTTTTTTACATAGTTTGTGGAGAATCTGGGGGCAGAGAGGCTTGGACGAGCTGTTTCTACTCCGCCATCTTGGCTCCCCAAGTATTCTTAAAGAGGAAACCAGAGTTGAATGGAAAATTTGACATTCAGATACAAGAAGCAAGAGAAGCATGAGAAGGTAAACAGGGAGAAGAAACCATGGGGAACTTATCAAAGTTGAACTATTTGCATTCTTACATGCAAAAATGATGGTTGTAGCTGATGAAACTTTTCTCAATGTGAAGGTAGTTGAAGGGAATAGAAATATATATTTGTATACATATATATATACACATATATATATACACACATATATAGTCTATATCAGAGGGTATATGGGCATATGAATACATATGTGAAGGTGTATATATATGTTTACAGTTATCCATAGATAGAGGGCACAGGACCAATTTAATGGGAAGGGATGATACTTAAAAGATGAAATGAAAAGGTGAGAGAGGAATATAATGAGAGGAAATGGGGAGAGACAGAATGGGGTAAACTATCTCATATAGAAGAGGCAAAGGAAAATGGTTATAATGGAGGGGAATAACAGGAAGGCATAAAGGAATGGGTCAACCTTATTCTCATTGAATTTGGCTCAGGGAGGGAATGCCATACACACTAAATAGGGTATCTCACCCTACAGGAGAGTAAGGGGGGAGGGGATGAGAGGGGGGATGATGGAAGGGAGGGCAGGCTGGTGGGGAGGGAAGTTGGAAGCATCCACTTTTGAAAAGGCACAGGACCAAAATAGAGAATAGTATAAGTGGGAGGTGGGATAGGAGGGAAGGAAATACAATCAGTCTTCTACAATATACCTACTATGGTAATGTTTTGCATTAGCTACACATATACAACCTCTATTGAATTGCTTATCTTCCCAGTAAGGATGGGTGACAAGGGAGGAAGGGAATGAATCTGGAATTCAAAGTTTTAAAATCAAATGTTGAATATATACATATATATACATACACACACACACACACACACACACACACATATATATATATATATATACATACTATTATTAATACTATTTTACATGCAATTGGGAAATAAGATATACAGGCACTGGGGCATGGAGATCCACCATGCCCTACTGGAAAAGTCAAAAGGGGTATGGGGGAAGACATGGGAGAGAGCAGATTGGAGGAGGGGATATTCTGTGGGACTGCTATTTTGAGGAGGTGGGTATGGAAAAAACGGGGAGAAATTTTATAACTCAAAATCTGGCAGAAATGAATGATATAAATCAGAAGTTAATAAAGCATTTGAAAAAAATATACAGACAGAGAAAATAACACAATTCAACAGACAGGACTTCTAGCCATTTGACCATTACATACATACATAGTTACCAGAGAGAGAAGCACCAACATCTGGGTTTTCAATGCTGGGGGGCTCAATGTCTACTCAGAGTTTCATCTGACCAAATCACACAACTCTTTCCATAAGTGAGCCCCAAAGCAAAATCTCACCTCAGACTAATGGTCAAAGGACATCACAACCTTGACCCATTGCCTAATTGCAAAGTAACAAAAGGTGTTGACCTTCCTGAAAAACAAGACTCACTTAAGAAATCTTCTCTTGTTGGGCTGCAAGTGAGTTCCATTAAGGGGCAGGGAAGATATTCAAGTTCCCTAGGCCTATTAAGGGGCAGGGAAGATCTTCAAATCCCCTTACCATTATATCCCTGTGATCTAATTCTTGGTCATTGAGATTTTCTTCCATTTGTACTATATGTATTATATATATATATATATACATATACATATACATATATATATATATATATATTTGCATGTTTTATCTCCCATTAGAATGTGAACTCCTTAAGAGCAGGTTCTAAAGAGGCAAAGGTAGGAGAATAGCAGGAGAAAGAATGTCACAAAAGAAGGAAGTATGACCATGAGCATCGAGGATCTTTCTAAAGATGAAAATGAATGTTCTTATTGGGAATCAGCTCCAAAAAATGAAGAAAAAGATTCAAAGATGTTGCTAGGTGGGAAATTTCCCAATAAATGTTAAAACCTAAAGAATAATGGTGTTTAGAGCCCCTACTGAGGGTTATTTTACATGCTATTTTTTTCTTCAACCAGATGACAAAAGAGGTCTGCTGACTTGCCAGGGCATGTATTACAGATATACCTGAAAATCTCCCAACGCTTGTCAAAACATGGTGATTACACATTTCTGCTGATTCACATGGGCACAAATGATATTGCTAGAAGTAATCTAGAAAGCTTTGCCAAAGATTACGAAATCTTGGGTGAGAAATAAAAAAAAAACCTTATGAATACAAAGGTATTTTTACCATTACTAGAAAAGTAAGGAATTTAGGGACAAAATCAAACAGATCTAGGTAGTCCACAGTTATTAAAGAACACAGTATTGAAATTTTTTTTTTGCAATAGGATTTGGCTATTTAGACTATGGTTTTAAAAAGGGGAATGAATTACTGGTTTTTGGCTATGGATGGGGAAACAAAACTATCATTATTTTGCAGATGATATGATGGCTTGCTTAGAGAACCCTGGAAAGTCAGTTAAAGAAACTAAAAAAAAATAATTTCAATTTCAGTAAAGTTGCAGGATAGAAAATAAATTCATAGAAATCACTGGCATTTCTATGGATTAACAACAAATTCCAACAGGAGAAGATAGAAAGAAATTCTATTTAAAATAACTACAGAGGGGGTGCTAGGTGGTGCAGTGAAGTAGAGCGTCGGCCCTGGAGTCAGAAGGACTTGAGTTCGGATCTGGCCTCAGACACTTAACTCACACACAAACAAAAAAACCTAGCTGTGTGACCTTGGGCAAATTACTTAACCCCAATCGCCCTCCAAAAAGAAAAATAAAATAAAATAACTACAGATGGTATAAAATAATTGGTACCCTACCTGACAAGACAAGCTGATAAGACAGCTCTAAATAATCAGAGAAATATTTTTTATGGGTAGGCTGAATCAATATAATAAAAATGATAATACTGCTTAAGTTAATTTACTAATTTAGTGCCATACCAATTAAACTACAAAATAATTACTTTATGGAGCTTGGAAAATGACAGAATTCATTCAGAAGAGCAAAAGGTCAAGAATATCAAGAGAATTGATAGGAAAAAAGCAAAGGGAGGGGATCTAGTGATACCAGATTAAAAACTATACTATGAAGCTATAATCATTGAAACAGATTGTTGGTAGATAAGAAATAGAATAATCAATGGAACAGATTTAGTACACAATATACAGAAGTAAGTGGGCACAGTAACCTAGTGTTTGATAAATCCAAAGACCCCAGCTATTAGGACAAGAACTCACTCTTTGACAAAAACTGCTAGGAAAACTGGAAAGTAGTCTGCTTAATACTATTAACCTACTACTAGAAAGTGGAAGCTAGGAATAGGTCAAAATCTCACATTCTATACCAGGATAAGTTCATAATGGGAACATGATTAAGACATGAAGGATGATATCATAAATAAATGAATAAAACATAGCATAAATGACTAGTTATATCTAAGGATGGAGAAGAGTTCATGATCATACATGAGACAGAAAGGTTCATATGCGGTGAAATGGATAATTTTTGATGACATAAGATTAAAAAAGGTTTCTGCATAGCCAAAAATAATGCAGCTAATATTAGAAGAGAATCATCAAACTGGAGGAAAAATCTTTGCAGCAAGCTTTTATGATAAAGGTCTCATTTATCAAAATGTAGGAAAATGAGTCAAATTTATAAGAATAAGAGCCACTTCCCAAATGATAATTTGTCTATGGATAGGAATAGGCAGGTTTCAGAAGGAAAAAAAGCTATCAACAGTCATGTGACAAAATGTTCTAAATCACCAGTAATCAGAGAAATACACATTACAACAACTCTAAGCTACCACTTCACACATCACAGTAGCTAAGATGCCAGAAAAGAAAAATGATAAACACTGGAGGGGATATGAAAAAAAAAAAAGCCGATGCACTAATGAATTGTTGGTGAAACTTTGAACTAGTCCAATCATTCTAGAAAGTAATTTGGAACTATGCCCCACAATTTGTTAAACTGTTCATACCCTTTGACCCAGCTCCCACTAAGCCTGTACCTCAAAGAGATTAAAGAACTTGGAAAAGGGTCCATTTGTACAAAAATGTTTTTGGCAGCTTTTTTGTGGTAGCAAAGAATTAGAAATTGAGATGATGTCCATCTACTAAAAAATGACTGAACAAGTTATAGCACATGAATGTGATGGAATATTATTGTGCTGTAAAAAATGATGAAGCAAATGGTTTCAGAAAAACTTGGGAAGACTTGTAAGAATAGACACAAAGTGAAGAAAGCAGAACCAAAATAACTGATACAATAAGAGAAATATTGTAATGAGAATCAACTTTGAAAGAATTAGTAATTCTGGTCATTACAATGACCCACCACAATTTCAAAAGACTCGTGATGACTGAATTCAAATGAGTATAGCTTTCTGTAATAAGTAGATTCTAGTCCCAATGTACTTTATCCTGATATGACACACTGCATTATTGTATTCTCTTCTGGGTGACATATTTTATAGAGGATATTGATAAGTTGGAGATATAAAATAATGAAGTAGAATATAGAATGGTGAGGTACTTTGATTTCATGTATATGGATTGTTTGAATGAAGAAGGGGCTTTAAACTTAGAGGAGAGGAGGATTAGTGAGATATAAAAGATGTCTTTATGGATTTTAAGAGAAATCACACATGTCTTGTTTGACATTCAATGATTAACTAGGAAAAATGGATGGAAATTGAAAAGAGATAAATTTAGTCCTGACATCAAGAAAAACTTTCTAATAATTAGAACTATCCAAAAGTAGAATGTAATATCTTTAGGGGATCGTGGGTTCTCTGTCTTGTTAGGTAACCTTTATAAGGGATTCTTCTTCAGATATGGATTTGACTAGTTAGCTTTTGAGATCATCACTCAATTACTCTCTACAAACAAATATTTATTAAATGTAATTTTATGTTAAGCACTGTGCTGGGTATACAAAGACAAAAACAAGACAGTCACTTCTGTAAAGCAGCTTATATTTTGATGGGGATAGCAATATATGATACATATTTTTTAAAGGTTGCTTAGAACCTCAAATAGATCTGTGAACATTGTCTGAATATTTTCAAGTTCCTTCCATTTATTTATATTGGGCAACAGCTGTTTATTCAACTGTTTTTTTTTTCTTTTAAACTTGCTAACATATTTATTAGAGTAAGAGATTAGATTTATTAAACACTGGAAAATAAAATGATTAAAAGGATCTCCATACAAGTTTTAAGCACTAGACACACTGTTGTCTTACAATATATTCTGTAATTACACTAAGTGGAAGATAAATCTGATGAACTTTACCCATCAACCCCTGTCCCTCCTGTGGATTCTTGTCTCTGTCCTTCCATAAATCCTTGTTTATGGATTCTACCCACTGTTATTAGGTGCCATCCTAACTTTCCTCTGACATTGGGAGGATAACAGTGGAACATTCAGGATATCTACCTGTCATTTTTCCTATATATAGGTTGGGTTTTTTTTTACTTTGCCTAATATTTATTATTATCATAGGTCCAATGTACAAAGTTATTTCTGTTTTTTTTTTCTTTCAAGGAATCTTGAGTGATTTTGTTTCCTAGATGGGAGACATCTTGTTCAAAGGGAGACTTTTAAAGCAGTGTTTAGTTCTACTGAATCAAAAGCCTTGTCATAGTCAATAGACAATAAGCACAAGGAGATCTTGTATTTGCTATCCTTTTTCAGTTAATTGCAGGATGGTAAAGGTGTAGTCTATTGTAGGACATCAATTGTGAAAGCCTGCTATGCTAACATCTTCACCAAGGATATCCTTCATGAATATATAGCTGATTCACATAAAGATTTTATACAGATTGAAAAATAGGCAAATAAGTGTCTAGTTGATGTTTCCTTAATCACAATTTTTAGTATTGCTAAGGATTCCCCCCAATCCTTCAGTATCTTTCCTCCCTTTAAATAATTTGTGAATTGATCTCTCAGTGCCCAAGCAAATATATTGCCTATAGAATGGGCCTACTCTATGTACACGTGAATAAATCTGGCACCCATGTTTGTTCTTTTTAGTGTATTTCTACTTGTTTTGTAAAATCAGCTGGCAATCTTACGTTAAAGTCCACATATGATGGCTCAAAAATTCTTAAAAGTGAAAACAATTTGTTATTAAAATGTCTTCAAATCTTTTCTATTTTTCTTATGTTTGCTTTCTTCATACCATTTTCATCCTTAAATGCCGACTTTGCTTAGTTGGATCTTTTTTCAGATAATCTTTAAATTATTTTTGTTGGGGGCAGCTAGGTGGCGCAGTGAGTAGAGCGCCGGCCCTGGAGTCAGAAGGACCTGGGTTTGGAGCCGGCCTCAGACACTTAATCCACACAAACAAAAAAAACCTAGCCGTGTAACCTTGGGCAAGTTACTTAACCCCAGTTGCCCTAAAGGGGCGGCTAGGTGGCGCAGTGAGTAAGAGCGCCGGCCTCGGAGTTGGGATGACCCGAGATCAGATCCGGCCTCAGAAAATGAGCACCCACGCATAAATAATGACTAGCCGTGTAACCTTGAGCAAGTTACCCCAATTGCTTAAAAAAAAATAATAAATTGTTTTTGTCCTCCATTTCTTTTTTTTAAACGAATGCTTTATTAACTTCTGTTTTACATCATTCATTTCCGCCAGATTTTGAGTTACAATCATTCCCCCCGCCCGTTTTTCCCCTACCCACCCTCCCAGAATAGCAGTACCACAAGATATCGCTTCCTCCAATCTGCTCTCTCCCATACCTTCTCCCACACCCCCTTCGACTTTTCCATTAGAGGAAGGTGACTCTTTGTGTCCCAATGCCTGCACATCTTATCTCCCAATTACAAGCAAAAGAGTATTAATAATAGTATTTATATATATTTGAAACATTTAATGTTAAGACCTCGAATTTCAGATCCATTTCCTTCCTCCCTTGTCACCCATTCCCTCTGGGAAGATAAGTAATTCAGTATGTTGTACATGTCTAGCTATGCAAAACATTATCATAGTAGATATATTGTACAAGGCTGCTTATAATTCCCTCCCACTCATCCCACCCCCACCTGGTCCATTCCCTACATGATCCTGTCCCTCTTCTATAGTGGGTACTTCCAACCTCCCCTCCCCCCAAGGATGCCCTCCCATCCATCATCCCTCCTCTCATCCCCCTTCCCCCTATTCTGCTGTGGGTTGAGATATCCCATTTAGTATGTATGTCATTCTCTCCCTGAACCAAATTCAATGAGAATGTGGTTTTGCCTTTTTTGCCTTCCTATTCTCCCCTCCCTTGCAACCACTTCCCCTTGCTTCTTCTACATGAGATAGTTTACCCTACCCTGTCTCTCCCCATCTCCTCTTGCCACTTTCCTCTCTCACCTCAAAATTTCATCCCTTGAGTATTCTCCCTCCCCAACAAATTCAACCTATGCCCTCTATCCATATATAACTGTAACCATATACACACACATTCACATATGTATTCATATGACCACACCCCCTTCTTCCATTATTTTCATAGTGAGAAAGATATCATCAGTCACAGTTATTGCTTTTCCATATAGGAATGTAAATAGTTCAACTTTGATAAGTTCCTTTTGATTTCTTTTCCCTGATTACCTTCTCAGGCATCTCTTCCTTCTTGTGTCTGGATGTCAAATTTTTTATTCAATTCTGGTTTTTTCCTCAAGAATGCTTGAAAGTCCTCTATTCCACTGAATGACCATATTTTCCCCTGAAACAAAATACTCAGTTTTGCTGGGTAGGTGACCCTTGGCTTCAGTCCCAGCTCTTTTGCCCTCTGGAATATCATATTCCATGCCCTTCAATCCCTCAGTGTAGAAGCTGCCGGGTCCTGGGCTATTCTGATTGTGTTTCCACAATATTGAAATTGTTTCTTCCTGGCTGCTTGTAGTATTTTCTCCTTGATCTGGGGATTCTGGAACCTGGCTATAATATTCCTGGGAGTTTTCTTTTTGGGATCTTTTTCAGGAGGTGATCAGTGGATTCTTTCAACCTCTACTTTGCCCTCTGGATCTAAAACATCAGGGCAATTTTCCTTGAGAATTTCTTGAAGGGTGATTTCTAGGTTCTTTCTTTGATCATGGCTTTCAGGTAGTCCAATAATTTTTAAATTGTCTCTCCTGGATCTATTTTCCAGGTCAGTGGTTTTTCCCATGAGATATTTCACATTGCCTTCTAATCTTCTGTTTGTTTGGATCTGCTTAACAGCATCTTGATTTCTCATAAAGTCATTAGCTTCCATTTGCTCCAGTCTAACTCTGAAGGAATGAATCTCCTCAGTGAACTTTTGAGATTCTTTTTCCATCTGGCAAATTCGACTTTTTAAGGCATTCTTCTCCTCATTGCCCTTTTGGGCCTCCTTTGCCATTTGAGCTAGTCTATTTTTTAAGGTGTTGTTTTCCTCAGTCGGGCTGTTGACCCTCATTTCATACTTTTCCTGCATCCTTCTCATTTCTCTTTCCAATTTTTCCTCCACTTCTCTTATTTGATTTTTAAAGTCCTTCTTAAGGTCCTCTATGGCCTGCAACCCGCTCATGTTTTCCCCTGGGGCTTTTGGAGCAGGACTTCTGACCTCACAGTCCTTTTCCCTCTCTATGCCCCCAAAATAGGAGTCTAGGGTTGCATTTTTCTGTTTCCTTTGCCTTGGCATGTTGCCACTTAATTACTTGACTTTTGGGCTTGTTGCCACACTATGGCTTTGCTGACAGATAGGGGAATTTTCATCCCGAACGTGTGGGAGGGCAACTTCCATTTCTGGCAAGCTGTAAACCCACCCACAACTTCCACCCCAGATCACAATTCAGATCCAGGGAGGTTAAAGCAAGAGCGATTACCCCCCAAGACTGATGGCTGGATCTCCCTACAGTTCGCAGGCCAGGAGCTGGAGCTGCCTCTGAAAACTACAAAATGGCATGTCTCCTCAATGGCTTCTAGCCCCCAGGGGAGGAAGCCGACGCATTCCCCAAATACTGGTCCCAAAGTCCATAGGGCACTAACCTCTCACTTTGTCCTAGGCATGTCTATGTTGATAATTCTGGAATTGCCACAGCTGCTGGTGTTCTGGGGTCTCTCCAGCCAGCTGCTGGCCCTGCCGCCCTGGGGCTAAAACCTCGGCTCACGCGGACCTGGGCTCTGCTTGGCTCGGCTTGGCTCCCTGTGCTCTGCATGCTTCGTGCTGCTGGCTCCCAGAGTGATGCACTGGTCCTTCCTGCAGGGCTGCTGGGCTGTCCTCAGTGGGAGGTTAGCTTCTCTGTGTCGTTCAGTGGGTGCTGGGGCTCCAGAAGTTGTTCAGAGTCCCCTTTTACATAGTTTGGGGGGAATCTGTGGGCAGAGTGGCTTGGATGAGCTGTTTCTACTCCACCATCTTGGCTCCGCCCCCCCATCCTACATTTCTAACTGCTTTATAAGGCAATTCTGCTTGTAATAATTTATCATCTTTGTTCATAAGATATTACAAGCAAGTTTATTTTCTAAAGTAATGTTGTTTATGGCTACCATCCTTCTTTGCTTGATAACTAAGTCAAGTCTTTGCTAATGTACTTTCTAGACTCTTTTGATCTTCTTCCTATGGTAATTGACTTATTATTACAATCAGAATCAATGTCATTTTTGCTATCCATTACCATTTAAAAAATCAATTATTTACCTATTTTTATAGTTCAGTATTGAGTTGTTTTGACTCTGGCCTTTTTCTTTTTCTCATTATGATTCTTTCTTTTAGTGGTTTACTGATGCTCTGAGTCAGTGTCTGACTACCCTCAGGCAATTGATCTAAGAAGTCCCAACAAATCAAGAATAAATTTACTAAATTTATAATCAATTAAATTTTTCTGATGCTATTAGAATTTCATCATGTCTAATACCTACACATTCTTTTCTCAAAGAAAAATAATCAGAATATAAAGACATGAGCTTCTGTGTAGGATACAACTCTTCGGCTTCTTTCATTTCTTTTTTCTGAACAATGCTTTCTGATGTATTTCTCATGATCCTCACCTATTCCTTTGAGTACATTGGACAAATGTCAGAGTGCATGTACATTTAATTTTGAGTATCTCATTGAGACCTTTGGATAATTTTTCCACCTCTTCTTTCTTTGCAACCAACATCGGTATGCAGAGTGAATATTTTCAAGGTTGTCTTTTTGCAAATGCTTTGTCATGAAGATGGTAATATGAGCTGATGATATATCCCATGAAATAATGTTTCTTGTTTTGGGGCATATGACAAAATCAATTCTACAAATCTTTTCTTTTACTCTTCAAGAAGTACTCATGAGCCATCTTAGCTTAGCTCCAATTTCCTTCTTTTAAATTTTATTTGTAGCAACATGTATCATTTAATTCCATTGATTGCATGCCTTTTCGTTATTTATTGGACAAGGATCGCATGTTTAGGATACAAACAGTAAGGTTAAAGCTTCTAGATAGTCTGAAAGTGGTATGATTCATAGCACCCTTGGACCCCTTTTCAACTACTCTGTCTAACCTAGTGCTGAGAAGGAGCCATATAAGACTAAGGTCCATTTTATAGTTATCTTTGTTTAATGAATGTGTATGGCCAAAAAAATTCATCAGCAAAGAGAACAGATTACTGATGAAAAACCCCTCTTTGGAAAAAAGACTGAATGTGTTCCCAAAATTATACTCAAAGCTTTTAGAGTGTGGTATAATCTACCAAAGTTTATGTGCCATTGACACAGTCCTCCAGCTACCAGGGTCATTTCCATGCCACAATGAGCCATTATGGTGGGACTTTGTCAAGGAAATACAAAATATATACACAGGAAATACAAAGTTTTTGTGTGGTGCTAAGGGAATTAATAAAGGCCTCAGATATTAAGTGAAATTTAAGCTGAGCTTTGAAGGGACTGAGATAGAGATAAAAAAGGGGTAAATTCCAGGTGTGGGAGTCAGCTTATGCAAAGGCACAGAGATAGGAGGAGGAATGTTGGAGATAAGGAACAAGTACAGTGGTGTATGTATTATTTGAGGCAAAGTAAAATATTTAAATGTATGTGATTATATAATAAAATTTATAACTTTTAAATATTAGGTAGTCATTTTTGATACAGTCACTTGTTTTTACATGATTTGGCATTAAATTCACAAAGATTTTTGACATGGACTTTATAGTTTCTTTATCACAAACCCACACATAACATTGGATATCTAAGTGTATCTTTGATAAATAGTCTCTTTTTCCACCTTTAGCTTTTATTATAACTGATGTTTTGATGAAATTTAAATCAGGTAATTTTACAGGATATTGAAGTATATTTATTTCTATCTTTTGGATAAATTTTTTAACCTTTCATGATGTGTGATGTGGTGCAAAATCATGCTGTGATGTTTCATTTCTCCTTAGGAGTTTGTATAATTCCAAAATAATTCTCCTTCAATATATCAATAAATCAGTCACAATTCCTAATTCCTTCAGTGAGGATGAGACTTTCATACATTTTTTCACTGGATGTTTAACAGTCTGATAAAGATGATCTGGTCCTACACACTCAGATAGGCATCTTCTGACAACTATTTAAGTATAGCCTTGAATGAAAAAATGAGTTTCATCGGTAAAAATTACTTTTTATCAATCTTCAAAACTCCAGTCTTTATGTCTTGCCCATGACAGGTGTTTTTTTCCTTCATAACAAAAGTTAATAGCTAGGTTTTTATTGTTGTTGCTGTTTTTCTCACTATTATTTTAAATTGAAGAAGCTCATACTGTAAAGGAAAGGAATCAGTAATAACTCCCCCAGCTGCTAGTTCCTTCTGAAAGGCTTTCATTTTTCCCAAAGGTTAATCACGCTGTTTTCAGCAACAGTTTGTCAGTATTTACATTGCTTTAAATTTTTTACCACACTTTTCCTTGTACTTTTGTGCAATTGATTCTGTTTCCTCTAGTGCTTGAAATATTTAATGTTCCCACATCAATGGTCATTGCAATATCTCTAGCAGTCGTTGAAGTATGCTCTTTAAGAGCTATACCTTTTGCCCTTTTTCTAGGAGTAATATGCATCTAAAACCCACAGACTTTTTTTTTAAAAAAAGCAATAAAAGAGAGCAATGAGGGGGCGGCTAGGTGGCGCAGTGAGTAGAGTGCCGGCCCTGAAGTCAGAAGGACCTGAGTTCGGATCCAGCCTCAGACACTTAACGCACACACAAACAAAAACCTAGCCGTGTGACCTTGGGCAAGTTACTTAACCCCAACTGCCCTCCCAAAAAAAAAAAGCAAAAAAAAAAAAAAAAAAAGAGAGCAATGAAATATGTGTATTAGTATAGAATCCAGCACTCACTTGAGAGAAACCTAACTAAAGGTAAGGAAGACAGTTAATCTGTTTTCTCCTGGTCAAGGTCAAGTCTTTTGAGTCAGTCTAGTGTCAGTAGAAGAACCCACATATGACTATTACTGTCTCAAAATAACAAGTTTTGAAGGCAGCTAGATTATATAGCAGATGAGGAATTGGTTGGGAGACAGGAAGACCTAAATTCTAATCCATCTTTGTATCCTTATAAGAAATATGACCTTAGGCAAGCTACTTAACCTCTGTCCACCTCAGATTTCTAATCTGTAGAATGGGAATAATAACAACACATAACTTCCGGTTTTGCTGTGAGGATAAAATGAATTAATATTTGAAAAGTGCTTTATAAACATTAAATTGCTTTATAAATGCTACCTATTATTATTAACCATTATTATTATTAACCAGATTGATATTATTGCTGGTCCTAAGAATTTATATACCACTATAGATTAGGTTGGCTGTTACTGTTTTCCATTTCCTCAAATAATCATGTATATATTTAAGCACCAGAAGTCACTGATAATCAATATCTTGTACCTTCCTTCTATAGTAAGCAACATAAACTGGGCAAATTTATATTTATATACTTATACCTACATATTCATATCTGTCAATATATATGACATAAATATGTACTACACATATATGTGTATATATGCTTCTTTAACAGGTATGGCTATAGTTGTCAAACACAGGACAAGTCTACATAACATAACATCATACCTAATAATACATGTGGGCATCTGGGTGACACAGTGGATAGGATGCCATCCCTGAAGTCAGGAGGACCTGAGCTCTGACACTTATTAGCTGTGTGACTCTGGGCAAGTCACTTAATCTCTGTTTGCCTCATAAATAAAATGAACTGGAGAAGGAAATGGCAAACCACTCCAGTGTCTTTGCTAAGAAAACCTCAAAAGGGGTCACGAAGAATTGGACATGACTGAAATGACTGGACAACAACAATAATTGTTGTGGTCAGTGGAAAGACTCCCCATGGCTCTCATTGTTTCTCCACTGTGAGTCTCATCCCTGGTCCAGATCTTATAGAAGCCAGAAGATGGTGAGGGTCTCACTTGGTCAGAGTAGCAATTGTTTCTCTCTCTCTGAGATTGCTTTTATCCCCAAATACTGAATTCTATGCCATCCCAAGGGTTTCTTGGGCAATTATCTAGACAAGGGCTATGTGACTTAAAGCATGACATTTTACCTTTTATAGCCTTATTTACCCGTACCTCTTCAGTTGAGTTTTCTTACTGTGCTGCATAACCATGATATATTTGGAATCATTCATCATGGGAGCAGAAAAATATCCTTAAACACAGCATATCATACTTCATTCTTTGCCTAGACTTTGAAAAATCATATACATACACACACACACACACACATATATATACATATACATATATATACATATACACATATATGTATATATATACACATATATATATACATATATATACATATACGCATATATGTATACACATATATTATATGTTTAATACGTAATAAAATATTTCCCACCTGGCTAATATGAATCTGTGGCAATACCCAGATACTACACAAGCCATAAGAAACCCAGAAATTCTAGCAAATGCAAAGTTCAATCTATTTAGTCTTCTTGGACACTTTTGCTGAAAGCAAAGGAGTATAGAAAATATGCCACAATATATAAACCCTATTTACCTTACAGACTCAGAAGGGTCAGTCTTTAAATAAAGACTCAGGAATTTAGAATCTAGTATGTGTAATAGCTAGGATTCAGTCCAAACTGGAACTCCTGAAGGTTAATTTTTTTTTCTGTTTGGTATGCCTTCCATGGTAATGACCACAGACTTATTCTCTTGTCCCTGCTCCTTTGTATCCCAGTTTTGAAGAGGGTGTGAGGGAGTGGAGCTGAAGTGAGCATCTTGCCTATACATGTATTTAAGTATTGTATACTTCAAATAGAATGTAAGTTCTTTGAGGATAGTGACTTTAAAATTCGGTTTCCCCAGCACTTAATTCAGTGTCTTGAATGAAGTAGACACTTCATTACTGCCTGTTGGACTGGATTGGATTAGAACAATGGTTCTCAAACTAATGGGCTGCTACCCACCCAATGTAATACAGTTATGAACAATATTTTCCCCATGTATAGGAACCTGTCCAAGAGAGATTTGTTTCTCAGGGCAGGGATGGTGTTGACATCAGAGCAATTATTAGAGTCTAGGTATATGGATTTTCCTGGTCTTATTGTGAAAGAGGCTAAATAAAGCTTAGCTTAGGCTTAGTGGCTGCAAAACTCTTAGACCTGAGGAGAATTTACAAGGGTTGTCCCTCTCTAGGGCATCCATATACTGAATTCCAAGAAAGTACAACTGCTTGTTTAGGAGCAGGTGTCCAATTTTGAAGCCCTACAAATGAAATATCCCATCAGATCTGTTGCTACTTTAACAAATGGGATCATTGAAGAAGTTCTAAGTTCTGGTGGTTGGTGCCAGTTATGTTCTTTCTAAATAGTATAATTACATTTCATCCAAAACATTTTCTTCTAGGGTATTAGTAATAGTCTAGTTTATGGGACCATCTATGCAATGATAAGATAAAATCCCTATTTCTATATTAAAGGCATCTATTTTTACTCCAATAGGGTTCAGGGCAGTGGTGTACTGTTTAACAACTGCCCATCCAAAAAACATTAATAGGAGACACTTTTATGTTTAATCTGCATTATTAACATTTTTGCCATCATTTTAAGTCTAGACAATAAAAGACACTAAGCAAAGCACAGATTTATAGCATTTACTGATTCCTGAAGTATAAATTTTAGCTGAAATTTTAACAATTATCTCTCATGGGACAATTGGAGCTGGCTCCAACACACTCCTGGTTCAGACTATGTTGAGAAGTGGAAAGTAGTGAATATCCCTTTTAATTCTTGGAAAGCCTCTTTAGCAGAATCTGACTCTCTCAAAGGTCTTTACTATGCCCGTGATCAGGGCTACATTTATCCTGTCAACTTTTCCTGGTATTCTACAAGTCCTATGACAATCCTGTATCATTGAGGGATTATTCACCAAAGAACGCTAGGTTGGCACTCTGAGGATTTGTTCTAACACCCTGCTAACTAATCAATTGCCTTAGAAATTCTATTTCTTTCCTTCTGAACTCACATTTCTAATTTTGTTTGGATGTGGTGGCCATGAAGAAGGAACAATATCATGGGGGTTAATTGGATGTAGAGTTTGGGGTCTCATGAGAAGATGAAGATGTCATCCAGGAAAACCATCACAGAAAAATCTGTCAACTGAAACATGAGAGGAACATTACAGATTACAAAGGACAGTATTGAATAGTCACATTGCCCAGACAACAGCAATGCTGTCTGGTGAGACCAGACCTCGTCTTCCTGGAGGAAAAGGGTGGCATGTAGACAGTAAGGAGTAATAACTAGAATGACTGCAATCCCTTGGAATAGAATCAAAATTATGGAAGCTCTTTTGGAAGAGACCTCAGAGTTTATTCAATCCCACTCATACTTGAACAAGACTCCTATCTACTCTTGTCTCAATAAATGGTCATCGAGGCTTTGGATGACTATGAGGAGGAGCCATTCATGTTATTCATAATACTTCACATTTTTTTTATAGCACTTTAATCTACCAACACCTGTTTTTATATTTCTATCATTCATAATTATGTATTCAAATGTATTTGGTCTCTGCTCACCCTAGATCTGTACATTTGCAAAAAGGCTATAATTCCCTTTAGAGGGCGTTAGGTGGCACAGAGGAGATGGAGAACAGAGCTGGAATCAGGAAGGTGAGTCTTCTTGAGTTCAAATTTAACCCTAGATACTTCTAGCTGTGTGACCCCAGGCAAGTCACTTAACCCTGTTTACTTTAGTTTCCTCATTTGTGAAATAAGCTGGAGAAGGAAATGGCAAACCATGCCAATGTCTTTGTCAAGAAAACCCCAAATAAGGTCATGAAGAGTCAGAGAAAACTGAAACAACTGAATGGCAGTAACAACGAAAAATTTTCCTTATTTGTCTCAGTAGAAAATCTCACAATCTATTAAACAGCCTAGCATTATACAAGATAGGCTTATAAATATAGATGGAACTGCTGTAGTTTAAACCTAGTGATGACAAAAACTGTTGAGGTGGGGTCTCTGCCCACCCAAAAACTGTTGTAGTTTCATGATGTGTTGTGGTGGAACTGTCTCAAAGAATTCAGAGTCAGACCACCTCTAATCCAAGTATAGGCATTTATTGAGATTGATGCCTCTCATGAAGTGGGCTAAGTTCCAAGAGGAACCAGCAACTTTAGAGAAAGCAAGATGGATTTTTATAGGGTAAAGATGCAGTTACACAAAGAAATTTACATAGAATAGAGGAATATCATTATATTAAAAAGGCAGGAGGAGTTTGTTAAGGGATTAGGTAATGGAGGAGGGGTTTGTTAAGGGATTAGGTAATGGAGGAGGGGTCCCATCTATGGTTCGGTGGTTAAACATTCTGGTCATTCTGCCCTCCAACTGGCTAGCTATTGTGGTCCTGTCTTGGGCTAGATGGATGATGTGATTGTGATTGCACACCTGTTCTTGTGGGAAAGGGTCTGGGGTCAGTGACCAGGTAGAGGCAGTAGCTAGGTTCCCATCATATGGACACACCTGCTGTTTCTGTGGGAACTAAGAGTTCAGGGACACATCTGTTGTTCTAGTGAGCAGTGAGGCATATACAAAGAAGTTAGGACATTTGTATGTGTGTGTGTGTTGGGGGGCTAGAGAGCCTACAGAGGGCCTGCTGTTTACTAGGGCCAGGCCTATAATGAAGTTAGAATATTGGGGTTGGGGGCAGCTTTATTAGGATCCCATCAGAACCACTTTCTAAGGAGCAATTACATATGACTTTGTTTCCAATAGCCACACTAAGATTAAGTGTCAGGGGTGATGGCAAAGGACAAGCACAGAATGTTGGACTTAAGTTGGGAAGACTTAAGATTCTTCAGATTCTACTTCAAACACTGTGTGATCCTAAACAAGTCACTTGACCTATCTTAGCCTCAGTTTCTTCATCTATAAAACGGGGATAAAAATAAATTCTACCTCACAGAGTTTATGTGAGGATCAAATGAGATAACACACATACAGGGCTTTGCAAATGTTAGAACTCTATAAAAATGTCACCTAAATCCTTTTTATGACAGTGTCTAAACACAATTATTAAATCCTATAGTTAACTTAAGGTGAGTATGGTTGTTCCTAGTTTCCTTGAATTCCTAGATCTGGTTTGTAGAAGAAGCCCAATCCTAATTGTACCTCCAATTCTGACTCTACTTTTTCAGCTGATACACATTAGATTGTATATTCCAAGAGTACAATGTAGTAAAAATAGTAACTTACCTCAATTATTACAGAAAGTCACAAATGAATATCAATCCTTGAATGATGGCATAAAAGACTGGTAGTTAAAAGAGTCACCACGAGTTTTTTTAATTATAAAAATATTTCATGGGGGGGGCGACTAGGTGGTGCAGTGAGTAAGAGTGCCGGCCTCGGAGTTGGGATGACCCGGGATTGAATCTGTCCTCAGAAAATGAGCACCCACACATAAGTAATGACTAGCTGTGTAACCTTGAGCAAGTTACTTAACCCCAATTGCTTTAAAAATTATTTCATGGGGCGGCTAGGTGGCTCAGTGACTAAGAGCGCCGGCCTTGGAGTTGGGATGACCCAGGATCGAATCTGGCCTCAGAAAATGAGCACCCACACATAAACAATGACTAGCCGTGTAACCTTGAGCAAGTTACTTAATCCCAATTGCTTTTAAATATATATATATATATATATATATATATATATATATATATATATTTCAGACGGTTGTTTTTAATGATGCAATAGCGTTATCAGTATACAGAGCATTAATGGAATTATATCTGTGAAGCACTTTGAATGCCTGCAGAAATGGTGCTAGGCAGATATAAGATAACAGGAAAACAAAATTGCAAGGTCATGAGAGTTCTGTGCCCTTTCTATCAGAAGAGGTAAAATTGTTTTGTTCTTCAAGGTAAACAAAGCCAAATGGGAAAGCTGAGCTGTGTGACTCTTGGCCTGGTAATTGGGGTTTTCCAACAGATTAATGGAGTATAAACTTATGCACAACAGATAACACAATTCTTGAGGGGCAGACTGGAACAGTGAATAGAGAGCTGGTCTCAGGGGTAGGAGTAATGGAGTTCAAGCCTGTCCTCTCACATGTGACTCTGTGACTCTGTGACTGTGGACAAGTCACTTGACCTCTCAGTGCCCCAGGGAACTCTAGGACTACAAATTGCAGAACAAATACAGTTGCTTTGATAGGCCAATAAAATTACAGCTACAAACCAAAGCCCATTAACCTCAAATGTTTGCCTTGCTCAGAGTGAAAGTGTAGCATTTATCTTCACCATGAACATTTCAGTTGCCTTTAGGACACAGTTTCCTGTTACTAATAAGAGTTGGCATTTATGTACAAGTTTAAGGTTTGCAAAATGATTATGCATATATATGTATACATATAACCACATACATATGTAATATATGTATTTATATTGTTGTAGAGATGTTATGAGGATCAAATGAAATCTCTCTCTCTCTCTCTCTCTGTCTTTCTCTCTCTCCACACACACACACTCATATACACACACATATGTATGTGATATGTATATGGGCAACTCACTTAAAATCGTCTCAGTTTCCTCATCTGTAAAAAGAGGACTGAAAATAGCATTACCTTAAAGAGATTTTGTGAGAATCAAATGAGATTATATACACACATATATGTATGTATGTATGTACATATGCGTGTATGTGTGTGTATAGCCAAGGGCCACATAACCATCTGAATCCATTCTTACTGACCTATCTGTAGCAGATATTTTATTTTATTTTTTGCTTTTTTTTGGAGGGGGGAAGGTAGGGCAATTGGAGTTAAGTGACTTGCCCAAGGTCACAGGAGGTCACAAGGATGGCAAGAGATGGAGGAACTGGAGCTGAGAGATGGAGGGTCTTGTTTGTGTCACAGCCAGGAGGCCAGTGTCACTGGTTCAAAGAGTACATGTTGGGAGTAAGGTATTAGAATACTGGAAAGGTAGGAAGGGGCTAAGATATGAAGGACTTCGGATGCCAAACAAGAGCATTTTGTATTTGTCCTGAGAGTTAAGAGAAATAATAGGAAGCCACTGGAGTTTATTGAGTAGGAGAATAACATGATGAGACCTACGTTTTAGGAAAACATCCATTATTTATATAATTTATCTTGTTATGGTGTCAAGTTTTCTGAAAATGTTTATAGAATATTTTGAACTTCTTTTAAACCAAATACCACCATGATTTAATGGGATGCTTTAAAATTTTTTATATTTATCTAAGTTTGTAAATAACTTAAGAAAATTATAGCACCACTCTAGCATCCCCTTCCAAAAAAAGTTAAAAGGAAATAAAAGTGTAAAGCTGTCTGATCTGAAATTATGGCATAGAACTGAATTAAGGACTTGTGACACCTTCCCAGGACCAATTGCACAATTCCATGTTTAGAACTTTTGAGTCAGAGGCTTATACTGCCCCCTAATGGCACTGGTCCTGACTCCCCAACACCCTGACAATATACTTAAAGGGAGAGCAGCCTGAGGGCTATCAGAGGCTTTGAATAACTGTGTTAAGAGAGAAGAACCAGTGTTCAAAGCTGAACCATGAAGGTAGGTCAGATGAAAAGGCTTCTAACACAGCTACAGATGACCTACATGGATTTTTCATAGATAACCAGATCTCTTATGACAATCCCCTCCCCTACAGTAATTCATCAACATGAAAAGAATTCTGCAATGGCCTAGACTTGGTGGTTTGGACAAGAGAAAATGAGGAAAGACACAGTGGGAGGTGAAGGTCTCAAAGTGTGGATGCCAATGTCAGTTCCCTGAAACTAAACTTCCTTATCAGAAAGCAGATAAGGTAAAGAGTGAAGAGCCAAAAAACTAAAACAAAAGAGAAAAGAAGGTTTGGAGATAAATCAGGTTTCTAATCAGAAAGAACCAGTTAGGACACTCATAATGAAAGCAGGAAAAATGACCAGGGAGATCAGGAAAGGCCATGATTTAATTAAAAAAATCAGGCAAGAGAAAATGAATCTGAGACCCATTGAATGAAAGAGAAAGCAAGACAATGAATGGCCTTTGTGGATAATATTCTCTTTCTAGGCCCATGACCAGCACAGTTATTTATTCTTGAACTATTCTTGTTCATTTCCATGAGTACTGGCTCTATCCAAAAGCTTAAAAATTACTATTTGAACCAAGAGGAGATGGAGTACATTTTAGGTCAGTGATACTAAGGATGGAGCCATCTCCACTCAAGCTTCAAGGGATAGATTTCACTACACCTAGGATCTCTGAGCTTAGGCTTCTTTAATTGACCATATAAAGATCCATTATTGATTCACTGAGGTAGTCATTGTGAAATTGCTACATAAGATGTTTTGTAGAAACATTGGAGCTACCAGTTGGAATACTTGTAAAATGCTTCACAGGTTCATATCAGAAACCCCCATTTTGTTGAAAAAAGGCAGGGGGCTGTAAAGGAAGAATGTACCATGTTAGCAGTAGCCTTGGAGTCAGGAAGCTCTGGGTTCAAGTGCTACCTGTGATCTACAATGTGATCTCGGACAAGTTACTTAAATTCTCAGTATCCTGAGTGACTACATTCTAAGACTGTAAGTTGTACAGCAGTTACTGATCTGCATTGGTAGAAGAAACTTTCTCGCTGGTAGTTTTCTGTTGTCATGGTAATAGGATTTAAAGATCTTTCATACCCCTTGAACTTTCTGATGTAGCAGGAAGGGGTGGGGCAGGAAGGAGCTGGAGCCAAGTAGGAGCCAGGCTGAAGCCAGCTTGGTGAATGGAAGTGGTGGCAGCAGCAGCATGAACTTTATTTTTTGAGCCAGCCAGAACTTCTGCTAAGGACTCCTGCTGAAGACTGCCAGGGATGGGAACTGCGGGGGGCCAGAGCTGCTGGGAGCAAGCTGCATGAAGGCTGAACAGTTACCCTGAGTGAGGAAAGGAGGATCTTTGCCTGAGGTAGCCTGTTTTGTTTTGAAGGTTTGAGAATATGGGTATTTACTGAATTAACTATGTGTGCCAACTCCATGGCTACTGTGCTGGCTTTGACTTTCTGGTTTTGGGACTCAGTCTTCTGGTATTTGAATAAATGTTCTAGCTATGTCCCCCATGTAGAGATCCTGTTACATTTTGTGATTAATAACTATATCAGCATATTTATAGTTACTGTAGGCATTGTGAATATTGCATTATTGATATATCTGTATACCAGTGGCTTCATGGATCTGGAACACAGAATCATCTACATCTGTATCTATATCCATATCCAAGATTTATGTTATTACTATATAATTATCTATATTCATATCTGTATATACCCATTTCTATCTATAGCCATATATTTATATATTCATATCAACATTTATATCTATAACTATATTCATAATGCAGTTAGGTGGCATAGTAGGTATTGGGTCAGGCCTGGGGTTAGGAAAACGTGAGTTCAAATCAGGCCTGACGCTTTCTAGCTGTGTACCCTTGGGCAAGTCACTTAACCCTATTTGCCTCAGTTTCCTCATCTGTAAGATGAACTGGAGAAGGATATAGCAAACCATTCTAGTATCTTTGCCAAGAAAACCCCAAATAGGGTCATGAAAAGTTGGACATCACTAAAATTACTGAACAACAACAACATTACTATAAACACATTTTTTCCAAATCTGTATTTATATCCATTCTTGATAGCATCTGGTATTCAGATCTAGGATTTCCCCGCTATGGTACAGAATTAGGCATAACTGTGATGCTTAGACTCTCTGTTAAAAGGACTTTACAGGGCCCGAGAACAGAAACATACTATATTATTTAATTTGCTAACTTTTCTCAATTTTTTGGGCCATTTTTAACCCTGGTTTATTTATGACTCTTCATGTTCTTTCAAACTCTAGAAGATGCCTTAAAGGTATCTATCACCCTCTTCATCTTCTAAATGAGACATCTGAGGGTCAAAGATATCAAGTGATTTGTCCAAGGTCACATGGCTAATAAACAAGAGAGTTGGGATCAAACCCAGATCCCCTGCCTCAAATCCAACACCCTTTCTACTATATTATTTGTCAGTTTTTTTGTATCATGACCTGAGATTGAAATTCTCCAATGCTCTTTCAAGTTCCAGCAAAAAATCAATCTTTTACAGGAAGTCTCTTCTGATCCCCCTTAATTATGGTGCTTTCCCTCTGTTGATTATTTCTTGTTTATTCTGTGTGGAGCTTGTTTGTGCAAAATTGTTTGCATTTTGTCTTGCCCATTAGACTGTGAGCTCCTTGAAAGGGTGGAATGTTTTTCTCCATTTCTTTGTATCCCCAATACTTAGCACTGTTCTGCCACTTAGTAGACACTTCATAAATGCTTGTTGACTTGTTGTCTTCTTCAGATGACCCTTTGGCATGATATAGCTCTGTTTTTTGTTTGTTTTGTTTTTTTGTTTTTGCTTTTTGGAGGAGCAATTGGGGTTAAATGACTTGCCCAAGGTCACATGGCTAATTTTTTTGTGTTGTGTCTGAGACAGAATTTGAACTCAGGTCCTCCTGACTCCAGGGCTGGTTGCTCTATTCACTGCGCCACCTAGCCACCCCTTTTTACTTTTTGTTTTGTTTTGTTTTGTTTTTCTATGTCTCTCTTAACCTTTGGTCCACCTAATGTTTCATGTCTGCTTATCTGTCAGTCAATAGTCAGCAAATAAACATTTATTAAATTCCTACTATGTGCCAGATATTTATGGTAAGTGCTGTATATTAAAAAAAAAGGTAAAAGACAACTCTTCCTCTCAAGGAGCTCACAATATAATGGAGGATAGCACAAGTAAACAGCTACGTACAAACAAGCTATATATATATACACACAGGATAAATAAGAAATAATTAAATGTGGCAAGGCACTAGAAAAAGAGAGATTTAGAAAGGCTTCCTATAGAAGATGGGATAGAAGATTGCATGCTTATGGTCTCTAATAACCAACTCTCTCTTCCCAGGAAATAAAATGTTACTTGCCTCTATCTTGGGAATCCTCAATCATTAATCCTTCATCTGTCGCCACCTAGTGGTCAGTCACAACAGTATGTAGAGTCCTGTAGATCATCTTGCTCTGTCTTCAACATCAGGTTTTACTTGACTTGTTTTGGTTTTCCTGCCTTGACTTCACTGTCTTGATTTTGTTCTGAAATTCTTTGTCTCAAATCAGCATTTTTTGAATTCTGATTCTGTCCATTTCTTTTTCAGTGTCCACTCTTAAAGTGATTTCTTTTGCTAGGAACTTGCAAACTATTTTTGTGTCATGGCAGTTTGGTGAAACTTATGGACTCCTTAGAATCATCTTTACACAGATAAAATTAAATTATTGGATTATAAAGAAAACTATTTATATAGATATACAATTATCAATCAAAAAACTAACAAATAGGTTCATGGACTCCAGGCTAAGAATCTTAAGACAGTTGGTTCTCTGGTTTGTTTTTATGAATATTTCTTTAACAATGCTACTATTTATCTTAATTTCTTTTTTTTAAGCTTCTATTAGTCAATCAATCAGTAAACATTTACATAGTGCCTACTATGTGCCAGGCACTGCACTAAGCTCTGGGGATACAAAAATAGGCAAAAGACAGTCCCTGATCTCAACCTGAAGCTGTTCCCTCCTTGTTTTGGGTGGGGTGGTAGATCTACTTGTAGCAGAACTATTTCTGTTGTGTGTTGGGAAGGGGGGGGTGGAGTGAGTTCTTTTCCTTTACCTCATAATATACACTCATTATATTATCTTTTTCTGTGTGTTTGTTTTCTGCTGCTTTTTTCTGTCATGCACTCTACTGTTTTCTTGTTTTATTGCCTTTATTTTCCTTTATATGGTAACTTAAGGGAAGCGGGGCTTAAACACAAGATTTATTCAGTTCTCTTATTGGAAATGTCTGGGACACTCTCCTTAAAAGCACTATTTGCTACTGTGCATGAGGGGACAGGAAATGCTGCCATATGTAAATTGGTAGAAAGACCTGGAGACACTTAGTTTAGAGAAGGCAATCATCAGGATTTAAAAAAAAAATAATTTAAATATTTTTATAAGTAATCCACAAAGTAGAAAATCTGCTTTATAGATCCTATATTATCTATTTCAACCATCAAGTCTGGTTGTATGACAGAATTAATTCAGCTGAAGTAGAGGAAGAACACCAGACTTGGAATCAAAAGACACAGGTCTATATCTTGGCACTGGCATTACATGTATTTTCTAGGTCAGTCATGTTACTTGACCTCTGTGCCATAGTTCTTCTTAGAACCATAGACTTAGAACCATAGACTTCTGCCACATGGTGATAATAAAATCTATTTAACAGAGGGCTGGCATGGAGATAATTCCTATGAGCACATGCAGGATGCCATTAAGGCACTGCCCTATATGGAAGATTCTAGGGTGACTGCTTCTGGTGTTGATGATGTATAAGGTAAATGAAATGGAGGGTATATAGAACATGCTAGGTATTCAATTACTGGTTCTGTTCTGTTGACCACATAATGAAGGGCCTATTTGTTTGACTGAAGGTATATATTCAAAAGAACTACCTGAGTAGAGCTTCAACCTCTCTTTCTTGGATTTGGCTTCTTACTGCCCAATGGTATTCTCTTCATGTACAAGTCAAGACATTACCCTTGCGATGTCATCAGCCCTCTTCCAAAACTAAGGACAAATAGCAACAAGGTTCTGGTAAGAAAAGAGAGATAACACTGTAAGGGGAAAGGCCTTAGGCGCTCTTCATGGAGGTCAACATGTGGCCTGCGAATACAAGTCTCAGTTTTTTTGTCTTGACATGTGTGTGATCATTTTAGATGAATGAGATTAATCTGGAGGCTATGACCTCATGAATGTCAAAATGTTAGGAGAGTGAGTTAGCCCAAGAGTGAGAGTTGAATCCATTCCAGATTTTGCAATCTTCCAAAAGTACCTGGGGAGCAAATAGCAACTTTTGGGACCCACCCCAGTTGGAGCTGATATGAGGATTCATCTAGGATTGATGCCCTGATGACATATTTAGATATGAACTTGGTGAGACCAGTGCTATGTTGAAACTCTACCAAGTCTGAAATCACTCCCCTCTTTGCTCCTCTCTCATAGCCACCTCCCTATTTAGTCTCTCATTTCCTCATGATCAATCTTTCATATTCTTGCTTTCCCCATGTCCAATCTCTTCTCCACAGAGTTGCCAAAATGATCTTATTAAGCGGCAGGTCTGATGATATTCTTTTGCTCAAGAATTTTTGGTTTGTATTTATTCTAGTTAAATTACCATGTCTTTAGACTCCAGCCTACCTTACTTTTCTGTACTTAACTCACATCACTATCCTCCACACATTGTGTGGTTCCAGCTAAACCAGCATGCTTTTTGTTACCCTAGACTCAGTGTTCTATCACCAGTATCAGTGTAGTTTCATAGATTGATTCCCATGCTTAGAACATACTCCCTCATCTCTTCCTCATAGCATCCCTAGTTTCTTTCAGGACTTGTCTCAGGGAACCAGGGCATCAGATAAGTCCTCTTGTAGGAGGTGGTATTTGATCTGAACCTTGAAGTCAGTTAGAGGTTCTAAGTCACAGAAATAAGGCAGCTGGTGGTGCAATGGTCAGGAAGACCTAATTCAAATCCAACCCCAGACACTTACTAGTTTTGTGACTGTGGTCAAATCACAGCCTCTGTCTACCTTAGTTCCTTTCATATGTCAAATGGAGATAAAAATAGCCTCCACCTTGCAGGGTTGTTATCAGGACCAAATGAAGTAATATTTGGAAAGTGTCTGGCACTTATGAATTCATGTTTTCTTCCTTCTTAACCACTGTGCCATCTCTCGGACAATTTGAGCAACCCCTTTTACATCAAACCCTTCTTGACTCAGTCCAACTGCCAGTGCCCTCCCTGCCAAACAACTACTGGCATTTAACTATTTTGCATCTACATTTATCCTAATGCTATTTACTCTCTAGTTGTCTCCCCTGTTAGAATGTAAGCTCTTTGAGAGTAGGGATTGTTCCGTTCTTCGTCTTGTATCCGTAGCACCTGGAACAATGCTTTACACATGTTTAATAAGTATTTGTTGATTGATTTAGTTATTGATTGCCTAGGGTCATATAGATCCTAAGAAGCAGAGTGAGGATTCAAACCCAGGTCTTCTGACTCCAAATCTGGCATTGTTCCCACTGCACCACTTGCCTTACATAGAGTAGAGGCATAGACTGGAGAAGTTTGGGGGGGCTTCCCCGTTGATCTCTAGTCAGCAATTCCTGTGTAGTCAATTCCCAGATTAGACATACCCATGTTCAAAAGTAAGCAGAAAAGTACATTCCAAATCTTAAATATTAATGATTTGGGAATTATCTGCTATTTCAGATTATCGTCCCCTTTTGGATGGTTAATTAAGACTTGACAGCATATATTAACCTTTTACAAAGAAGCACAGAAGCTAGGGGTTCTTTAAATGTACACACATTTTATTTAAACTTTACCTATGGGCTGATGATATTTCTTTTTTATGCAAAACACGGTGTGATTTTTAAAAAAGGACTCACTTTCAGACAGCTGTACCATGTAACTGTAAATTATTTAGAAGGTAACTCAGAACTCAGACAAAGCATTCTGTTATAAATTATAAATTCAGATAGAAAAATTCATTTCTTCCCTTTATGTACAATATAATTCTTGGCTCACTCCAATAAGCAATGAGCAAAAATCGATAAAATATTAGACAAACAAGAGCAACAAACATTACCAATGCAGGTTCTTGAAAAACATCCATTGGACATATTTATGGGATTGGGATCTGGGATGGTTTCACAATACAATAAATTAATTGAACTTTATCACAAAGAGTGTTCTATTTGTTGTGATGAGGGCAAGAAGCTTCACTATATTAGGGTAATGTCAAAATTCAGTTAAGTGCATAACATATTGATAATGCTCAACTTATATGTACAAATGCTAATAACTTAGCACATCCTGCCAAGCATATAAGGGAATGCTTAAGACGATTATGATGATCAATCTTTAGTGACCTGAAGGGACTTATTTATTGGTCTCAGTATAAACTGTATTCCCTTTGCCACCCTTCTACCCTGCCCCCAAATATATTTTTTGTAAAAGACTTAAGTGTGTCCTATAATAATCATTATTTTTAATGTGTACCAGCAGGTGGTATTATTTTTTTTTTTTTGCTTTCAAAGAGACCACATTTGAGAGTATGACCTATATTTGGGGGTCACTGGTATTTGAACTAATATGGAAATTCTTCATTGAGGGCAAGTCATTAAGGGAACTATGTTTTCCAAAGGCCCCAAGTAATCACTTTTAGGAAATAGATGTTACTTGGATGCAACTTTTTCTCCACTTTGTCGCCTTCTGAGGAAGGTGAATATTTAAAAGCAAGATAAAATGAACACAGAGAAAGCAATGCCAACACAAAGAAACCTGAGCCAGACTGGTTTATGAGACTGGTAGATGTCCTTATTGACTATTCAAGTCTTCATAGGTTTGAGGATCAGTTCTCTCTGGATCAAGATGGCTCTTCTTGCTCCATCCCATTTGCCTGATTTTTATAGGCAGTACCGATATGGGGTATAGGGATAAAAAATACTTCCAAAGCCAGCTTGGGATCTGTGAATAAGAGAGGTAGAAAGCTGGGTTTCATCCCTGCCAATGATGCTAGTTGATATAATCCTCTTGGAGTCTGTGTTTGGAATTGTGGGTATATCTGTGGCCAAGAATAAAACAAAACAAAACATCATTGGTTCTTCTGAGGAAATGGAAAACTGGTTGTCTCAGTGAGTGGGAATTAAGCTTCTTGTCTGACATTCAAGTATTTCTCTACCTCCTCTTCCCACCTCCCCTCTCCATTCTGCCCATCTGAATCTTACCCACCTTTTCAAGCCACCCTAGAGGCTCAGCAGAAATTCTTCTTTTATCTTTTCCCTTCCTACCCGACCATATCACTTCTTGTTGTATTGACCATCTTCCCAACCCAATATCAGAATGTTTCAGGAAGATCTCTTTTTGCTGTATGTGTCTATATTTTGTCTCTCCAACTCATAAGCTCATGGAGGGAAGGAAGTTCTTTTGGTATCTCTTATAGCACTTAACCCAGTGTTTAGCATTCAGTAGGTATTAACTAATAAGAAACTAGTAAATAACTTCTAAAGCTTAAACTTACCCAGAACTAGAACTTGGCTCTGAAAAATGGAATCTGGCAATTCTAAGTGTGGGAATTTTTTTTGTCCTCAACCAACCAATCAATCAACAAGGATTTATTAAATAGTCATGATGTGCCAGGGCCTCCTTTCCATGGAGAAAACCCAGGAAAACTTTACTTGTCCCATACTTAAAGAACACAGTTGTGCTTCTCTTCAAGCATGCCAATACATGATATGGCTATAGGGATCTAAAGAGATATCTAAAGTTTGTCAAGGGAGTCAGCTGTTCAAGGCAGTTGCTCTGGGCAGTTAGTATGAGCACTGATTCATTGCCTTCCAGAATTGTTCTATCATTTATTTGTGATTATAAACACATTTACAATCATCTCAATGTGCTTTGAGCTTCCGATCATGGATATGGAACTGGAAGAAAATGCATCTGATCCTTCACTTGATGACCTCATCAGCTCCCACAGATTTATTTATCTTCTATATGCTGGTGATTCTCAGATCTAATTACCCATTCCTAATTTCTCTGCTGACCTCCATTCACACAGCTCCAGGTTTCCATCTCAAACTGCATGTCCAATATACATCTTCAACTCAACATAACCAAGACTAAACTCATCTTCCCCCCTAAATCCTTTCCACTTCCAAATCTCCTTATTAATATCAAAAGTACCTCCATCTTCTCTGTCTCCCAAGCTTACAATCTAGGTGTTATACCTGACTCTGCTATCTCTCACCTTTCCATTTAATCTGTTGCCAAAGTCTGTTGATTTTACATTTTCTATATTATATCTCTCATATACATCTCCTTCTGTCCTCTGACAATGCTACCACTCTGGTGCACATTCTCATCAACTCCATGTCTGAACTATCCAGTGGCTCTTCCTGCCAGAAGTGTTTTCCCACTCCAATCCAATCTTCATTCAACTGATAAAGTGATTTTCCTAAAGCACAGATTCAGCCATGTAACCCTCTTACTCACTAAACTCTAGTGGTTCCCTATAACCCCACCATGATCAAATACAAAATACTCTGGCATTCAAAGCACTTCACAACCTAGTGCCTTCCTATCCTTCCAGTCTCCTTATACATTACTCCCTCTCCTCTCCACCACCCCCCTCCCAAATCTTGGGATGCAATGATACTTATGCTGTTCCTCCAACAAGACACTACCTTTGCACTTCCATGATTTCTTAAGCATAGTAGACTGAAAATAATATAACCTCTTCCTGATAACCCAGTTGTCATCATTATAAACCTTATCATTCAGTGATTATAATCTAGTAATTTCTATTTCCTTTCTTAATGTCACCAGACATTCCTCCTACAAATGTGCTGCTTCTAATCCCCTGTGATCAGAGGAATCAGATGACAATAGTTATTAGACTTGAGTATAAAGTCAAAGTCAGTAAGGTCTAAATAATGGTTTGAAGAATTTTCTTGTCAGTAAAATGTATGAACCTTGGTATATGAACTCCATGACAGGCATTTTAAGGCTCATAGGTAGTTTTTTGTTTCCTTCCTGGTTCTGTAATGTACCAAATGACCAAAATTGCCAAAATTATGGACCCTAAATGAGTCAGGTTTTGATGTATTAAGTTTGGATTGATGTAGCAGACAGGGCATTGGACTTTGTGTCAGGGAGTCCTGAATTTGAATCCAGCCTGAGATATCTCCTAGCTATGCATCCCTGGGTAAGTGACCATCTCCTTGTTTCAGTTTTCTCATTTGTGCAATGAGAGGGTTGGATTAAATGACCTTCCCACTCCAAATCTATTATTCTATGATCCTACAGGATGAGAAGGACTCAACCTACTAACTTTAATCTTCAAACTGAAGAATGAATTATAACTCAATTTAACTCTCTATAGAGGGGGCCTCAAAGTCCCACAAAACATTCATTAATAAGTAACGATATTTGACATTCATGTAGCATTTTAAAGTTTTGCAAAGTATTTTATACACATTATCTACACATTAGATTATATAATTCTTATAACATCTAGATGCCATTATTGTCCCCATTTTAGTGAAGAAACTGAGGCTGAGAAAATTTGTAACTTGCCCAGAATCCCATAGCTAGTAAATGTCTAGTTGGGATTTCAAGCAAGGTCTTTCTGACTCCAACTTGCTTTCCACTATTTCCAAAATGCCTCTAAATTATGATGTCACCATATAAACATCAATTTATTCTACTCATAGAATTGTTTAAGGAGGTGCAGGAGTACAAAAAACCACTGGAAAGAGCTGACATGAAATGACTGAAATCAAGATTGAGAGGTCAATTAGAGCATATATTATTAATTAGCCTTTGAGTGGAGATGATGGGCAGCTTATCACTTAAGCTGATGAAAATCCAATTAGATACTATGCATATCATTGGAGAAAAGGGGGTAGTATAATTTGCATTCTGATTTCATACACCAGTGGAAAGTGATAGTCTGAGAATCCTTTCTAGTTCCTGAAGGAACTGATATTCCATTTTGCCTGAGATTAAGTCACTATAGTACACGTGCATGCACGCGCATGCGCACGCACACACACACACACACACACACACACACACACACACACACACACACAACATAAAATACATATATAGTCGTGTGTTTTTGCTTTATTTAACTGGTCAGAACAATTGATTTAGATGTTTATGTTTTCTTCCTAAAATGAAATGTTGTATTTATGTGTATTTTTTTTTAAAATCAGTATTACTAGGTATTTCTTGACTGGGCAATTCTCAAGTAATTTAAAATCTCTGCCCTGTTGTACCTAGAATGGCCAGAAGAGGGAGGACTTACCCAGCAAACATCTTTGTGAAGGCTTCAGAGGGTAGCTATTGTTAACAGTTCCCTTGGTTCATTAGCAAACTTTATCATGCAATTGATTAGCACATGTCCTTGAGGCAATTGGTATGCATCTTACTAACTACCAGTAGAGCAGAAAAATACACATTTTTCTTTGTTGTTCTTAGATCTTGTTTCTATAGCCAAAACCAGGGGGAGGGTTGAATTTAGAGCTGTTAGGCTATCCATAGAAGGTTACAATGACTTTGGCTCACAAAGGGTTGAGGATGAGAGTGTTGCTCCTAAATTATTCTACACTGCTATCATATTCTTTTTTTTCTGCTAAATTATCCAGCTAATTGTCTCAACTTCTTATTTTGTTGTGATGCAACAGTAAACGATAAACGTTCCCTGTGAGTGGCGTGGCAAAGTTGATGACAATTTTGGACAAGGTGGAGTCGGAGGCTTCTCTCACCTCCAACGTTCTGTGATTCTTATGTCTCTTAGCTATTTTCTATTTGCACCACTAAAAATCCATTTGTTAATTCTTCTACTCTCTGTATCATTTGGACTTTGGAGAAAGGACTTAGACCCCTGCTTAATAGAAAGTACCAAGAAATGAACTGCTGCATCTGATGGAACAGACATCTAATACTCTGGGAATTTAGACCATTAGGAGTGAAGTGTTTGCTACACACACACACACACACACACACACACACACACACACACACGCACACAGAGTTTTACTGTCTTACTGAGCTCCACTGCAAGTCTGCTCTAGCATTCCCAATGCCAATCACAATGATTCTCCTCCCTCAAAATCCCTCAGGACTCTTATATTCCTTTCTATGGAAAGAGTGACCTTTGAACTTCTCAATACCTATTTTTTTTAAAAAAGGAAGGAAGAGTAGTTGACATCCTAGAAATGAAACAGTTACTTGAAAAACATAACCTTGTAAATAACTAAAATTCATTAACACTTGATTTAACCTTTCATTTCCTGGTCCTGTAAGGGACCACCATATAGTGATAGTTATAGACAGAAGACCAGACAAAATACACTTTATGCTTATTATTCAGCCTCAGTTTCTTCATCTGTGGAATTAGGATAATAATATCTCTCACATGGAACTGTGCTATCAAATTGGGTAGTGCATATGAAGTATTTTGTATTTCCTTTGTTGATCATCTCCAATTTAATCTATATAAAGTTTGTTAGTTCACAGTTATTTGCATGGTGTCTCCTCTATTAGACTGGGAGTTCCCTGAAAGCAGGGGCTACCTTTAACCTTTCTTTGCATCCCTAGTGCTTAGCATAGTGCCTCACATGCAGTAGGAATTTAATAAATACTTACTGATTAATGAACACATAAGGAGAAGGGCTCAGAAAAGGTTACATACTTTACCCATGGTCACCTAGCTAATAGGAGCAGAACCCAAGTCTTCCTGGCTTTAAGTACAACATTCTATTTCATATCTATAGTCACAGCACAAATACGCTGGCAGGTGATGTTTTAATCCTTTTATTATACCAAAATTATATTGTATAACTATTTGAAATCAATGAGCCACTGGCTTTATCTGGAATTTCTTTTACATTAAGGTTTTTGACCTTCATCTGTAGGCATACTGTCAGCATAACTACTACCACATGTCTGTGTACATATATGCATATTACAAATATTATATACGTATATAGCTAATAATAGTATACACTTATACCCCATTAAGATTTGGAAGCTCTTTATAAATATTATCTCATTTGATCCTTACAATGACCCTGAGGGGTAGGTGCTATTATTATCCCCATTTTACAGATGAGGAAACTGAGGCAAATTTGCCCAAGATCTCACAGTCAGTAAAGCATCTGTGGCTGGATTTGAACTCAGATCTTTCTGATTCCAGATCCAGCATCTAATCACAGTGCTCTCTCGTTGCCTATTTATATGCTGATTTCTACATAAGGTCATAAAACTCATATGCTTATCAAAAATAATTTGATAGTCATAATGTTTTGATAAATATCCTTAGTTGTTTTTTTCTTCCTTTGTATTAGTTGTGAAATATTCTTCCAACCTAAAGATTCTCTAGGTTTGGTAACATACCTGCAAAGGACTGAAGTGATACATGAGAGGCAGTGTTATATCCAGTACAAACCACAGCCTCATCGAAGATGGAGGCTTGAAATTTTCCATCAACCTGCACCACAGCCTCCCACTGACCAGTGAAACAGAAATCTGGGCACTTCCTTACACTGCACACTTTGATCTGAGAATAAAAGTACAAATTCAGGTCACAAACACAACTTTTGGTTTCACAGAATTCTCATGGTGTGATGTACAAATATGTAGAAATGATAACATGGCAAGGAACACTTCTTCCAAACACAAAATAAAATGTTGAATATGCATACATGTATGTAATGTATGCATGTATTATACATAACAGGTGCATGTATGAATATATAACCCTATGTGAGATATTATATAAATATCCGATAACAAATACTATCTATGTTATATATATTATCAATGAGGATATGTGACACACTCACATCTATCCACTTTGGATCTGTATTTCCACTGATGAGGGAATGTCCAGTGTGGAAACTCCCTTCACTGATACAGATCAGCATCCCTACCCTTAACCCAGCTAACTGCCTCCTTTGTTAAATTCTCTTATATTTGTTGCATAGAAATATTGTATCTACTTACATACATACACATTGTTTCCCCCTATAGGACATAATCTCCTTGAGGGTGAGATCTGTTTCATTTTGGTTTTTGTATCCTTAGTACCTAGAACAGTGCTTGAAATGTAGTGGCTACTTGATACATCCTTGTTAATTAATTATTGAAAACATCCATCATGAAGAGCTGTCAGGGCCACTGAAAAGTTACGTAGAGTTATACAGCTAACAAATCAGAGGGAGGATTTGAATGCTATTGGATTTTCCTAACTCTAAGTTTGATCCTTTCTTTGCTTTTTTTTTTTGGAGGGCAATTGGGGTTAAGTAACTTGCCCAAGGTCACACGGCTAGGTTTTTGTTTGTGTGTGCATTAAGTGTCTGAGGCCGGATCTGAACTCAGATCCTTCTGACTCTGGGGCCGACGTTCTACTCACTGCACCACCTAGCCACCCCGATCCTTTATTTTCTAAGCCACGATGCTTCTCTTATGCAAAAAATAAGTAGACATGTATTTACATATATATACATGTATATGTGTGCACATGTGGAGAGATTTTGAAAATGCTTTACAAATATCTCGTTTGATTGTCATAACCCAGAGAAGTAAGGAATGTATGTATATATACATGTATACATACACATGTATATATAGCATATTGCATTCATATAAATAAAATGCCTCCCTACATATATATTATGCATGCAAATATGTAGTTATATGTAGTATGCCTTCTTAGTCAAAAGTGGATCTGTCTCCTAAGGTCAAAGTGCTTGCCATACATCTGAAAATATTCCAGGAATTGTGAGTTGTGCATATAATTAGGAAAATGATCACATACAAGGGAAGCAGATCATCTCCTTTGATGTATTAATCATTACAGATCTATAGATACTGGGTCTTCCTTCTTCATATTTCTCCTATAGGAGGTAAGAAACAAGAATTTCCTTTCTAATGATGCAGAAGAGACAGGTTGTACCATGATGAATAGATAGTCTATATCTCCAATGACAAGGAGTGGTTTCTCCTCCCTTCTCTTTCTCCCTTTCCACCTCCTCCCCAATAACCTCAGTAGCCACTCTTGTGACATCTCAAACCCCTTGGTGTCAAGGAGGTAGAAACCACCTGACTTTGCCCTTTTGGATACAGGCCTTCTCTCTCTTGACTCTTAAATATTTTCTCCATGAGTCAAGAGGCAGATGAGGGTCAGACAGGGTTAGACTATTCCCTCTTTGCAGTCACACATCATTTCTGCCTCAGTCCCCAGCATGATGGTCTCACCTGGCACCAGGTCATTCTCTGCTTAAGAGACTTCAGTGGTTCTAGAGGTCACCCAATTAGGACTGGGTGTCTCTGGGGTTTTCTTGACCTACTTGCTCAGGCACTGATCCAGATCATATATAAACTGGGGCAGAGCTAGAACTCCTGGGACTGCTCTGGATTGAAGCAGACTTGTGTCTGTAGGACATTTAACAAAACTTACCAGTGTTCAACTTCCTGTCTGAGAGTCCATTTTCACTCAACTTGTACCTCTCCCCCCCACCCCATAGTCTGGATGCTTCTTTTGTTTATCTTATTACCCTTTGCCTTCTCTTGCTCTTCTCCTGGCAAGTGGGCCCACAGCAGGGGGCTAGGCTGGGGGCATTTGTAAGCATTTCCCCATTAGGGAATAGCAAGACTCCATCCAAGAGCCCTCTGCCCAACAAACCCCTAGTTGTTTCCTTTACCTTTTCTTTTCCTTTCTCCCCTCCTCTCCTCTCCCCTCCTCTCCTCTCCTCTCCCCTCTCTTCCCCTCCCCTCCCCTCCCCTACTCTCTCCTCCTCTTCCCTCCTCTCCTCTCCTTTCCCCTCCCCTCCCTTCCTCTCCTCTCCTGTCCTCTCCTCTCCTGTCCCATCCTGTCCTGTCCTGTTCTCTCCTCTCCTCTCCTCTCCCCTCCTCTCCTCTCCTCTCCCCTCCTCTCCTCTCCTCTCCTCTCCTCTCCTCTCCTCTCCTCTCCTCTCCTCTCCTCTCCTCTCCTCTCCTCTCCTCTCCTCTCCTCTCCTCTCCTCTCCTCTCCTCTCTTCTCCCTTCTTCTCCTCTCCCTCTCCTCTCCTCTCCTCTCCTCTCCTCTCCTCTCCTCTCCTCTCCTCTCCTTTCTTTTCCTTTAAGGCAGGGCAATTGGTGTTAAGTGACTAACCCAAGGTCACAGGGCTAGTAAGTATTAAATGTCTGAGGCCTGATTGGAACTCAGGTCCTCCTGATGCCAGGGCTGGGACTCTATTCACTGTGCCACCTAGATGCTCCCCCTGCCAGTTGTTTTCAAAGTGGGAAGGGAGATACCAAGCACTAGCTTCTCTAAAACAAAAGCATATACTTTGTAAAGAAACAGCATAATGTTACTGAAAGAACATTAGACTTGGAATCAGAAAACTCAGTTTGAATCTACTTCTGACACCTTCTGACTGTGTAACCTGGGCTAGTTCCTCAAGTCTCTTTGATTCTTAGTTTCTTTATATATAGGATGGAGATAATCATAATTTTAACACCTCATAACATGTGGGGAAAATAATTCATAGGCCTCAAAGTGATGCCTGAATGTGATTTATTATGCTCAGACTCCTACGGGAGAATGTCTGGGTTGAATCAGATTTCTAAAGAAATGCAGGAAGAACAAAAGTAGGAAGGAAGGAAGCATTTATTTAATACATATTATGAGCCAGTCACTGTGCTAAACATTTTATAAATCTTAAATTATTTTATCCAACAACCCGGGAAGATAGGTGCTATTATTATCCATTTACAAATGAGAAACTGAGGCAGAAAGAGGGTAACTTGCTCAGAGTCATATAGCTAGTAAGTATCTCAGAGTGGTTTTCAAGTCAGGTCTTCCTAACTCCAGGTTCATTGCTCTGTCCCTTGTGCCATATAACTATCTCTAGATAGTGGTAGCAGGCAGGATATATCTAATATGCCTGTTATAGCAGCCAACAAAATTTAGGTCTATTTAGTCAGGCAATAAGCATTTATTAATCACCTACTATGTATTGGGGTGAGGGGCCAGGTAGATGGCATACTAGATAGAGCCCCGGGCTTGGAATCAGGAAGACATCTTCATGAGTTCAAATCTAGTCTCAGATACTTACTAGCTAAGTGACCCTGGGCAAGTCACTTAACCTGTTTACCTTAGTTCCTCATCTGTAAAATGAGCTGGAGAAGGAAATGGCTAACCACTGTAGTATCGTTGCCAAGAAAACCCCAAAATGGAGTAATGGAAAATTGGACACAACTGAAAAACAACAAAAATGTGTCTGGGAATGTGCTCAGTCAAAGAAAAAGGCAGAAGACAGTCTGTGGTGGCAAGGAGCTCACAATCTAATAAGGGAAACACACAAACAATTAAGTACAAATATAGCAAAGCTAATTCTCAGATATTCTACAGAGAGAAGGTACTAGCATTATGGGGGATTGAAAAAGGTTTCTTGCAGACAGATGGATTTTAGTTGATTGACAACTTATCAACCATTAGCATTTGAAGAAAAAGAAAGGAAGTGTGGTATTCGCCATCTTAGGCCTTGGACTAAAGTATAAGTCTTTTACAATAATGGAAGGAAGGGATGGAATTAAAGTAATTCAAACACATAAGATTCACCTGATTGGGGTGGCTAGGTGGCACAGTGAATAGAACACCGGCCCTGGAGTCAGGAGGACCTGGGTTCGGATCCAGCATCAGACACTTAACACAAAAAATAGCCATGTGACCTTGAGCAAGTCACTTAACCCCAATTGCCCTCCAAAAAGCAAAAAACAAAACAAAACAAAAAAACATACAAGAAAAGATTCACCTGATGAATGATTCTTATGATGAATCCTGTTTAAACTCAACCTGAAAAGAATTAAGGTTGGTTCCTAGGAAAAGGAGAAATTTGAAGGGAATCTCAAAAGTGTATTTTCTTTTTATTCATTCAAAGATTATCAAACTATGCATTATTGTGATCAGGGACAGTTTTATAGAGATATCTCCTATCTTTTGATATTATGTTGACTGAGCCCACAAATTCTCCGTTCATCTTCATAAACACACTCATCATTATTTCCTAGATGTCACCTGCCTAGTCTGAAGGATTACTCCAACACTCAAACATGGACACTCTCATCTGCTAGATATTCATTTATTCATTAATTCAACGAACATTTATTTTTCACCTACTATGTGAAGATCACAGTGCAAAGTACTGGGAGAGATGCTGCAATTCAGAAAAGATACTGTCCTTTATCCAAGAAGGACAAGGTCATCATAGGTTGTGGGAATCAGGGAAGCCTTTGCTGAAGAGGTAGCATTTGATTTGGGTCTTAAAAAATGCACAAAAATTTAATAGGGAAAGAGTTGTAGGAAGAAGATTCCAGGCATGAGAAATATGTGAACAAAGGTGGAAGAACATAGGGCAAGTTGGGGGAGGGATATAGGGCAGAGACTAGATGTAGGAGTGGGTTACCTGAGTCCTCAAGGCCACATGTGACCTTTTAGGTCCTCAGGTGCAGTCTTTTGACCGAGTCACAAATCCTTTTATTAAGCAGATTTGTCCTGTGAAGTTTGGATTCAGTCAAAGGGCTACACTTGAGGATCTAGAGGGCCTCAAGGCCTCAGGTTCCCCACCCCTGGACTAGAGTGTATAGAGAGTAGTAAGAGATTAGGCAGTCCCAGATCTTTTTTTTTTCTTTTTTTTTTTAATTAATTTATTAGTTTAGTTTCAGTTAACAAGATTCAATTCCATAGTTCCTTGATTTTCAAATTTCCTTTACTTCCCTCCCCCTTCCCCTCATGACAGCATATAGTACAGTATAGGGTCTGCAAATGCATTCATATTAAACATTATTCTAATTACAAAGGCATATTGTACTAGGTGGGATGAAAGATGGTAAGGAAGAAGTAAAACCAAACAATGAGAAGAACAAGATCATTTAGTTTGCTTCCATCAGGATTCAGGCTCAGTTCTTTCTAGTTATATCTCTGGATGGCGCATTTCTCACTTTCTTGAGTCATTCAGGATTAACTTATATCACTGCATTGCTGAAAAGAGTCCAGTCTGTCATAGTTGGTCATCACAGATATGGTATGTCTGTGATTGTATACAAATTTCTTCTGATTCTACTCTTCTCGCTCAGCATCAGTTTGTATAAGTCTCTCCAGGTAATTATGAAATCCGTCACCTCCTCGTTTCTTATAGCACAATAAAATTCCATTACATTCATATACCACAACTTGTTTAGCCATTCCCCAATTGATGGGCACCCCTTTAGTTTCCAATTCTTTGCAACCACAAAAAGGGCTGCTAAAAATATTTTTGTACATATGGTTCTTCCTCCTACTTCTATGATCTCTTTGGGATATAACCCTAGAAGTGGTATGGCTGGGTCAAAGGGTATGAAATTATTTATAATCCTTTGGGCATAATTCCAGATTGCTCTCCATAATGGTTGGATGAGTTCACAACTCCACCAGCAATGTATTAGCGTTCCAATTTGCCCACATCCTCTCCAGCATTTGTCACTTTCTTGTTTTGTCATCTTAGCCAATCTGACTGGAGAGATGTGGTATCTCAGAGTTGTTTTGATTTGCATTTCTCTAATTAATAGTGATTTAGAGCATTTCTTCATATGCTTATAGATGTCTTTAATTTCTTTCTCTGAAAACTGCCTATTCATATCCTTTGACCATTTATCAATTGGGGAATGACTTGTATTCATATAGATTTGGCTCAATTCTCTATAAATTTTAGAAATGAGTCCTTTATCAGAGACACAAGTTGTAAAAATTCTTTCCCAATTTCCCACCTCCCTCTTGATCTTGGTTACATTGGCTTTGTTTGTGCAGAAGCTTTTCAATTTAATGTAATCAAAATTATCCATTTTGCATTTTATAATGCTCTCTAATTCTTGTTTGGTCTTAAAATCTTCCCCTCTCCACAGATCTGTCAGGTAAACTATTCCTTGCTTTCCCAAATTGCTTACAGTATCATCCTTTACACCTAGATCATGCACCCATTTAGACTTGATTTTGGTATATGGTGTTAGATAGTGATCTATGCCCAGTTTCTGCCATACTGTATTCCAGTTTTCCCAGCAGTTTTTGTCAAATAGTGCATTCTTATCCCAAAAACTGGGGTCTTTGGGTTTATCGAACAATAGATTGCTATATTCATTAACTGCTGGGTCTCCTGCACCTAATCTATTCCATTGATCCACTACTCTACACCTCTGCCAGTACCAAGCAGTTTTGATGACTGCTGCTGTATAATACAGATTAAGATCTGGCATAGCTAGTCCACCTTCCCTAGTGTTTCTTTTCATTAATTCCCTTGATATTCTAGACCGTTTGTTTTTCCAAATAAATTTTGTTATTATTTTGTCTAACTCTGCAAAGTAGTTTTTTGGTAAATTGATTGGAATGGCACTAAATATATAATTTAGTTTGGGTAAAATTGTCATTTTTATTATATTAGCTCGACCCAGCCACGAGCAATTGATATTTTTCCAACTATTTAGATCTGTTTTTATTTGTGTGAGAAGTGTTTTGTAGTTGTGATCATATAGATTCTGGGTTTGTTTTGGCAAGTAGATTCCCAAATATTTTATAATGTCTACAGTGACTTTAAATGGGATTTCTCTTTCTATCTCTTGCTGTTGAATTTCATTAGAGATATATAGGAATGCTGAGGATTTATGTGGGTTTATTTTATATCCTGCAACTTTGCCAAATTTATTTATTGTCTCAAGTAGTTTTTTACTTGATTCTCTAGGATTCTCTAAGTATATCATCATATCATCTGCAAAGAGTGACAGCTTGGTCACTTCTTTGCCTAATTTGATTCCTTTGATTTCTTTTTCTTCTCTAATTGCTACTGCTAACGTTTCTAGTACCAGATTGAATAAGAGGGGTGATAGTGGACACCCTTGTTTCACTCCTGATCTTATTGGAAAGGCTTCTAGTTTATCCCCATTGCATATAATACTTGCTGATGGTTTTAGATAGATGCTAGCAACTATTTTAAGGAAGGCTCCATTTATTCCTATACTTTCTAGTGTTTTTAATAGGAATGGATGTTGTACTTTGTCAAAAGCCTTTTCTGCATCTATTGAGATGATCATGTGGTTTTTGCTAGTTTTGTTGTTGATATGCTCAATTATATTGATGGTTTTCCTAATATTAAACCATCCTTGCATTCCTGGAATGAATCCTACCTGATCAGGGTGTATTATTTTTGTGATAAGTTGTTGGAGTCTTTTGGCTAATATTTTATTTAGAATTTTTGCGTCTAAATTCATGAGGGAGATTGGTCTATAATTTTCTTTCTCTGTTTTATCTCTTCCTGATTTAGGAATCAGTACCATATTTGTGTCATAGAAAGAGTTTGGTAGGACTCCTTCTTCACTAATTTTCCCAAATAGTTTGTAGAGTATTGGAATCAATTGTTCTTTAAATGTTTGATAGAATTCACTAGTGAACCCATCTGGCCCTGGAAATTTTTTCCTAGGGAGTTCATTGATGGCTTGTTTGATTTCTTTTTCTGAGATGGGGTTATTTAGGTAATTCACTTCCTCTTCAGTTAATCTGGGCAACTTGTGATTTTGTAAATATTCATCCATTTCACTAAGATTGTCATATTTATGTGCATACAATTGGGAAAAATAATTCCTCATTATTTTTTTGATTTCCTCTTCATTGGAGGTAGATTCACCCTTTTTATTTTTGATACTCATAATTTGGTTTTCTTCTTTCTTTTTTTATCATATTGACTAAGGGTCTATCAATTTTGTTGATTTTTTCATAAAACCAGCTCTTAGTTTTATTTATTAATTCAATGGTTTTCTTAATTTCAATTTTATTAATCTCACCTTTGGTTTTCAATATTTCTAATTTAGTACTAAATTGGGGGTTTTCAATTTGTTCTTTTTCTAGCTTTTTCAATTGCATGTCCAATTCATTGACCTCCCTTCTCTCTACTTTAATTAAGTATGCACTCAGGGATATAAAACTTCCCCTGAGAACTGCCTTTAGTGCATCCCACAAATTTTGGTATGTTGTCTCATTATTATCATTCTCTTGAATGAAATTATTGATTGTTTCTATAATTTCTTCTTTGACCCACCAATTTTTTAGGATTAAATTGTTTAGTTTCCAATTAGTTTTTAGTCTATCTTTCCATGGCCCTTTATTGCATATAATTTTTATTGCATCATGATCTGAGAATGATGCGCTTACTATTTCTGCCTTTCTGCACTGGATTGTGAGGTTTTTATGCCCTAGTACATGGTCTATTTTTGAGTATGTACCATGCACTGCTGAGAAGAAAGTAAATTCCTTTTTATCCCCATTCAGTTTTCTCCAGAGATCCATCATATCTAGTCTCTCTAAGATTCTATTCACCTCCTTAACTTCTTTCTTGTTTATTTTGAGGTTAGATTTATCGAGTTCAGAGAGGGGGAGATTAAGGTCCCCCACTAGTATAGTTTTGCTATCTATTTCTTCCTCTAATTCCTTTAACTTCTCCTCTAGGAATTTGGATGCTATACCACTTGGTGCATATATATTAAGTAGTGATATTGCTTCATTCTCATTGGTGCCTTTTAGTAGGATATAGTTTCCTTCCTTATCTCTTTTAATTAGATCTATTTTTGCTTTTGCTTTATCTGAGATAAGTATTGCTACCCCTGCTTTTTTTACTTTAGCTGAGGCATAATAAATTTTACTCCAACCTTTTACCTTTACCCTGTGGGTATCCCTTTGTTTCAAATGTGTTTCTTGAAGACAGCATATTGTAGGATTATGGTTTTTAATCCATTCTGCTATCCGCCTCTGTTTTATGGGAGAGTTCATCCCATTCACATTCACAGTAATGATGACTATCTGTCTCTTCCCTTCCATCCTATTCCCTCCCCTGTTTATGTTTTTGTTTATTCCTTCTCCCTTCCCCTCCTTGAAGTTTTCCCTTTTGACTGCCCCCTCCCTCAGTGTTCCCACCCAGTGACCCCCCTTCTTAACCTACCCTCTCCCCTTACTACTATTTCCCTCCCTTATAATCCCTCCCTTTAGTCTCCTCCTTTTCACCCCCCCCTTACCCTCCCACTATCTATAGGACACAATAAATTTTTATACTTATCAGAGTAAATTACTCCCCGTTTGATTCCAAACCAATGAGAGTAAATTTCAAACAGTGCTCCTCTCCCTCCCTCCAATTCCTCTATTTAATGAATTTATGTGTCTATTCACATTAGATTCTTAAACTTCACTGATTAATTTGATCCTTCTTTGAACCATAACCAGTGAGAATAGTGTTTAAATGATGTTCCTCTCCCTCTTAATTTCCCTTCTTCTATAGTGTGTTTTGATGCCTCTTCAGATGGCATATTTTACCTTTTCCTAGCTCATCCTTTCCTTTTTCCCATTACAGTACCATTGATCCCCTTAATAGTCTTTTTTTTTTAGACTCCATGTTAGTGCATTCATACCCACACCCTCTAAGTATAACCCTTTTGCAGGTCATGATAATCATAGAGATTTCAAATATTGACAGTTATCAGCTCCACATATAGGGATGTGAACATTTTGCTCTTGTTGCAATGAGCTTGTGTTTGTGGGTATGGGTGTGTGCACTTCTGCACGTGTGAGTCTATGTTACCCTTGTTTACCTTTTTATGTTCTTCTGGAGTCTTGTAATTGGAGATCAAATTTTCCATTGAGCTCTGGCTTTTTCATTAGGAAAGTCTGGAAGTCCCTTACTTCATTAAACATCCATCTCCTTGCCTGAAAGATTATGCTCAGTTTTGCTGGGTAGTTAATCCTTGGTTGTAGTCCTAGCTCTCTTGCCCTACGAAATATCAAATTCCAGTCCCTCCGCTCTTTTAATGTAGAAGCTGCTAGGTCCTGTGTGATCCTAACTGTAGTTCCTCGATATTTGAATTGTTTCTTTTTGGCTGCTTGTAGAATTTTTTCTTTAATCTTATAATTCTGGAATTTGGCTACTATATTTCTTGGAGTTTTCAGTTTGGGATCTCTTTCAGGAGGAGTCCGGTGAATTCTATCAATAGCTATTTTATCTTCTGATTCCAGGACCTCAGGACAGTTTTCTTTGACAATCTCTTGGAGGATGTTGTCTAGACTGCTTTTCTCATCATGGCTTTCTGGTAGACCAATAATTCTTAGGTTGTCTCTCCTGGATCTGTTCTCTAGGTCAGTTATTTTTCCAGTGAGATATTTTACATTTTCTTGCAATTTTTCGATCATCTTGTTTTTTTCGATTGACTCCTGCTGCATCATAGAGTTCTGAGTTTCAGTTTGATTGTATCTAATTTTTAGTGAATTATGGTCTTCAGTGAGTTTTTGAAGTTCCTTTTTTAGGGAGGTATTTTCTTTTTCCAAGTTGGTCATTGCCTCCCTGATTTGGTCTTTAAAATTTTTCTTAAGCTCCTCCAGGAATGCTATTTGGGCTTGAGACCAGATCATGTTTCCTTCTGTGGTCTCTGGTGTGGGCAGAGAGTCTATATTGTCCTGTGTGTTTTGTTGTTCTTGCCCTGCATAGTATGCTCGAATAGACTTTCTTGCCTTCCCCTTCTCCTTTTCAGCTTCCTTCCTTCCCATTGTGACTTCCTGTTTCTTAGTGTCTCAGGCTAGGAGTTTGGGGCCTGATCCTTGACTTTGAATACCTCTGGGTGGCTAGTTTATGGCTAAGTCAGGGAAGTCAGTGAGGAATGTAGATGTGTAGGTGGGGATGAGTCTGACCACTTCAGATTTCTGCCTCTATACCCTGGGCTATAAGTAGGCTTTTGTTGGTGAGGTGAGGTGGGGCTTGTTGGGTCCCCTCCCTCTCTTCTCTTCAGATTCCTGGCTGTCTCAGTTACACCCTTTCTTGGAGATTCTCAAGCCTGAGGCTATTTCCATTAACTTGGGATTTCAATCTGGGTGGGAGACTTATCTTTGGGTTTTCTGCTTCATGAAGGAGGGATGGGAGGATCGGAGCAGCTAGAATTTACTTTGCCATTCCAGCCCCTGTATTATACAGGCAGGCAGTTTCTAAACTTCCAGGCTGGGGGCTGAATGCAGCCTGAGAAGCCACTCTCTCCACTGGGGGCCCGACTCTCCTACCTGGCTCCAATGATCCGTTCCCTCTGGGAGATGACTGGATTCATCCTTGGTAAGTCTGCAGGCTGGGGCTTTTTCTCTCTCTGGTGTAGTCTGCTTGCCTGCTCTTAGGTCTGAGCTGTGCAGACCCCACACGCTCTGCGCTCGACCTGTGTGGACACTCTGGGCAAACTCCTGGGCTGGATTCTGCCACACTCTGTCTTCCACTGGGCTCCGTCACTCCGGAATCCGCTCAGATTTACCCTTTTGGACTTAGTGACAGAGGAGCTCAGCGAGGTTACTGCTTCCTTTCCGCCATCTTGGCTCCGCCTCCCGTGCTCTCACTATTCTATGGCGCTCTCCCTGGCAGTCCCAGATCTTGTAGGACTTTGAATATCAGGCAAAGAAGTTTGAACTTTACCTGATAAGAAATAGGAAACCACTGAATAGCAGCAGCAGCAGCAACAACAACAATGGTTGGTTGGTTGTGGTCTTTTGTTTTTGAAGAGGACCAAAATGACATCACTATGCTAGAGTCACATTTCAATGTGTCTGATTGTGGCTGATCAGATCAATACGAGTTTGGAATGCTCTACCACAGGTGGAACACAAGGTAATCTGAATCTGCATATCCTGCATTTCCTTTGAGCTGTTTCAATTCTTCTTTGCTCATAGAGCACAGCACCTTCTCTGATGAGGGCATGTCATGCTGGGCAGTCCTATGCCAGTGTTTCCCATGTCACACAATCAATTCCAAAGTTCTTAAGAGAGTCCTTGAGAATATCCTTATATCACTTCTTCTGACTGCCATGTGAACTCTTGCCCTGTGTAAGTTTTCCATAAAACAGTGATTTTGGCATGTGTACATTTTATATAGTTGTAGTAGTAGTAGTAGTAGTAGTAGTAGTAGTAGTAGTAGTAGTAATAGTAGTCATATCTATTATTTATTTATGTAGTTTCATAAAGTTTGCAAAGTGCTTTACAAATATTATCTCATTTTATTCTCAGAACAACTTTGGAAGGCAGATAATAAAATTGAACCCATTTTACAGATGAAGAAACTGAGGTATATAGAGATTAAGTGACTTGAGCAGGGTCATATAGGTAAATCTGGATTTGAATTCAGGTCTTCCTAACCCCAAGTCCAGCACCATTAACTGCAGGGAAATAATATGATTGGATATTCCTTGAATTTTACAATGTTTCCTTTATAAGAAAACTTGAATTTACTTGAAATCTCCAGAGACCCCCAATATCATCACTTTGTTCAAAACATGTAGGCTCTAGTCCTTTATCCAAACAGCATTTAATTGGTCCCCCCCTCCCCGACCATTAATTCCAGCACCAATCATGGCAATTGCCTTCTTTTCCATCAACACTCAAATCATCTGAAGGAACAATCATCAATGCTCAGTATCAGATTAAAAGGGGACTGAATCAGTTGCCATGTGTTCTCGGGTTGGTCAGTTGGTTGGTTTCCTTCCAGAAATAGCCATGGATCTGGGTATTAAAGTCAAAGACTGTGATTTGTGTCATTATGTTTATTTCTCCAAAAAAAGACAAATAGAAAAACTCACATTTGGTATGGACTCCAAGCCATAAATCTGGGATAATGTGATGCTCGATCATGTCACTTAATGTCAACCCCCTCCCAAGGAGATCAATGACCAAGTAATTAACATCCATCAGCCATTATGAGACTTCATTGAACAATTTGAAAGATCTAATGGACAAAGCACTTGACTTGGAATCAGGAAGACCTGAGTTTGAATCCTGACACTTATGACCCATCTGATGGGTGAGATACAATCTCTCTGGACCTCAACTTCCTTATCTCTAAAATGGGGATAATGTCTGTAATTTCTACCTCATAAGGTTGTTCTGGTATTTGTGAAATAATGTATGTAGCATAACTTTGCAAACCTTAAGGCATTCTATAAATGTCAGCTATTGTTATTATTTTTAATTACCAAACAGAAGCAGTGTCAAGACATTTGTAAAGCAAGCATGAAATCCTCTATAGTAATAAATCCAAAATAAAAAAGTTCCTTTTTAATTTTTTATGTTTCTGCTACTTCATACATTCTAATAACTTTTAAGAGATAATTAATATGAACAAGTCAAAGCAGAATTATAGCCACCTATGTAAACAGGGGCAAAAATAAACTCAAAATTCAAAGAACAGCTTGGTATCATTAGAAGAGTACCTAACTTGATCATATATCTTGGTTCTATCATTTACTAGTTGTGTGACCTTGGGGAAGTCACTTAATCCCTGTTTGCCTCAGTTTCCCCATCTGTAAAATGAGGGATTGGATTAGAAAACCACAAAAGTAGTAATAACAGCAAGACTTAACTGACATGTATTTAATGCTATGAAGCTTACAAAGTTATTTACATAAATTATTAAATAAATTTAATTAATTAATTTTATCATCACAATGACTCTATCAAATAAGTTCTTTGGTAATTGGGCAAATCACCAACTTCTCTGGGCTTTAGTTTCCACATTAGCAGCCCTCCTGTATCTAAGCATAAGATCTCATTATCATCTCTTTTTTATAGATGAGGCAGCTAAAGGCCAGATAGGTGAGCTGACTGCCTAGGATTAATGAACTAACCAGTTTAGAGGATTTGAACCTGGGTCTTTCTGACTCCAAACCCAGTGAGCCATCAGTATGCTATCCTACATTGCCTTTCTAACATTCCATTCTTCCAAGAAACTATGCTATCACCCATACATCTCATCTGTAATGAGGTTATTTCCCCCTGATTAAAAAGAATTTTCTCTAATTCCAGTTCTATCCCAGCAAACATTCTTGGTGAATACCCAGACTGTGATATGGCTGGGTATTCTCATATATGGTTTAACTTGTCAGTACAATCATACACCCCCACTGTACAACTCCCCATTCCTCTTGCCCTAAAATAGGTTCCTCTGCTGAGAGTGTAGATATTAAACATTTATCTTGTGCAAACGTCTGCCAACTGGGTTACTTGTTCTGCAAGTAAATGCAGCTGAAGGGAACCATATAATGCATGAGTCGTTTCCTTGTTGTCCAAAGAGCCTGAACTTTGCTAAGCCTGATCATGCTGCCTTTGGAGTCAGGACCACAGGCTGCTGCCATCCTTAGCCTTGCTTTAACTGAATACTGACTGAGGGTAAATGCAGCCAGAATTTCAGAGGACCATCAAAGAATTTCCTCTCCTAAAGGCAGGGGTGCCCAGGAAGAGGGAGCTAATCTCAGAAGAGTTACTTTAAACTGACCAGAGGTTTTGCCTGCCACAAATCTTTGTAGGATTGAAACCTATAGTAGTCAGAGAATGAAAATTCAGTAGCGATGCAGCACTTAGAAGGCCAAAGAAGGGTGCTGTGGACCCCTGTTTTAGATGCCTTTTCCAAGAAAAGGAAGAGGCCTGGCATAAATCCAGAATCTAAAGGAGCTTTCTCTCCAGAGGAAGCACTTTTTATGACCAAAGATTCTGGCTGCACTTTGACTCAACTGAATTTTAATCCTCTGCCTGCAAACCTTTAATGAATAGTTAGACAAAGCACATTAAAAGCCTTGTATTGATTCTAAGACCACAGACACTGAACTATGTTGTCACACAGAGACTAAGTATGACAACCACAAAGCAGGTAGCCAGGCAAATGTAAAAATAATAGGGAGGATGATAATAAATTCTGAGTTTCAACTTAACTCCACAAAGGATATATCATTAGCCTTGGAACTTGATTTAACTTTTCACCAAAGCAATAGAAAAATACACTGTTTGCAGCCTGTTCAGATGAAGGTACAGCCTTGCCAACTTTACCAAAGAAAATGGAAGTGTCTCTAGGGCAAGGCCTGTTCCCTCCCCCTTTCTTTATTGTTTCGATACAACTAGCCCTTGGACCTAGCAGAGAACCTTGAATATAGTGGGCTTAATGATTGCCTGTTGAGTTGAATTGTTCAATTGTCAGCCAAATATCACACGTGCTGATGCAAATGTCAGCCTTGCATTCCCTTGTCTCCATTTGCTTTCAGAAAAAAAATGGTTCTGTTTGAAATTTGAGATAAGCTAAGCAATCACCTTGAGAGATTCATTAGTTACAGGGATTATGATGGTACCTGAGAATCACAAGTTGTAATTCTAACTTCAAGGTGGTGATGCTTCTTATAAGTGAAGGTACATATTAGATAACATTAAAGGCAGCTTCATTGTTAGCCAGGTACACATATACCTTTGAAGGTGCTCTTCTTTTCTCTGCTCACAAATTGCCTCACTGAGGGCTCTTCAGATGGTTGGTTGCTGGAGTTGCTAGCTCTTAATGTTGAGGGCTCTCAGCTTCTGGAGACAGAAAACTTAGAAATCACCTGTTGACTTATTTAGGTGTGACAATAGGCCTATGAAGCTATTTCAATATCCCCTTTCTTGACATTAGTTTACTTTTCTTTCCTTGAGTTAATTTTTCACTGACTACTGGTCAAGTTGTACCCAGATTAAATTATATCCCATTGACCAGAGATGAAAGAAAAACATGGAAAGTGCTGGTGCAGAGAGTTGACTCCCTCAAGATCTAATACAACTGAGAGAAAAAAATAGATTTGTTCAGTCTCACTTTTCTCCTCTCTTTTATTATCACAAGAGAGATCCTAGAAGGAAGATTTTTGGAGAGGTGGTATCACCACTGGGCTATCTGACTTCAGTGAAACAAAGTAAGGGTATTTGGCTTTTGTCCCTGTTGGTAGGGGTCCTTGCATTTGTGCCTTAAAAGAAAAACAGATATCGCTCTTCTTATCTCTATTTTGGGAGAATGTTTGCCCAGAAACTTATTTCTTATCAGGGAGTCCCTAGACCAGGTCAGTATTCATTTCTCCCTCAGAGTAATTTTGAAGAGGTCTTTTTAGTAATGGCCACATTGTTGGAGTAGAGACATTTTTTTCCCAGAAGTGCTTACATACGTATGACTTAAAGCCATGCTGTATGGTCTGAGGACATGTAAAGGTACATTCAGATTAAAATGTGCTTTACAATCCTACTCCTAAGAAACACAAGGTAATATAGTGAAAAAAAAAACCCACACAAAAGCAAGAGTTTTCTCAGAAATTGTCATTGAAAAAGTTCCATGTGCTGCAGTATACTCCTGAAATGCCCAGGTTCAAATCTGCCCTCCATTATTTATTAGCTGTGACCTGTGTCTCAGTTTCTTTATCTAAAAATGGGAATAATTATACACACCTACCTCAGAAGGTTGTTTTGAGGACAGGAATTTATAAACTCTAAAATGCTATACCAATGTGAGCTGTCATTATTCACATAATCTTCACTGAGTCAAATAATATTAAGCCCACATTTAAATAGCACTTTGTTGTGTTCAATCATTTTCAGCACTTTGTGACCCCATTTGAGGTTTTCTTGGCAAAGATACCGGAGTGGTTGGCCATTTTCTTCTCTAGCTCATTTCATAGAGGAGGAAACTGAAGCAAATAGGGTTCAGTGACTTTCTCAGGGTCACATAGCTAATAAGTGTCTGAAACTGGATTTGAACTCAGGTCCTCCTGACTCCAGGGCTGGTACTCTATTCACTGAGCTGCCCAGCTGCCCCATGCACTATGGTAAGCCCTTTATCACTATTGTCTCATTTGACCCCCATAACAATCTTGGGAAATAGGTACTATCATTATCCTCATTTGAGGCAGGCATTGGAGAAGTTTCTTGCCCAGAACCATACAACTAAGGTCTGAGCCCAGATTTGAACTCTGGTCTTCCTGATTCAGGGCACAGGGCTCAGGGCTCTATCCATTGCACCACCTAGTTACTCTGACAATAGTATCTTATTATGAATGTTAGTCCTTTCTCCCAGCCCAGGGCTTTTACTGTATTTGTTGCTCATAATTACTTATTCTAATTACCTATTAAAATAATAATTATAGAATTATGAAAGACTGTGTAGTCTGAAAGAGAGAAAGCCTAGTAGTCAGATAGTTCTGAGTTCTGCCTCTGACATGTACTAGCTGAATGACCTTGGGCAAGTCATTTTTGCTCTCATTTTTTTCTCACTGTCAGTAACAGCTTCATATGTTGTTAAAAACACATGTGATTAAAAAAAACCCAGGAGTTATGATTATCTTTTTTTTATTTTTCCAGACCCCTACTTTCATTGCTATGGGGAATTTCCATTCAATTGTAAGCTCCTTTAGGGAAGGGACTGTCTTTTGCCTCTTTTTGTATCCTCAGTGTTTGGGCACAGTACCTGGCAAATAGTAGGCACTTAATAAATGTTTATTGATTGAAATAGATTTGCTGGGGTGGCTAGGTGGTGCAGTGAATACAGCACTGCTCCTTAGCCTCAGACACTTAACACTTACTAGCCTTGTGACGTTGGGCAAGTCACTTAACCCCAGTTGCCTTGCCTTCCCCCCTCCAAAAAAAGAGAAAGGAAATAGATCTGCAATTGGGCTGTGATTTTAAGTCTTATAGGTTTGCTTCAGGCTCTGACAGAAAAGATGAGTTTGCAAGTGACTTGCCCAAGGTCACACAGCTAGTAAGTGTCAAATATCTGTGGTTGAATTTGAACTCACGTTCTCCTGACTGAAGAGATGGTGCTCTATTCACTGTGCCACTAGCTTCCCCTTAAAAGAGGCTTTTAAAAGAGGTTGTTCCTATATTTAAGTGAGTTCAGAAACTTCCTCCCATTGCCAGCTACTGAATATTACCAGTCCATATTGCCATGTCCTCCATCTCTCTCACTGTTTCTTCTTTTGCCAAATAAAGCACCAGCTTGGTAAACCTATTATTTCTACAAGATGCAATATCTTCATAAAAATCATTGTTTCATTTCTTTATCTTTTCAAAAACTGTCTTTTTCATATCAGTCTTGAAAACCTTTCTTAGTCCTGAGGACTACCAATGGAGTTAAGGAATGTCTGTAGGTGACACTGTTAGGAATCAGGCATACTCAAGAGAATAGTAAGAATGAGAGAAAAAAAAGAAAAGGGGTAGGAAGTCAGAGAACTGGCACTGTACTAGATACAAGGGAAATAAAGAGAAAACAAAATAATCCCTGTCCCCAAACAGTTTGCATTTGGTGCTGGTGATGGGGAGATGAACTATGTATATTATTATAATATGAGGTAAATTGAGGAAGAGATTACAAATTGGGGGTGGGAGAATAAGGGAAATCTTTATAGTTATACTAGAGTTATACTTGAACTGAGCTTTGAAGGAAGCATAGTATCCTAAGGGAAGGAGATGAAGGCAGAATATATTCCAAGTTTGGGCAAAGACTAGTACAAATCTCTAGGGGTAAGAGAGTGTTAACTTGAAAACAGCAATTAGTCCAGTCTGGCCAAAACAGATCTGGTGAAGGGGAATGAGTGGGTGACACACTCCATAGGAGGAGAATTTCATTGGGCAACAATAGTACTGTTCTACACCATGTCATTCATATCACGTCATGCCACCCACTGTGATACACATTGATGTTAGACTGTGGGGGCTGTGTGCATGCTTCTGTCCATACTCCTCTGTATTTTGCTACCGGTAATGTTACATAAAGCTGGAAAGATAGGTATGGGGTAGATTGCAGAGGGTCTTAAAGATAAGACTAAAGAGTTTGAGAGTATTTGTTACCATATACGGTGACTAACCACTGTTAGTGGTGGCTAGCATTATTAAAAATGACAAAGAAATCCAGAAAAATGAGTATGCTCAAAGTTCATTGGATTTAACATTAAAGAGATCACTGCTAACCTTAAAGAGCAATTTCAGTTGAATGGTGGGATCAGAATCCAAGTACAACGTGTTGAAAAGTGAGAGGGTGAGACCATAGAGGCAATGAGTATGCATATGTTTTTCTTAGGAATTTATATGTGAATGGGAGAAGAAATATAAGCTGGTTGGTTTGCTTTTGTTGAGAATAGGAGAGATGGGTATGTTTGTAGTAGAGAAGAAGCTAATGGATAAGGAGAGACTGAAGATGAGAGAGAGAGAGAGAGAGAGAGAGAGAGAGAGAGAGAGAGAGAGAGAGAGAATGATGAATGAGACAGATTTCTTCTGATGATTCAGAAGTGGATGGAATTAATAGAAAGATTGGTCTTGGCAAGAAGGACTTAGAGTCAGGAGCAAAGGAGGAAAAATTAGCAGATTATGTAAAAGGGGGAGGTGGAGATGTGAAATAGGGAATAAGAGAAAGCTCACAGTGAATTGCTTTGATTTGCTCAGTAAATTAGAAGTTAAAGTCCTGAGATTGAGGTGGGAGGGGTAGTATGGGAGACTTAAAGAAAGAAGAGAAGATTCAGACTAGCCACTGAAGTTTTAATCAGACTGTGATTAAAAACTCAATCAGGGGAGAATAAAAGGATTACTCTGCAGTGTGTGATGCTACTACATAAATTTCTGTCAGCCTCAGTAAGCATGGTTCTATGATTTCCTCTAGTGCTGTTCAGCAGTATGGAAGTAAGATGGGATGATAGATGGTGGGCTGTAACTCAGGGTTGGGGTTTGACAAGGTATACATAGCCATAGGATAAAGAGGCAAGAAATTCAAGGATAGAGAACTGAAAGCAATTAAACTGTAGGAATAAGAGGATGGGATAGAAAAGTGAAATCAGGTCAGGATAATGGATTGAGAGAACAGAGAAGGGTGAAGGGGCTAGAGGTATTGATGAGGATGAAAATTAGATTTTGGGCGAGTGAAAGAGAGGGAGGGAATGATGGATAGGAGGTAGTGATCAGGGGAAGAAAGTCAGTGTTCTGGATCATAAAGATAGTATGTGTATGAATGATGGTGAATTCTAAGTTAACTGTCTTGTAGATGGCTACAGCATCTCTCTCTCTTTGTAGTTATTTCTATTTAGACACATAGATACAGATATATTGATATCTGTTTCATCTAGATATAAATGTGTGTGTGTGGAGAGAGAGAGAGAGAGAGAGAGAGAGAGAGAGAGAGAGAGAGAGAAAGAGAGAGCTTTTAAAATCCCCAAGTATGAGGGTAAAATCTAGTGGGAGAAAGAAGACTATGAGTCAAGTACTAAAAATTCTTTGAGTTAAAGGCAAGTCAGTGGCATAGAATATACCTTAAAGAAGGACAGATTCCTCAGTGATGGTCATGGAGGGGGATTTTAGAAATGGACCTCCTTCAGGAGTAGCCTCCAAGGCCTATGTAAGGGTACATAAGAGAAGTTGTTTTCAGTACTGGAGAGGGTGGGAGGAGTGCAATGTCTTCAGGAGGAAACTAAGTTTCTACAAGTGTAAGAAGTTGGAATGGAACCAGTGTGGCAAAGTAAACTTGGAGTTGATCAGTCAATAAACAATTAGTAAACATATATTATGTGCCAGGCACTGGGATAAGTACTGAGGATACAAAGAAAGGTAAGAGACAGTCCCTGCCCTTAAAGAGTTCACAGTCTGATAGAGGAGAAAACATGAAAACAACTATTTACAATCAAGCTATCTACAGGATAAATTTGAAATAACCAATAAAAGAAGGGCACTATAGTTGAGGGGGATCAGGAAAGCCTTCCTATAGAAGGCTGGATTTTAGCTGAGTCTTGAAGGAAGTTAGGGAAGACAGAGAGTAGAGAGGAGGATGGGAAGCATTGTAGCTATGGGGATGACCACAGAAAATGCCCAGGGGCCAGGAGATGGGGTGTTTTTGTTCAAGGAACAGTAAAGAGACCAGTGTCACTGTCACTGGATCAGAGGGGTGTGTGTATGTGTGTGTGTGTGTGTGTATGCATGTCTGTGTCTATGTCTGTGTAGGTATAAGGTGCAAGAAGATTGGAAATATGTGTAGAAGCAGGTTTTAAAGGGCTTTGAATGTTAAATAGGTTTTTTTTTCATATTTGTGTAGGGAGCTAACATTTTCAGATCTGAACTTTAGGAAAATCATTTGGATAGATGATTGGAGAATAGACTGGAATGGGAAGACACTCAAGGTAGACAACCAACAGGGTATTGCAATAGTCCAAGCATGAGATGTTGAGGACCTAAACCATGGTGGTGGAAGTGTCAAAGGAGATAAGGAGGCATAAACAAGAGATATTATGAAAGTAAAATCAAGAAGAGATTGGATATGGGGGTGGTAGTGATGGTATTGGTGAGAGAAAGTGAGGAGTTGAGGATGACACCTTGGTTGTGAGCCTGGGTGACTGAGTGGATAGTGGTACCTGCACTTATAACAGGGAAGTTTGGAAGAAAGAAAGCTTTTGGGGGAGAGATAATGAGCTCATTTTTGGACATATTGAACTGAAGATATCTACAGAACATACAGTTCAAGATGTCAAATATGACAGTTAAAGATTCAAGACTAGAAGTCAGAGAAGAGAGCTAAGCTGTCAGGAGGCAAGCTTCAAGTCATACCATAACTAGACATTTCAAGTCTATCATATCTGGATAAGTAACCATGGGCAAGGCACTTAACCTTCCATTGTCTGAGTGGGAATGTCCCAACCTGCATTGGTAGAGGGAACTTCCTCACTTGGGAGTTACCTATACCAAATGAAATCAAAGATTAGGCGCCTATAAATGTTATTTATTGATTTAGAGGAGGAATTCATGAACAGTTTTTGCTTCATGACCCCTTTGGTAGTCTGAATTGGTGGAGGAAGTTTCCTCATTCAAAATTCCCCTTTCCAATAAAATAACAATCCAGTTCCATCCTCAGTAAGAAAGAATATAAGATGAAGGATGAAGGAAATGAAGGAGAGATTGTTAATAATACAAGATTTCTAGAAGGCAAAATGGTAGAAGAGGCCAGTGAAGCATATAGACTAGGGAAGGATAGAATTAAAGTGAATGAGGATGAAGGAGTAGAGAGTGATAGCAATAGAAGTATTTTTTTAACTATTGCAAATGGAAAATCTAAATTGCAGAGATTAAAGGAAGAAGTGGGAGTTGACCTCTTGAATTGGGCTCATACCTTTCTGGCTCCTATGATAAGAAACAGGGCTGTCTGTCTTTATTTTTTTTTTTCATTGCTTTAGTGAAAAAGAGGTTGAATTTTCAAGGAGACAAACTTGGGCATCTAGGTTGAGGCCTTAGGACCCAAACCAAATCTACATGTTCTTCCAAGTTTGGCCCTTTCCCATCTTTCCAATCTTCTTATATTCTACTCTATGATCCAGTGAGACCAGCTTTCTTGTTGTCCCTCAAACAGGACACTCCATCTGTGAACTCTTTGCCTTTTCATCACTGTCCTCCATGCCTGGAATGTTCCTTCTCTTCATCTCTACCTTTGGCTTCCCTGGTTTTCTTCAAGTATTAGCTCAAATCCCACTTTTTCCTGAGTTCCTCTTAATGCCAGGGCCTTCCCTCTGAGAGTACCTTTCATTTTTCAGTTCTGTCTGACTCTTTGTGATCCCCTTCTGTGGTTTTCTTGGCAGAGATACTGGAGCAGTTTGCAATTTCCTTCTCCAGTTCATTTTACAGATGAGGAAATTGAGGCAAACAGGGTTGAGTGACTTGCCTAGGGTCAAACAACTAGGAAGTATCTGAGGCCAGATTTGAACTCAGGAAGATGAGTCTTCCTGACTTCAGGCCTGATACTCTATCCACTGTGCCACCTACTTTCCCTTTATTTCTTATGTTCATAGTTCTTTACATATCCTCTTCCTCATTCATGATGTGAGCTCCTTGAAAGCAAGAGCCCATATTTTGCTTTTTTTATATACCTGTCCTTAGCACAGTGCCTGGCATATAGTTAGTGCTTAAATACTGGTTGACATGTAATTTATCTTCATCACATGAAGGGTGGGGGGAGGGTGAAGCACTCCCAAATGGTATACCCACATATATACCCCATGTGGGAATATACACTTGCCTCCTAGTCTATGGCACTTCTGAGATCCCACCAATGCAAGCCTCCTCTTGCCTCTTTCTGGGGGACTTTAGTGGTTCTAAGGCCTCAGAAGCCCAGACCCCTTTCCTGTCTCTGACTCCTGATAGCTGAGAAATTTCATATTTTAGAGTTTGAAGGGACTGTAGAGACCAGGTTAAAAAAAAACCAAACCCTTTATTATACAAGTAAGGACACTAAGCTTCAGAGGGGTTAAGTGATTTGCTAAAGGCATCTGTCCTTATCTTCCATTCTTCAGAAACTGTGCACATGTCTATATTCTCCAAAATAACCAAACAGGATTGAAAACCTGAGGTCAGGCTGAACACAAAACAGCCTTCTAGCTATCTGGCCTAATGGGACCTGAGAGGTCAGGTCCAAGAAAACCATACACACACAAAAAAACCACGAAACAAAAAACTCCCAAAACAACAACAACAACAAAAAAGCAACAACTGCACCTCTAAGGTACTAGGGAAAGAGAGAGGCTTGCGTACCTTCCAGTCCCAGCTGGAGAAGAACTCGAGATTAGCAGTGTTTCCCGATCAGGGAACCATAAAAATGAAGAGGTTACCCTCTAAGAGGGTTAGGGTTGCTCTGGGGACCCCAAAATACCAACATGCCAGGTCCTGCCAAATGAATTCGACTCAAGTCTTCTCAGCCAAAGAAAAGTAAAATTTATTAAAAGTTCATTTGTATTAGACACAGAGTAAGTCTGTGATAGGTCATTCTATGGTGCTCTCACTATTCTATGGCATTCTATGGCACTCTCACTATTCTATGGCATTCTATGGTGCTCTAGCAAACATGAAGACAAGACAGGGTCTTATATACAGAAGGTTGTGGGAGGAATATAGGGATGGTCTAGGGAAGGAGTTTGGGGAGGGTCTTCAGGAGGAGTTAATGAGGTCAATGAATGATTAAGGGTGGGAGGTTGCTGGAGACCACAGACAATGGTGGGCTAGGCCAGTTTGGGAGGGAAGTAGATGAACAATGGAGGGCTAAGCTAACTAGGCCAGTAGTTAGCAGTTAGTAACTAGGCTAGAGGTCTGGGCCAAGCCACAATGTAAGGCTTATTGCCTCATGCAAATGCATCATCAAATGAGACAATTTAATCAAGAGTCCAAGGGAAGTTCCCAGAACCTGTACCTCAAGGACTCAAGGAGAGCATGAGGGGGTGGAGTCAAGATGGTGGAGGAGAAACAGCATTTCCAAGGAGCTCCAGCCCACACAACTTCAAATTTATGTAAAAGGGGGACTCTGAACAACCTCTGGAGCTCCAGAACCCACAAAATGACACAGAGGAGCTAACCTCCCGCTGAGGACAGCCCAGCAGCCGGGCAGGGAGTGTCTAGCACAGCATTTTGGGAGCTGAGTCAAGGACCCCCTGAGTCTGAGGTTTTAGCCCCAGGGCAGCTGGACCAGAAACCAGCTGGAAGGACCCCAGAACACCAGCAGCTGTGGTGTTTCCAGAATTATCAACACATACATGCCAAGGACAAAGCAAGAGGTTAGTATAGTATGGACTTTGGGAGTCATTAGTGGGAAGAGCGCATTGGCCTCATCCTGTGGGGGTGAGAAGCCCCTGAGTAGCCTTGCAGCAGCTTGTGCCACATTGAGGCTTCAGCTCCTGTCCTGCCAACTGTGGGGAGACCAGAAGACCAGTCTAGGGGAGTAATCACTCTTGCTTTAACCTTCTTGGATCTGGATTGCAGTCTGGGGTGGAGGTGCTGGGGTGTGTGACAAGCTTGCCAGAGTGTGTGAGGGTTTCAGGGAGGGCACCCAACTACAACATCCAGCAGCTGAGAAAACCCCAGCATTTGGGACAGAAGCTCCCCTGGCTGGTGGCAGAGTCCTACTGTGGCAATAAGGTCAAAAGTCAAGTAATTGAGTGGCAACATGACTAGGCAAAGGAAAATAAACAGAAAAATTCAACATTAGACTCCTATTTTGGAGGCAAAGAGGACCAAAGCATAGAACAGGAGGAAGACTGTGAGGTCAGAACTCCTGCACCAAAAGCCCCAAATGAAAATAAGAACTGGTTACCAGCCACAGAGGACCTTAAGAAGCAGATAAGAGGGGGTGGCTAGGTGGCGCAGTGAGTAGAGCACCGGCCCTGGAGTCAGAAGGACCTGAGTTCGGATCCAGCCTCAGACACTTAACGCACACACAAACAGAAAGCTAGCCGTGTGACCTTGGGCAAGTTACTTAACCCCAATTGCCCTCCAAAAAGCAAAAAAAAAGAAGTAGATAAGAGAAGTGGAGGAAAAGTTGGGAAGAGAAATGAAAAAGATGCAAGAAAAGTATGAAATGAGAATCAACTGCCTGACTGAGGAAAATAACACCTTAAAAATAGACTAACTCAAATGGCAAAAGAGGCTCAAAAAGGTAATGAGGAGAAGGATGTCTTAAAAAGCCAAATTTGCCAGATGGAAAAAAGAATCTCAAAAGCTCAGTGAGGAGAATCATTCCTTCAGAATTAGACTGGAGCAAATGGAAGCTAGTGCCTTTATGAGAAATCAAGATGCTATTAAGCAGATCCAAACAAATGAAAGAATAGAAAGCAATGTGAAATATCTCATGGGAAAAACCACTGACCTGGAAAATAGATCCAGGAGAGATAATTTAAAAATTATTGGACTACCTGAAAACCATGATCAAAGAAAGAACCTAGAAATCACCCTTCAAGAAATTCTCAAGGAAAATTGCCCTGATGTTTTAGAACCAGAGGGCAAAATAGAGGTTGAAAAAATCCACTGATCACCTCCTGAAAAAGATCCCAAAAAGAAAATTCCAAGGAATATTATAGCCAGATTCCAGAATTCCCAGATCAAGGAGAGGATATTACAAGCATCCAGAAAGAAACAATTTGAATATTGTGGAAATGCAATCAGGATAGTGCAGCACCTGGCAGCTTCTACACTGAGGGATCAAAGGGCTTGGAATGTGATATTCCAGAGGGCAAAGGAGCTGGGATTAAAATCAAGAATAATCTAACCAGTAAAACTAAGTGTCATGTTTCAGGGAAAAATATAGTCATTCAGTGGAATAGAGGACTTTCAAGCATTCTTGAAGAAAAAAGCAGAGTTGAATAGAAAATTTGACATTCAGACACAAGAAGCAATAGATGCTTAAGAAAGTAAACAAGGAAAATAAATCATAAGGAGCTTATCAAAGTTGAACTATTTATATTCCTACATGGAAAAACGATAACTGTAACTGATGAAACCTTTCTCAGTATGAAAATAGCTGAAGAAGGGTATATGGGCATGTGAATACATATGTGAATGTGTGTATATATGTTTACAGATATGCATTTATAGAGGGTACAGGTCGAATTTAATGGGAAGGGATGACACTTAAGGGATAAAATTTCGAGGTGAGAGAGGAATATAATGAGAGGAGATGGGGAGAGACAGAGTGGGGTAAACTATCTTATGTAGAAGAGGCAAGGGAAAGTGGTTGCAGGGGAGGGGAAGAACAGGAAGGCAAAAAGGCAAAGCCTTATTCTCATTGAATTTGCCTCAGGGAGAGAATGACATACATATTAAATGTGATATCTCACCCTACAGGAGAGTGGGGGGGAGGGGGAGGGGGGAGACTATGGAAGGGAGGGCAGGCTGGGGGGAGGGAAGTTGGAAGCATCCACTTTTGAAAGGGGATAGGATCAAAGTGGGGAGTGGGCCAGGTGGGAGGTGGGATAGGAGGGAGGGCAATGTCAGTCTTTTACAATATATCCACTATGGTAATGTTTTGCATAGCTATACATGTACAACATATACTGAGTTGCTTATCTTCCCAGCAGGAGTGGGTGGCAGGGGAGGAGGGGAATGGGTCTGGAATTCGAAGTTTTAAAATCAAATGTTTAAAAAATATATAAATGGGGAGGCTAGGTGGCTCAGTGAGTAGAGCGCCGGCCCTGGAGTCAGAAGGACCTGAGTTCGGATCAAGCCTCAGACACTTAACCCACAGAAACAAAAACCTAGCCATGTGATCTTGGGCAAGTTACTTAACCCCAATTGCCCTAAAAGGGGCGGCTAGGTGGCGCAGTGAGTAAGAGCACCGGCCTCGGAGTTGGGATGACCTGAGATCAAATCCGGCCTCAGAAAATGAGCACCCACACATAAATAATGACTAGCCGTGTAACCTTGAACAAGTTACTTAACCCCAATTGCTTAAATATATATATATAAATACTATGATTAATACTAAAGAAAAAAAAAAGGAGAGCTTTAAGGGGTTCCCAGAGCCCATATCTCATCAGGAGGAAGGCCAGAGAATAATTTGGTCGAGACTCACTCTGTGTCATGTGATTCTGGCCCGCTTGCCCAATGTAAGTGTCACAGATACCGAGGCTCCTTAAGAGGCTACCCAATATGGCAATTTAATAAACTGCTTTACTTTGGCTGAGAGAAGACTAGGGTCAAATTCATTCACCAGTAACCAAAGTGTTGGTATTTTGGGGTCTTGAGCACCCCTAACCCTATACCTTATCATTTTATGATGACTCTCTACATATTTACCTAACTATCTCTTAATCTCTCTTCTTCTCTATTACTTTGTCTTAACAGGAAGAGGGAGAAACGTAAAAAATTAATATGTGTAATGTTGGCAAAACTCAATTTTTTTCCAATTTGTTTATTTATTTTTTATTTTTCAACATTAATTTCCACAAGATTTTGAGTAACAAATTTTCTCCCCATCTTTCCCCTACCCCCACTCCAATATAGTGAGCCCATTGAATATTCCTTCTCTGAATCTGTTTTCTCTTATATGTTCCTCCCACCCTCCCACCCCCAACTATCTAGTAGGGCAAGATGGGTTTCTATACCCCATTGCCTGTATATCTTATTTCCCAGTTGCAAAACTCAAATTTTTGATCTGTTGTATGACAATCCATTTTATCTCTATCCCTTGAGAGGCCTACATTACAGGGAAATAGATATACATGAGGAAGGAAATTTACTGAGCCCTGAACACCAGGAAAATATTTTTCCCATACTCCTTGTAATTTTGCTTTCTTAAATGCTTAGAAGCCAATTTCTACTTCTTAGGTCACCTTCTTCCTTCAAGCCTGATTCCCTCCCCCTCCCTCCTTGTCATTCCCACTCCCCACCTCCTAGGACCACTCTTCCATTTGGTCTACTGACCAGACATAATTGAATTTGACTGCCTTGCTCTTATCTTATCTAATTCTCAGACTATAAGCTCTGAGGTCTGGGGATTTCATTTTGAAGTTTGATTATTTCCAGAGGCACTACCTAGGGTCAGAGATACTTCCTAAGGTCACTTTGTCTATGCTTCTGTCTCCATGCACATGTCATCATATAATATCAGGAAGTGAGTCAATCTATATTTTTCTCTTTAAAAAATCTCTGTAAAATGTGGGATTTTAGCTGGGACTTGAAGGAAACCAGGGAAGCTGAAGGTGGAGATGAGGAGGAAGAAAATTCCAAATATGGGGAATAACAAATAGAAAGGCATAGAACTGAGAGATGGGGGAAAAGGGAGTCTTTTATCTTTTTTGTTACCTTATTTTAGTACCAAATCATTACCCCTAAAAGCTGAGCAAAATTTTCCTCTTATAATTTAAGCCTATTTGCTTATCAATTTATCAATAATTGATCCATTTCTATGCCAAAATATTTCATTAAGACTCAAACTATTCTTATTCAATATATTCTTATGCAAAGTTAAACAATCTACATCTTCAAACCATTCTTATACAATAGAACAACTCCTACCTAATAGAGTGAGGAACCTGCTGTCTTGAGATCACAGTGTGGCCCTTTTGGTCCTCAAGTGAGGCATCTGTCTAAACAATCCTTGATGTAAAATGGCCTTGGTAATCACTGTCCAACCTCTTCATTTTACAAATAAGGAAACTAAGACCTAGAGGCTTTAAGTGATTTGACAACTACTTATTAGCAAAGTCTTTGTTGGAATCAGGTCTTCACAGTTATAAGGGAAGAGTCCAAAGGGTCCTCTTGGTCCAGTCCTCTTTTTGTAGACAAAGAGATTGAGGCCAAGGGGATTTAAGTGACTTCCCAAAGTCACACAGATAGCAGCATCAGGTAGCATTACAGCACCCTTGACTCTTATGCCCTCTCTCTACTTCACTTTTCAACTTATAAACATTTCCTTTAATCTACACCTTTTTTATATGCTTCTTAAATTGTGACCCCTGCCATAGAAATAAAATACTTAGAACAAGTAATGACAGGAACTTCCATTAGTTAGTCAATAAACATTTATAAACAGCTGCTAGTTAGGTGGTACAGTGGATATAAGGCCCAGGATGGAGTCAGGAAGACTTATCTTCCTGAGTTCAAGTCTGACTTCAGAGACTTACTAGCTGTGTGACCCTGGGCAAGTCACTTAACTCTGTTTGCCTCAAGGTTTCCTCATTTGCAAAATGAACCAGAGAAGGAAATGGCAAATCACTTCAGTGTCTTTGCCAAGAAAACCCAAAATAGGATCATGAAGAGTCAGGCATGACTTAGAAATGACTGAACAACAAATATGCCAGGTACTGTACTAAGCATTTTGCTAAGCACTATAATAAGGAAGGAAGCAAGCACTTAATAGATACCTACTATTTCCCAGGCATTGTGTTAAGTGTTTTACAAACATTGCTTCTTTAACCTTTACAACAATGCTATTATCATTCCCATTTTAATTAAGGATACCTAAGCAGACTGAATTTAAGTGATTGCTCAGGGTTACATAGCTAGTAAGCATCTGAGGCTAGATTTGAACTCAGGTCCTCCTGACTCCAGGTCCAGAATGCTAATCACTGCAGTACCTAGCTATCTCAATGAAGCAACTGTTTAGTCATTTTTCAGTCATGTCTGACTCTCCATGACCCCTTTTAGGTTTTCTTTGCAAAGATACTGGAGTGTTTTGCTATTTCCTTCTTAAACTCATTTCTTATAGATGAAGGAAACTGAAGCAAACAGGGTTAAGTAACTTGCCCAGGTTATAGTGACATAGCTATTAAGTGTCTTGAGACTGGATTTGAACTCAGGAAAATGAGTCTTCCTGACTCCAGGCCTGGCACTCAATCCACTCTGTCACCTTGCTGTTTTATGAAGTAATTACAACGTCTAAAAGTTAGGTGACACATGTTTTGTGAATTATTTGCTAATGCATTTTGATGGAATCAAGGTTAAAATTGTGTTTTACTAAAATTCGTCATATCTTTATTTTTGTCTGCTGCCTGTTACTTTATATTCTTCTCTTGTTGATCCAAATCTTTTATACCAGAAATTCATGGAAGAAACAGAAGAGACCTAAAGAGCTGAGAGACAGAAAAGGGAGCATGCTGAGACTGGAGAACATTCAGCTCTGATCCAGTGGGCGGTGAGAGTGGGAAGGATTTATTTATGATTTCTACTTGGTAGTATGATAATTAACTAAGAATGACTCTGGCTCCAATTCAAAGCAGGCATATTTTATTGCCTTTGGCCAAAGGTAATTGAAAGACCCACAGAGAAAATAGCAATGAGAATAACAATTCATAGAAAGTTAAAAAACCAGAGAGGTGGGTTTCTGATTATAAGAATTCTCAGCATTTCAGGAGTTATTTTATAAAAGGAATGATCAGATTAATACTATGCTGGTTGTATATAACTTTGCTCTGATTTTTTCAAGCAATTGCCATGAAAAGAGGGCTCTGTAATTTATGGACATATCTATATCAAACAGCAGTTTATACTTTCTGGAATTAACCTACAGTGATAGGTGTGGGTTAGAATTGCTACAAAGAACTTTCATTATAGATCTAGAAACATGGGATGAAATAAAACATAGTGCACAGACATCATATCTCTGGAGCCTACTTATCTACTATTTGGAGTCAGGGTACCTGCCTTAAACCATGGCATTGGGGGTGGGCTGAAGAAAGTTTATTGTGACTTGTCTAAGCTCAAGAAAGGCTAAGAATGTTAAGGCAATGTAAAATCACGTGATTACTTTTAATTCTCTTACTTACACTTGGATATGTCAATGAAGCTGCTATATCAATACCGGCATGCCTTCTGTAATTACAGATATGAACCCCTTGCACACTTTCTCTTAATGTGCACTTCTTTACAGACATCCTTCATTAAAGATCCATCCAGTTTGCTGGAAACTTTCCTATGATTCTTTTCAATATTTCTTAGTATCCTTGCAGGATAGGCTCAAACTCTTCTCCTGCTCATATACGTCCTTCATGGTGTTTTTTACACCTCACCCACATCATTGTTGGTAATGCGCCACCACCCTTATTACTTCCACTTTGTGTCTTTCCATTACCCTTTGGTTCAAAAGCATCTTTGAATGGGAGGGACCTAGGTGGTTCAGTGGATAGAGCTTTGGGTCAGGAGTCAGGAAGACTTGAATTCAAACCTGGCCTCACATACTTACTAGCTGTGTGACCTGGGCAAATCACTTAACCTCTGTTTTTCTTACTTCACTGGAGAAGGAAATGGCAAACCTCTCTAGTATCTTTGTCAAGAAAATGCCATGGACAGTATTGGCCTGACATAGTCCATGGGGTCACAAAAAGTCAGACATGAATAAGCAATAATTTTGAACAGAAGAACTTAGAGAATTATTTATAGGGGATCATTTTTCTTTTTGGGTTCTGCATAGGACCTCCTCTGACAGAAATGTACTCAGGAGTGGAACATACATCTCCTTCTTTCATGCTTCTCTTTATATTAACACTCAGTGGGTCTTAGAATAGTTTTCTCCATAGGCACCATTTCATCTTTGATAAAAATTGAAATTATTTTAAGATATGCGGTATGTGTGCCATTCCTTAAGAAGGACCTTAATAAATAACACTTTGTTTCTTCGAGTCAGTTAAAAAACACAACAGATACAGTAGAATCTTACATTTTCAGTTGTGTGACTGTAAATATATGACCTGCTATAGAAAATTATCTTTATCTTCAGAAAGCCTCTCTGTTCCCTGCTCATATTTTCACCAGAAATAGATTTAGAGAATAATATATATATATAGATATATAATATGATATGTTATAATATATTTGACATACTATTTTATATATTATATAACATCCAAAATGTCATAACTATAAGGAAGTAGACATATGGTTTGATAGTTGTTTATATCTTTCTAGTAGTCACTTAAAAAAAACCCCACAAGTTAACTGACTTTTCCATTCTTTTAGAGACTTCTCTTCTTTGATATATATTGAGAACAAATCCTCAAGTAGCTTCAAAGCTGTGTCACCTCCAAATCAGATTATTTTATGCCTGCTTTTGGTCCATTCCAGACACACATCCTGATTTCAGCTTTTTAAATGCCATTGGAATTTCTTCATAGAGGACATGTGGTCCTGAAGTGGCTGAATTCAAGTAATCCATTAACAACAACAATAGCCACAATGGTAGTTGGTATTTATGCTTTAAAGTTTTCAAAGGGCTTTACATTGTTAACACATTTGATCTTCACAATAACCCTAATAGGTGGGTGCTATTATTTATTATCCCCATTTTACAGTTGAGCAAACTGAGACTGAGAAGTTAGTTAGGTGACTTGCCCTGGGTCACACAACTATTGAATGCCTGAGGCAAGATTCAAACTCAGGTCTTCCTGATTCCCAGTCCAGCACACTCTCCCTTATTCCACCTAGTTACCCTGCTCATTATCACCCCTGAGAATAGGTCACTACAGAAGCAAAAGCAAGTCTGTTCCATGCCTCTTCTGTTTGTTATTTGCCTTTTTATTTCTAGTTCAATCTACAAATGGATAATGACTTAAATGAGTCACATACCAAGCTCTCTGTTGGCTCACTTTCTCAGGTGTTATTCCTTCTTTTGTAAGATGGTACTACATTTAATCTTCAAACTTTTTTTATAATGTTTGGAAAATGACTATATGAGCCTTGCCCTTGACGACCACATCTTTTCCTTTGGTGAGGATTCCAATTGTTCACAGTCTATTTCTGTAAACTTTTTGTATCATTCTCCCCAATTAGTTAAAAAATATTTTTGAGGGTGCATCATATATATGTGTGTGTGTATATATATATATATATATATGTATATATATATATAATTATCAACATGTCCATCTGTATTAACAATTATGCACATTATAAAATTTATACAAAAATAAAAATTTTGAACAGTTGTTATGATGATGATGAAATTATATATGATTCTATAGTTAATAGGGAGCACGTGGAGTTTATTGAGTAGGGGAGTGACACTATCAGACCTTCACTTTAGCCAATCTGCCCCATTAGACTATGAGTTCCTTGAGAGCGGGTATGGTTTATCATCTTTCTTTATATCCTTACACATATCCTTATCTGGTGCATAGTAAGTGCTTAAGAATGTTTAATGATTGCTTCTCTTTTACAGAGATGCAAGATTAATGATGGCTCAAAGGAATTGTTATCACTTTGCAAAAAATATTTAGAGCTAACACAAACATCCCCAAATCCTTAATGATGGTTTCTGAAAAGATTTCCTAACCACAAAACAGTACTTTCCCACCACAGCTAGATATTTTCTCCTCACTAAAATCATGTTGCTGAAGCTCCCATTGGAGCAGCTACATAATCTCTGTTTAATTTAGACATAACCTCTTTCTACAATCTGTTTTTTGTGCTTTTTCCAGCTGCCTATGCCCCTATGAGGTCTGTCCACAGACCTGATAAGTGGCAGTCAGGTTAGGCTAGATTCTTCAGAAGGCAGGGAAAATGAAAGCAGTCCAACTGCCCTAGCATCTAACCAAAAGGGAAGGGGGGGCATTAAAAATTTTGATACTCATTTGCGAGAGACATAAGAGTCTGGTAATTAGGTGTAGGGAAAGAAATAGCCAGTTCTGGTGCAGAAATGTCATCTTGTTAAACAATACTCATCTTTAGCTAGCCTCCACACCCAAACATTGTCATTACAATTCCCACTTGAAATTGATGGTCTCTAAGTGAACTCCAAAATAAATTTCAAATGAATTCAATTTAATTTCAAATTTCACATTCCTTTCATTGCTATTGATTATGTGTATATATATATATTAATGATCATTACAGTTAATTACTATGTCATTTACAATTTATTATATCCATATCATTTTATTATTATTTAATAATTCATTGATGGTACAGAGAATTGATTAATGGATACAGAGACAGGAAGACCTGTATTCAAATTCAGCCTCAGGGACCCACTACTTGACCCTGGGCAAGTCACTTAAACTTTGTCTACATCAATTTCTTCAACTGTAAAATGGGAACATTAGTAACTAATAATAACTAACTGACAGAGTTGTTCTGAATATAAAATGAGATAATATTCAAAAATCCCTTATCACAGTACCTGCCATATAGCGTGTGTTTAGTAAATGCTTGTTTCCTTCATATGGTGCTTAGGAAAATGTTTAGCACAGTTCCTGACACATATTAAGTGTCTAATAAATGCTTGCTCCTTCCTGCTCTATTATATAGCTTTTAATTATTGTAGTATATATGGAGATCACATGAAAAGGGAAGTAGAGGAAGTTTCCATATGTAATATTTGCATGGAGTTAGTAAGTGTAAAGTCTGAATGGAAAGATTCTGACAGAAGTAGGCTCCAGAGTGTAAGGAGTAGATGGGCTATGTATTCCTTTAAAACAGAGGTTCCTAGCCTCTTTTATGTCATAGACACAATTTTGGTCTGATGAAGCCAATGGACCCTTTCTCAGAATAATTTTCTTTGAGGGGGCGATGGCAAGGAAGTTGGGGTTAAGTGACTTGCCCAAGGTCACACAGCTAATAAGTATGTCAAGTGTCTGAGGCCAGATTTGAACTCAAGTCCCCCTGACTCCATGGGAGGTGCTCTATTCACTGTACCACCTAGATGCCACAGAATAATATTTCAATGCATAAAGTAAAACACCTACTGTGAAAAAAGAAACTAATAATATTGAAAGTTATTATATGTGTGTACACATGTATATTTATATACAGTTATGTTATATATACATGCATGATAATATGTATGTATGTATAAAGAAGTTCATAGACCTCAGATTAAGAATCTCTGCTTTAAAGAGTAGTAGTAAGGATGGCCTAATTAATACAAATCTATTTTCCCCCCAGTTGTCTCACTTTTGCCTCAAGGGTTTATCTCTAAGAGGTATAAGGGTAAATTTTCATTTTATGTTATCTATCTCTCTCTTCTTATATACTCTCAAGTACAAGGAAACTTCTGCTTGCTTGCGGTGGGAGGGGTATAACTTCAGTGTACCTCCATAGCATTTGTATCTTCCAAAAGGAGTCATTGTTTGGTCCTCCCCATCCCAAGCCTACAAGCTTTACTGAAGCTATCCCTTAATCAAAATCCAGACCTTCCCTCAAATAGCTACCTGAACCAGCACTAATTACACAAAGATTTAGCAAGTGCCAAATCTTTTGTATAAAGGAGGTAATAAAATGGTAGCAATAAAAAGACAATGAGCAATGGGAAGAATCATTTGTTTGCATAAGAAGTCAGTGCTTATCCTGCTGGTTATAAAGGCAGAATCAACTTCTCCTCTTGAATTTAGCCTTCTCCCAAAGGGAGAATTAATAATCCATTAGTTTATGTTATTCCCTCTTTAAGCCAAATACAGTGAGAGGAAGGTTGACTCATTCCCTTTCACCTTTCTGCTTTTCCTACTCCATTGTAACCACTTTCTCTTATGTCTTTTATGTCAGATGATTCACCCTATTCTATCTCTCCCTCTCCTTCTCCCAATATATTCCTCTCTCACCTCTTAATTTTATTTTTTAGATATCATCCCTTCATATTCAACTCATCCTGTGCCCTTTGTCTATGTATACCTGTACACACATACACACATATACCCACATATATATATATATATATATATATATACACACATAGATGTATATGCACATACATACATATATGTATATTCCCTTCAACTATCCTCATACTTTGAAAAATCTCATGAGTTACAAATATAGTCTTTCCATGTAGGAATGTAAATAGTTCAACTTTAAGAAATTCCTTATGATTTCTCTTTCCTGTTTACCTTCTCATGCTTCTCTTGCTTCCTGTATTTGAAAGTCAAATTTTCTGTTCAGCTCTGGTCTTTTCAACAAGAATGCTTGAATGTCCTCTATTTCATTGAATATCTGTATTTTCCCCTGAAGTATTATACTCAATTTTGCTGGGTAGGTGCTTAGTTTTAATCCCAGCTCCTTTGACCGCTGGAATATCATATTCTAAGCCTTTCAATCCCTTAAGGTAGAAGCTGTTAGATCTTGTATTATCCTGATTGGGTTTTCACAATACTCAAATTGTTTTTTCCCAACTACTTGTAATATTTTCTCCTTGACTTGGGATCTCTGGAACTTGGCTATAATATTCCTAGGAGTTTTCTTTTGGGGATCTTTTTCAAGAGGTGATCTGTGAATTCTTTCCATTTCTATTTTGCCCTCTGGTTCTAAAATATCAGGGCAATTTTCCTTGATAATTTCTGAAAGATGATGTCTAGCCTCTTTTTTTAATCATGGCTTTCAGGTAGTTCAATAATTTAAAATTATCTCTCATGGATCTATTTTCCAGGTCAGTGTTTTTTCCAATGAGATATTTCACATTGCCTTCTATTTTTTCATTTGTTTGGATCTGTTTTATGGTATGTTGATTTCTCATAAAGTCATTAGCTTCCATTTGCTCCAATCTAATTTTGAAGGAATTATTTTCATCAGTGAAATTTTGAAATTCCTTTTCCATCTGGCTAATTCTGCTTTTTAAGACATTCTTTTCCTCATTGGCTTTTTGGGCCTCTTTTGATATTTGTCTATTTTTAAGGTGTTATTTTCTTCAGTATCTTTTTGGGTCTCCATTAGCAGGCTGTTGACTCACTTTTCATGATTTTCTTGCATCATTCTCATTTCTCTTCCCAGTTTTTCCTCTACTTCTCTTACTTGATTTTCAAAATGCTTCTTGAGCTCCTCCATGACCTGTGACCAGTTCAGATTTTTCTTAGAGGCTTTTGATGCAGGAGTTTTGACTTTGCTATCTTCTTCTGGTTCTATATTTTGTTCATCTTTGTCACCAAAATGATTCTATAGTTTGATTATACTTCCTCTGTTTGCTCATCTTGCCAGCCACTTACTTGATTTTTGAGCTCTTTGCCACAGTAGAACTCTGCTTCCAGAGTGGAGAGTACTGTGTCCCAGATTTCTGGGATTTTGCACAGCTGTTGTCAGAATTTATTCTGGGCAGCTGCCTCAGAATTGTGAGGAGGACTCCCTCTCCACAGCCTCAACAAACTCTGCCATGCTAGTGCTCCTCACCCGAAGACTGCTTCCCAAGACCACAACTCAGATCCAAGCAGGTTAAAGCAAGAGAATCCTGCCTCAGCACTAGCAAAGGGATTCTTGTAATTGTCTCTTGGTTTCCCTATGATCTGTAGGCATGGAATTCAGGAGGCAGCCACGGTGGCAGCCACTGCCACTGCTACCACTCTGGGAGCAGGGGCCCAGACCACGCTCTTCTCTCATCAGTTCCAACAGAGTTCCCCACTGACCTTTTACTTTCTCTTTGGTGTTTATGGGTTGAGAAGTCTGGACACCACCACAGCTGCCAGTGATTCACTCTTCTGAAGTCTGCTCTGGTGGACCTGTGCTGCAGGTCTATGCCAGTGTGGTCCACGAAGGACTGTGGTCTACTCCAAGCTCCATGCAAGAAACCCTTCCTATTGGCCTGCCAGGCTGCTTTCAGAGGGAGATTTGTTTCTTTCTGTCACTTTGTGGGTTCTGTAGCTCTAAAATTTGTCTAAAGTCATTTTATTACAGGAATTCAAGTGAGTTCCTGCTTTTATTCCCCTATCTTGGCTCTACTTGTTTAATGGATAAAGAAGCTTTGAGCCCAAGAAAAAGTGTCACTTGTCCAATATATTTTTTTTTTGCTTTTTGGAGGGCAATTGGGGTTAAGTGACTTGCCCAAGGCCACACGGCTAGGTTTTTATTTGTGTGTGCATTAAGTATCTGAGGTCAGATCTGAACTAAGGTCCTTCTGACTCCAGGGCTGATGCTCTACTCACTGCGCCACCTAGCCGCCCCCACCTGTCCAATATTTAGTTCTTGGCCAAGGCAGGAGAGAAATTGAAGCCTTTGCCCCTTATCTTCTAATTCCTGTTGACTTTTTCTTGGGAGTTGGAGGAAGTGAGGGAGGACCCAGTATCTCCAGTCTTTGCTAGCAGAATGGTTTTCCCTTCCAGCTTCTGGATTCTTTCTCCCACAAACCCTCCAAAACACAGTCCCAGAAGTTCAAGTTCAAACATATCACCAAATGGCGAAATTAGAGAAAGAATCTGCTTGAAACTTTTGTCTCCATAGTAGCACTAGAGTGGGTGCTACTGTCTTGTAGCTTATTGCTATTGTATTCCTCACTATCATATCTCAATTACTATATAATTAATGATGATATTTTGAAAGACCCCTTCAGGAGAATGCATGGTGCTTGAAAGCTGGGGTTGTCTTGGTTTTTTACTTTGTAACTTCAGGTAAGTAGACAGCCCTTATGGAACGTAGGGCTTCCAGATTCCTAGTCTAGAACTATGTCCACTGCAAAATGCTATTTCTCACTTATTATTACCATACTCTCTCTATACACATAGGTTATAGCCCTCCTTTACTTGTCTCTTTGATTAAAACAATGAAAATATTCTTCACCTGGTACCAACTTGGTTCACTTCTTGGATGATCCCCTAAGTCAAACATGACTCTTTTTCAACCTTATGTAACAACCTCGGTGCTCCCCTCCATTTCTCTAATGAATTTCTCTAATAATCAAATATGATGACATCTGATATGCTTGACACCTCCCCCCCCCCCACATACATTTTAAACATCATGAAGCTAGGAGCGGCTAGGTGGTGCAGGGAATAGACCATCTGCCCTGTAGTAAAGAGGACCTGAGTTCAAATCCAGCCTCAGATACTTAACACAAAACTAGCTGTGTGGCCTTGGGCAAGTCACTTAGCCCCAATTACCCTCCCCTCCCCTCTCCAAAAAGCAAAAAAAACCCAAACCCAAAAACAAACAAACAAAAAAACACCATGAAGCTAAAGATCACATCCTATCAAGTCTTTGTATCCCCTTCCCCTCCAAGGTGCCCAGCACAGAGCTTTATACATAGTAGAAACTTTAGAATAATCTGTTTAATTAAACTAAGTCTGTTGGTGAACAGCTTCTTCCTATATAGCAAGTACCTTGAACAGACACCCAGTTCATCTCTATACCGTGACTCAAAGTCTTTCCAGATTGGCAGAGCTTTTACTCTGCCAACATTATCTTTGTGAAGCCAGGATCACATCTACTTCATAATGAGTTATTACAGTTGCATGTTACTAGAAAATTATAAATATATATATATATATATATATATATATATATATATATATTTTGTTGTTGTTGTTTTTATTTTGGAGCGGGGAAAGCAGGGCAATTGGTGTTAAGTGACTTGCCCAAGGTCACAAGGCTAGTAAGTGTTAAGTATCTGAGGCTGGATTTGAACTCAGGTCCTCCTGACTCCAGGACTAGTGCTCCATTCACTGAGCCATCTAGCTGCTCCCAATTATTTTTTTTTGATAATTTTAAAATCAAGTCTGAAAAAGATGATCACATGACACCTTTACTGGCCTGACAAGTTCCCTAATCAACTTGAGATTACAGAAAGTGAACCTTTGTCAGAAGGGAACATTTCCCATAAAGTTAGACATGCACCCCAGGTGCTGGCTTAGAGAATTCCTCTCATTGGTTTCCAGTGAATGGAGTTACTGTCTGATGATCGATTAACAGAATAAGGCCTGGGGGGAGAGGGAGAAATGGACTCTAGTCAGAGGAACCTTTCTCCTTGTAGTCACAAAAGGCCAGCTGTGAAATTGTTTCACTCCATTCACCACTTCTACCTTGGACCTCCAGATTACAGTGTAGGGTACCAACCAGGGGGGAAAATGACTTTAATACAATAACAGGAAGCAGCTTATGCTTGTCTAGGTGAGCCTGAGACTGAATATCCTGGGTCTTCCAATTCCTGACTACCATCATTGACCTTTATGTTTCCATTTCTAAGCACTGATTAGAAACTAGTGAGCCTAAGAAATGGACATTTCCAGACTTGGGGGTGAGGCAGAAGGTAGTGTACTAAGTGGGAAAACTGCAGTCTGAGATTTTCTGAGTTAGATTCAGCTACCAGCTGTCAATAGGGAAGAGATTTAATTAACAATGTTCTTCCTGGGTTGGGGAAGGGAGGCAGGGGCGGGGGAAGAGAACCATTACTAGGAGAATTCCATAGCCAAAGGACTAAAGTCAAGCCACAGCTAGACAGGCAATTTGGATCTTAACAACTAAATAGATAATTATGTGAGTGAATGGAGAATGTTTGTTCAGTATAAAGTAGGAGTTCTTACCCTGAAGTGTGGGGTCTTAAAACTCTCTCTCCTCTCTCTCTCTCTCTCTCTCTCTCTCTCTCTCTCTCTCTCTCTCTGTGTGTGTGTGTGTCTCTGTATACACATATGCCCATATAGATAGACAACTATTTCTCTATAATTGGTTTCTTTTATAATCCTTTGTATTTTATTTTTACCAGTTAAGAATGTTCTTGGAAGGGATCCATAGGCTTCACCAGACTGCCAAAGTCAAAGGCAAACTTCTGTGAAACTTGGATTCAGTCAAAGGGTCACACTTGAGGACCTAGAGGGCCATATGTGGCCTCGAGGCCACAGGTTCCACACCACTGGCCAAAGGAGTCTATGGCACATAAAAGATTAAGAAATGCTAGTGTAAAAAGTCAGATACTAGCTGTGTGACCCTGGGCAAGACAGCCTATGTTTGCCTCAATTTTCTCATCTGCAAAATATGAATGATAATAAATCCACCTCCCAGGATTTTTGTGAGAATCAAATGATTTAAAGCATTTTGCAAACCTTAAAGTGCTATTATAAATGCTAGTTATTCTGCAATCTTTTTGATGAAACAAGACTCATATACATGAAACAGTCATGAAAGAATCAGAAAACAATACAGTATCATACACACATATATATGCATATATATGTGTGTGTGTGTGTGTGTGTGTGTATATATATATATATATATATATACATACTATAAGCTGAATACACTCGAATTGCAGTGGTTGTTGTCTCCTTACTGAGAGGCACAGAAACAGTCACATGTGGTCTGACTAATTAGGGAGGCTGCTTTCCTGGAGCCTGAGTCTACAAAGACATTACAGAGAGCCTGCCAAGCCTCATCTAAACCAACAACTGCTTGAAAACTTCTGCTGATTCATATGAGGACAAATTATATACTCAAGAGAAAGATGGACTGTATCTCTAGTGGTTTAAAGTCTTATATCGGACATTGAGGGACTCAAGGCACAGATGGTGTTTCCATCTCTTCTTCCAAATAAAGGTCTTGACCAGAATGGAAAGGAAGATGAAAAAAGATAAGAATAGATTTTGGTTTTCCGGACAAGCCTTTTAATACCACAGTGATGGAGTTCTGGCAATCCAATTTCAATTCATTCAATTAGTATTTATTAGAGGCAAAGCACTATGTTAGGAGCTAGGGTAGGGAATATATAAAACAAAAACAAAAAAACTCAGTTCTTGACTTCAAGAGTCATGCCAAGGAGGAGATAAGTTATATAAAAATAGTCACAAAGGAAGAATCTAGACAGAGAATATTCTAGGAAACTTTGAGGGGGAAGAGTGTACTTTCAGCATGGAAAGTCCGTGAAGGCTTGACAAAGAGATGGCACCTGAGATAAGCCTTAAAGAAAGAAGAGTTTTGCTCAAAATCAGAGACTTGGAAGAGGTACATTCCGGGTATGGGAGAGAGTAGACCCTGTGGAAGGAATAATTAATAGTTTGGCTATGAAGTAGAATGTATGAAGGAGAATAATGTGACATAAGGGTAGATTATGAGTTGACATATTGTCCCAGTGGTAACAGTGAAGTAATTGTCTTTCCCCCAGAGGCCAACATAGTGCTCTGAAGATTAGCATGGGAGAGAACTTGTTGAGAACCTGGTGAGAACCAGGTCTTCAAAACCCTTTTTGTCTTTTGAATTGATACTGATATTTCAAATTGGAGTGATAATGGCAGACACTGAAAAAAAGGAAAACCAATTAGGAAGCTGTTAATATAGTTCAGATGATCTGAACTTAGAGGTCAGTTCTGTGAATTGAGAAGATACATACAAATGATGTTATAAAGGCAGAATTAATATTACTTTGCAATAGATATTGAAGGGGGTAGTGAAGAGAAGGGAAAAGTCAGATATAAACCCCAAGATTTTGACCTGGATTAATGGGAGGATGGTAATGCTATTAATAGAATGAGGAGGGGGGCTCTTCTCAAGTTACAGAATGAGCAGAAATGAAATACCCCAACTGCCTTGCAATTACTCCAGAAAGGATTTAAAAATGAGCAAGAGACAGAGAAATGATGGAGAAAGGGCATTTTGCTAGCCCAGGTCCATGCAAAGAGATAGCCCAAAGCCTATGGGCACTTGGGAAGGGGGCCAGAGAGAAAAGCCTGATCTGACAGCACAATTCATTGAGGCCCTCCAGCTCACAGACAAGTGATACCCTAGATCCCAAAACTTTGTCTCAGAAGCCAGGAGATGAGAACCCAGACCGGGATCTATTCAAGGATACCTAGATCTTGCACTGGTATTGCTCTGACCCTGCCCTGGGGCTCAGAAGCCTGTGGATCTCTTGGCTTGGAAGTGCAGTGATTAGGGCCTGGCCTATATCTAATTTCCCTAGAATAGTCTCCTCCTCCATGTACAGCATTCAGACCAGCATAGACCACTTAATCCAGCAAAGACTGACCAAGAGTAGGATGCTTTTAACATTCCCAATGAATACAGACCTCAGATAATAAAAATCAATATCAAAAAAAGACCCTGCTATTTCTTTCAATAGAACACAGAGCATGAGACCAACACAAAGGCCCAATTCAAGATATAAGGCTGATCTGGCTGAACCTAAGAAATCTGGAGGTTCTCTAGACCAGCAAAATCATATTCCCTATCCCTCTAACACCATGTCTAATGCCTTTTCCACTATGCTGTGTTGTATCTTAATCTGGGATAACATAAGGCTACCCATATGTGGAAGAACAACATGACTCCTGTACAAGATTGAGTCAGGAATTTAGACTTAGCATTTTTCAGTTCTTAATGGACTTGCTACATGGTCAGCAATTACTTATTTTTTTTTTCATTCTTTTAATCATCACTTTCTCCTTCTGCAAGATTAGCAGCAATAATAGCCATGTTTATGGGAGTCGTACAAAGAAAGACACTGGAGAAGGCAAGTCTCAGCAGAATTCCTAGAATCTATTATCTCAGTTGTCAAATTATCCACAAGTTATGTTATTATTAAAATTGCAGTAGAAAGAAAATATGATAGGAAGTATTTCCATGTGAGGTATTGAGACCTCATATCCTCATCCTAGAAAGACTAACTTCACTAGAGTTCCTTTGAAGCATTAATTGGTATGGATGCTGTCACTCTAACTATGTCAGTGATAAGTCCATCTGATTCCCCACTTTCCCAACCCCCACCAAGCAGGAAAGCCACTCAATTAAGATGGAGATATTAAAATAAAAACTGGTGGGAGGAGACTTAGAGGTGTAGAACCAATCTGAGGGAAAGGAAGAGTAGAAATTTCAGCTGCTGCCAAACCCTGTGGAGTTTCCACATGGCAGAGAGTTATCCTCCCTCACTCCCAACTGGAGGAAGCATCTAAAATTGCCCAGGTCTGGTAGTCTAGTCAGATCTCCCCACCCCACCCCCGAGACTGAGGTTGGAAGAAGGGCCAGAAAGTACATTGCCTGATAAAAACCATCTCATCATAAGGCAGAAAATGCAAGGAGCAGAAAGAGCAAGTAAGGAAGCTTGGGGATAAATCAAGTTCAAATTAGGGAGAAAAACACAGCAGGAGAGGCAAAGAAAGAAGAAAAAAATGAACAATGAGACAAGGAAAGGTTACAATACAATAAATAAAAATTGTAATGTAACAGCAAATGAACTGAGAGAAAAAAATGAAAAATCTAAAAATAAAACAAATATTTCTACTGGTCTTCTGGAAATAGTGAATCAACAACAAGAAACTCTAGAATCTTTCAAAAGGAGAAAAAAGAACATTTTCAGAGAAAATAAGGATGAAAAATTGAGAATGTAGTCAGAGCTCTCAATGGGCTCAATAATAGAAATAAAAGATGGTTTGGTATATACAACAGAGAATCTTTCCATCACAGAAGTCATCTGAGAAAAGAGGATACTAGATATGTATCTCAAAAATACAGATCTGGAGGCAAGATTGGCAAACCAATCAGAGAACGGTGCCACTGGGATGTGGATTCCATACAAATGAAACCTTAAAGATAAGATATACAGATAAACATTTAGGATTGCAAGTCTCTCAGAAAAAAAAAAATGATGAAGTGAAAAGCCTGAATACCATACTTCAGGAAATAATTGAAGAAAATTGTCTAGAAGTATTGAAAACAGAAAACAAAATGCTGGTTGATAGAATTCAGAGATCACCAAAGACAAGCTTAAGGAAAAATAATCAATAAACATTTATTAAGTACCTATTATGTACCAGGCACTATGCCAAGTGCTGTTGTTACAAAGGCATAAGTCTGTGATCTCAAGTAACTCACAGCCTAATACAATCAACAACATGCAACAACTATGGGCAAGATATATATGTGCATGCACACACACACACACACACACACACACCAACAATCTTTACACAGGCTAAATTGGATATAATTCAACAGAAAGATGTTAAAGTTAAAGGACATTGGGATAAGCTTCTGGTAGAAGGTGGGACTTTATCTGGGACTTGAAGGAAGCTGATAAATCTCAGAGGCATAAATGAGGAGGGAGGGACAATATTCCAAGCATGGAAGATGAAAATACAGTGAAAAAAACACAGTCAACATGTAGAGAGTCTTGTAAGAGGAACAGCAAGGAGGTCAGTGACACTGGATTGTGGAATTAGTGGGAAAGTAATAGACAAAACTTGTAAGGTTCCTGGAAAGTAATGGGTAGGGGGAGTGTTCTAAAGAGCTTTGAATGCCACACAGAGGATTTGAGGGAGTCACTGATGTTTATTAAATAGAGGAATGACATGGTCGGGAAGATTAATTTGTCTGTTGATTAGATGATGGACTGGAGCAGGGAGAGACCTGAGACTGGGAGAACAACCAGCAGGCTATTGCAATGGTCAAGGCATGAGGGGATAAGGATTTGCATTAAGATGGTAGGCAGTGTCAAAGGAGAGAAGGGGATGTATTCTAGAGATGTTGTGAAGGAAAAACCAAGAGGACTTGGCAAAAAATTTGCTATGGGGGAGAGGAGAGGTGAGAGAAAGTAAAGAGCCAAAGATGGCACCTAGGTTGTGAGCCTGAATGACTGATAGGATGGTGGTCCTCTTAACAGTAATCAGGGAAGTTGGGAAGAGGGGGTATTTTTTCTTTTGGGGTGGAGGGGAGGAAGATTGTAAGTTCAATTTTGAATATTGAATTTAAGATATCTACTGTATGCTCAGTTTAAGACTGTTAAACTTTAAAATCACAATGCCAAAGAAAAATATAAGTAGCCAAGTGATAGACCATCAATTATCAAGAAAAATAAAAAAGTTCAGAACTATGGTTTGTTTGTGAGAAAACAAGATATATTACAATATGATATTCCAAAGAGCCAAAGATACCACATTGCACTATCAAATGACATAACCTGTGAAGCTAAACTTACTCATCATTGAAAATAAAAAGAACTTTAACAATGAAGCATTTAACTTATTACTTCAAAAGAATTGGAAATAAAGACCATTCAACATGTAGACACTTCACGTAGAGTAAATGGAGCAGAGAAAGGAGCAAAGCTTTTGTTCTTTGGAAGAATTACTTTAAATGAGCTACATAGAGAGAATACAGAAAGAGCTTATAAGCATAGAGATCAGGAATGGTAAAAAAATTCAGAACTGACTAGAAGAGAGAAGAAGAAAAGGGAGAATCATTACTGGAAGGGGATGCCCCAAATGAATATTTCTTAGCATAAAAGGATAGTTTTGGCAGAAGGATGAGGGAAGATTCTGAGCTTCATTCTTACTTGGACTGGGAAGGGATAGAATAAAATATGTAAATAAATAGAAGAAAGAAAGAAAGAATGAATGATTAAGAAAGAGTGTGTAGACCTGTGATTTCATTGGTACTGGAAACTCCTGGGTAAGGAAACTCCCTCTACTAATGAAGGTCAATATTTCTGTAGTTTGTAGTCTTAGAAATTTGCCTAGAGCAGTGATATGTTAAGTGACTTGTAACAGGGTCACAGCCAGTATGTATCAGAGGTGGTACTACAACTCAGATTAGATCAATCATAGATAGATAGATAGATAGATAGATAGATAGATAGATAGATAGATAGAAAGATAGAAAGGTAGACAGATTTGTTCCAGTGGTCACAGAGGTGGCTGAAGCAGGTGCAATGGAGTGCTTAGATCTTGTTCAGACATCAAAGATGTCATCTACTGCACCCTAGACCATTGCCAATCATATTGATTTTTGTCTTGCCACTGACGTTGATGATACTGGAAGAGAGTGTGGCTGATGACTTTGTACAACTCTGCCTCACTTAAATCTAATTTATGCACAAGTCAAAACATCACCCAATGAACCATCCTTGAAAACAAAGGATGAAAAATAACAAGATAGATAAGATAAATAGATAGGAAGTGATAAAAACAATGAACATTTAACAAACTCAAAGAAAATTTGAAAAGGTAAGGGAAGTAGGAAGGACTAAACAAACTCTGGGAGAAGATTGGGCAAGTTAACATAAGTAGAGGTAAGTTCATGGACAAAGTATTGACTTAAAAGAGGAAGGGAGAATCAATAAAAATTAAATGGAGAAAAACACAACCTGTATAATTTCAAATGTGAATGGTTTAAACTCTCTGATAAAACAAAAGAGTGCCATAATGGACTAATCAACAAACCCTACCAATTTTCTGTATATAAGAAACACATTTTAAAATGAAAGAGAAACACATACATTTTAGCATGTTAAAATTTACTATGTATCCTGCAATTCCAAGAAAGCAAATGTCAATCAATAAATCAGTCAATAAATATTTACTATATGCCAGGCACTGTGCCAACCACTGGGGATATAAAAAGAGGCAAAAGACTCTGTTCTCAAGGAGTTTACATTCTAATGGGGGAACACAACAAGTAAACAAATACATATAAACACAATATACAGGGCAAATAGGAAATAGTTAAAAGAGGAAAAGAGGGCAGGTGGGTAGCATTGTGAATAGATTGCTGGGCTTGGAGTCAGGAAGACTCATCTTACTGAGTTCAAATCTGACCTCAGACACTAGCTGTGTGACCCTCACAAGTTACTTAACCCAGTTTGCCTCAGTTTCCTCTCTGGAAAAGGAGCTGGAGAAGGAAATGGCAGAAGGACTCCAGTGTCTCTGTAGAGAAAACCCCAAATGGGGTCACAGAGAGTCAGACATGAAATGACTGAACAACAACAAAACTGTTCCTTGAAAGATGGTATTATTTGATTTTTTTTTTTTTGCCTATTTATGTCTAGTGCCTGGCACAGTGTCTGGAACATAATGAATGCTTAATTAATATCTGCTGATTGATTCACATACATTATCTGCTATGCTAGGTGCTACAGTATGGAAAACAAAGTAAATAAACTGGCCTTTGTCTTTTAAGTATCTACCCACTAAAGGCATATATAGAGAGATATAGAGAATATGTAAGAAATAAATACTTTGGGTATATCAGTGGATTCATGATCTCATCCTTGTACTGTTTTGATTACATCTTCTATAAATATCCCCAAGGAGGTCAGGACGCAGAAAATTTCCAATGTCCTCCTAGACACATTCAGAGGATTTTTTTTTTTTTATCTATCTTGGACCCAGCAGAGGAACTGACCTTGAATCACAGCTTTAGTTCTCTATCCTCCCAATAGAAGAAAGATTCATGAAGCTTACAACTGGGAAGAAGAAGAACAACAGACAATTAGAACAGGGGTTCTAGGCAGGGGTGGGCTAATAAATGTTTAACAACAAGCTTTCTGGGAAAGAAGTGAAATGGGACAGACTTTTAAATCTAAACCACATTATTAACATTTTCTTTATCACTTCCTTAAGTCTAGACAAAAAACAATACAGCAAGCTCTGATTTATAGCATTTACTTTTTTCCAAGGTGCAAGTGTGCACATTGACAATAGGCTCTGGTGAGCTGGTATGAGTTGCTTCCTGCACACCCTCTGACAGGTGGTCATGTGGGGAAGGGAAACAGAGCGGCAATCTTCTTCAGACCTTGTGCTGGAGGAGAGTGAGAAGTGCAAGTGAAATATTCTAAGTATAGCTGAGCAGGACCAATGAGATACAGATGCAGGCAATGATTCAGCAAAGTCCCATGAGAACTGTTTGGTGGGGGGCTCATTTCATCCCAAAGAGCCAGACTCCAAGCCCCACCTCCATTCAGCATCATTTCCATAGCTCACACAAAGAGAAAGTAACCTTGTCACTCTGTGACTGACTAAGCTGTGGGTCCTTGGAAGTTTCTTTTGTCTCTGTTCAATTTAATCTCTCTGCTACTAAAAGCCATGATTAAATGTTAAAATGCGTGTACTAGTGTTGGATTCTGTATGAAGGGAGGTAATTGGACAGAAACATAGAAGGGAAGAAATTTATATTATTGTGGGCTTAGTGCTATAAACTCCAACTTAACACTGCCCCAGCAAGAATTCTGACTGAGAGTTCAAAGAGTTAAATATTAAGAAAGATGAGAGTTTAGATGGGGAAGAAAAAGACCAGTCCTCAGAATCAGATAATCCTAGGACTCTCCTAGTAACCATGGTGGGAGGGAGCAGGGAGTAAGTAAGTAGTGAGGGGTAGCCACCATTTTTTCCATTTTCTGTTTCCAGTTCATTTGGGGCATGAAAGGGGAAGAAGGGACCTTTTCAAGGTGATGGCCATTTGAAAGCTTTTCACACACACACACACACACACACACAGGAAGAAAATTGCACAGGTATGTCTAGTCATTTCCTTGTTCAATATATGACTCATGCTAAAAGAACCATCCTTACCAGTGCTGCCTAGTGGTTAAACATGTGATAAGTACTCCACTGATGCAAATTCCAACATATTCATTCATATCTTATGATCCTTTATCAATCCAATACAATCTAATAAACATTTATTAAGTACCTACTATATGTTAGGCACTATGCTAAGCACTGGGGATATGATTAATAAAAAGAAAGACAGTCTTTGCCCTCAAGGAGCTTACAGTTTGTTGGAAGGAGACAACAAACAAAAAGAGGCAAGAAGTGTGGGGAGGGATATATGGTGATGGGAGGTATCTGATTTGTTGGTGTTGAAACCAGGAAGAGCAGCAGATGCAGAATGGAGAGAGGAGCTAAATATTGAGAAATTAATCAACAAACATTTTATTAAAAACTTACTATGTGCCAGCCATACTGTGCCAAGCTCTTGTCCATGTCCTTCCAGAAATCATCTATAAACCTCCAGCCCTCTTATATGGACAATAGTGCAATACTTGGATTGTCCAGCCTGCATTTTCACCATATGTTCATGTATACCCCATCTCCTCCAATTCATCTTTTCTGATTTTTCCTCTCTTCAATGTCTTTCATGGCACTTTTGGGGACCAACTGATCATCCCTAATATGCTGCAGCGCAGTCTGTCTTCACCCATCGTGCATCTTTCCATTGCCCTTTTGCACAAATTGAATAACCGAGTTAAATTTTTCCAAAACTGCTTTAGATAGCATCTTAAAACTCTCTGGCTTTCTTCCTCTGAATTGCCTGAATCCATCCTCTGTCCTTCGCTACCAAATTTGGCCAAATTCTATTCTTATATAACTTTATGAAATGAAGCTTTGGCTCATTTTTCTCACTTAGGACTGGTTTGAGGCCAGACTTGAAGTTTCATAGTTCAGCTTATTTCAGAAGATAAAATTTTAGATGATATTCCCCCCTCTGCATTCTCATAACATCAGAAACTGCCTACAGGATTTTTGTATCCTCAAAATGCCTCTCTTTCCCAGAAAGAAAAAGTGAGAAATTTACTAGTGGTTTCTTTGCCTGCTGACTACAATCTGAATTTCAACCTTAAGCTTAAGAGCAACTGAGATTCAAGGAGTTTTCTAAACTAGACATAATTTACAGTGAATATTCATTCCATGAAGATTGCCTTTCCTACTTAGGGAGCAGATCACCACTGCAGTTTCAAAAACAGGTGAGAACCCCCTCCCACCCCAGTAATTTTGGATAGACACAGGTAATAAAAAATCAAACTTTCTACTCATGCTAAAAGAATTCAAGGCACAGAATAATATCATTGGGTGTAAAAGGAAAGGCAAATAAAATCATGAGCCATTTCTGGGTGCCATCAGGCATTCATTTTTCTTTAGACAATATTTTCCATACTGATCATTTACTTCCAGAATTTCTACTGTATACATTTGTTCATAGATGTCTGCCGGTATGGGTTTTATTACTGTTTCATTTCCTGAATTTTTTCCTCCCATGATTTTCTGGTGTCATTTTTACTCTTCTTACTACATTGTAAGAAAGAAACAAAGGAAAAATGCATTTATTAAATACCTTCTATGTGCCAGGAACTTTACAAATATTATCTCATTTGGTCCTCATACCAACCTATTGCTATTATGATCCCCATTTTAAGACAGGAAAACAGAGGTACAAAGAAATTAAATGACTTGCCCAGAGACACACAGCTAGTAAGTGACTGAGTTCAGATTTTAACTCAGGTTTTTTGAACTCCAGAACTTATATTCTATCCACTGTACCACCTAGCTAGTTGCCTCTAACATTATGGCTATAGTCTATGAGTGTTAGCTTGATGGCTACTCATAGGTTGTTTTGCCCCTACTAAGATAAACACTCCCTCTGCCCCCACTTCCTTTTCGGTTTGTAGAATATTCTAGAGGAACAGAATAGTCTGAAGGGGCGTGGTGAGATTCAGTCAGTGCCTGACATTAATGGGAGACAAGATTCTCAATCTCTTTAGTCTTCTAGGTAGTCTTCATGGTTCAATGTGCAGAAGGTTGATGCTTAGCTAACCACAGCAAGTCCAGGGAGGGATCTGATACAACAAAATTGAAAACGGACAGTCAGAAGCATATACCAAGTTGTAAGCTGGGAAGATTAATTAAGCAAGAAGTCAATCAGAAAGCATTTAAGTGTCTACTAACTGTCTACTACTTAGCTAGATGCTGAAGGCATAAACACTAAAACTACCTTGCTCCCAGGAGCTTGAGGGAGCCCCAAAGTGTATATATTGGGATACATAGAACAACAAAATTAAAACAAGATGGTTTGATACTAGGCAGGTAGGAGGTATGGTGGTTAGAGCACCAAGCCTAGAGTCTAGACGACTCATCTTCCTGAATTCAAACCTGACCTCTAACACTTGTTAGCTGTGTGACCCTGGGCAAGTCACTTAATCCTGTTTGCCTCAGTTTCCTCATCTGTAAAATGAGCTGGAGAAGGAAATGACAAACTACTCTAATATCTTTCCCAAGAAAATCCCAAATGGGGTCATGAAAAGTCAGACATAACTGGAACGACTGAGTAACAACAAGAGCCAAGAAGCCAGGAATCAGTCACACATGCTGGGACTTTTGAATAATTATGGGAATAATTACAAGAGATATCTAGATGGTTAAATGGATGGATGATTTAAATAGAGATTGAGATATATAGATGTATATCGATCACTTCTAGGGTCCTAAACATTTTACATATGTTGTCTTATTTAATTTCTCCAGTAATCCCAGGAGGTAGGCCCAGCACATATTATTATCCACATTTTTAGATCAGGAAATTGAGTTGAAATGACTTGCCCAAAGCACCACCACTAATAAATGACACATGTAGGATTAAAATCAGTTGTTTCTGTACTGTTTTCATGACCCCATTCTGCTAGCTCATCATGAAATAACTCTGCCACAATATACAAAAGACAAAAATGAAAAATCATTCCATCAAGAAACATTTACTAAGTGCTTACTATGTGTCAGGCATGATACTAAGCACTGGGGATAAAACAGACAAAAGGCAGCCCTTCCCCCAAGGATCTCATAATATAGCAGAATAAAAGAGGTGCAAGGGTAATTAATTGCTGGAATACTGAAGAGCGAAAGGACCGGAGATTTTGACACAATGTGGAATGCTTTCCTATTGACAAAGTTCCAGGGACTAAAAATTTAAATGACTTGCCCTGGGATCACACAGAGGCAGGATCTGAACACAGGTCTTCCTGTCTCCAAACCCAGCAGTTCAGCCACTGTACTGTTACTGCCTCTTCCAGGTAAGTAAATTCAAGATAATTTGAAATGGGGGAAAAGCATCAAAAAAAGTTTTAGATAAGAGGGAGCACTTGAACTGAAACTAGAAGGAAGATAAGGAGAAGGGACTTCATTTTAGCTAGGAGACTGGTTAAATGAGTAGCCCAGGATCACACTGCTAGTAAGTGTCAGGACCAAGTCTCAAACTCAAGTCTCCAGATGGACTCTACTGTGTTACACATAACTCTTAGATAGCTAGGTGGTGAAGAGCATAGAGTGCTGTGCCTGGAGTAAGGAAAACCTGAGTTCAAATCCAGCTTCTGACATTTATGATTTGCTGCCTTGGGCAAGTTACTTAACCTCTCTCTGAGTTCACTCAACTATAAAATGAAGATAATAATAGCATTTATTTCCCAGGGTTGTTGTGAGGATTAAATGAAATATTATTTGTAAAGTGCTTAGCCCAGTGCCTGGCATATAGTCAATGGTGGTTTTCCTTTGTGCCTGAAGAGGTCCAAAATGGTATCACTATGTTGGGGTCAAGGTATAGTGTAGCCAACAATGGTTGATCAGACCAATATGAGATTGGAACGATCTGCCACAGGCCAGGCACAAACAGTCCATATGAACATTGGGATATAGTAGGCACATAGGAGATACTTAATAAATGTTTGCTTCCTTCTTAATAACTGAGCTGTGCACAGGAAACATCTCTATCACTGGTTTGTTGCTAGGGAACTCTGAGCAAAGTAAGGCATGTGGCCTTCCAAGAATGTGCTTCATCACTCATTTATAAGCAACAAATGCTACTCATATAGTGCCTAGCATGTAAAATTCACTGTTTAAAGCATTGGGCACTCTCCTTATTTATGAGACCAAGATATTGAGTTTCTATACACATTAATGCCCAGGGAGGTTCAACAAAAATCCATAGTTTCACAGGGCAGGGCTGTGTGAGCCATATCCCTAGGAATTCTGGTGAAAGAAAAGACAGAAGGGGAACAAGAATATAATCTTTCTCTCTGGCACAGACCATCTGGACAGAGCCCTTTTTCTGACCTAGACATCAGCTTTTTTTCTCTTAATAAACAGAAATGGCAATAATGATAGAACCCAACATTTACCCATTTGAATTCAATTCAACAAGTACTTAACAAATACCAATTATATACAAGGCACTATTCTAGATAATGAAGATAAAAAAGTGAAAAAATGACATAGTCTTTACCTTCAAAAACTTGTAACATAATAGGAGGTGAGAGTATCCATGGTCTTGATGGTTGTGCAGTTGGTTTCAAAGGGCCCAGATATTGGCAAGGTGCTTTTGGTTTAGAAAGAGAGCGTGTGAAATGGATAGTTCTGTCTATCCATCTGTCTGTCTCTCCCTCTCTCTATCAATCTCCCTTTCTCACACACACACACACACACACACACACACACACACACACTTTTCTAGCTCTTTGTTTGTCTCTTGATAAAGACCATCTACCTTAAAGTAACAGCCAATAGTAGTTCACCTTTGTTCTCACTTGGGAGGTCGAATGATATATGTCTTTGTATCCCAGGACCTAACACATTAAATGATTTTGATTGATTGACATATTTACCACAGCAAGTAGGCCAAGTCAAATCAACAAGCATAAATAAAAGAAAGGAAATGGAAAGGCAAGCAGTGAAAGGTCCTCAAAGAATCTCCACCCTACTAGGGCTTGTGTAAACAGTAGTGCACCTCAAGTCATTTCTAAATTGTATGCATTAATAAATGCTTTTTGACTTTGTTTAACTTAGCCTGAATCAGGGAAATAGATAGCCAGGAACACAAAACCTGGGAAGGAACAGAACCCAGTTATAAGTTGAGTTCCCCTAGAGGGTTTACTAAAAGAAATAGAACATGACAAACTGAAGATGAAGAAAAAAATTAGGATGAGAGCACTGGACACTTAAAAGATTTGGGGAACACGTGAAGCTCCATCAAGATGGTGGCACCTTGAGAGGGCCACTGACAGCAGTGCCTTCTCTATTATTCATTGACTGAATAACAAGACTAAAGTAACAAATAAGTGTTTATAGCTTAGCCTTCTTCTAGACTCCATGAGAGCAGGGGCAATATCCTTTCTAAGTCTCTCCTGTATCTAGCAGTATTCTACATACAACAGAGTAAATCTTTGTTGAATGAATGAAAAAAAGTGGTAAAGATACCAATTAATTTTGTTAGAGATATGGAGGAGGGAAGGGCTGGGAGAAGAGTGGTCTATTCACATCTTTTATAGTTTGGTTCTTAAAGGAAATGCTCTGGTGGCCCCAGAAACCAAACATCCTTACACCATTATTCTTTAGCAGAGAGCCCAAGTATTATAAATATAGTATACATTTCCTTCTTTCCATAGTGACCAGGTTGTACCCAGAATGTCTAGGTCTTTCTAATAATGGTTAGTGCTGAAGCTTCTTGTTGAGATTTGTCTTAACTACCCAAGCAATAATTGCTCCAATTGGGTAAATTGGATTGCCAAATAATTACAAATACCGAATGTGGTTCAAATCACCTTTTACAACTTCAGAACGAGCAGGAAGAGGGTGTTAATTTGCTGCACTGTTGCTCAGTGTATCTCTAGGGCCATTAAAATAAATGTTACATCACCACAGCAGGCAGTTCCTGGAAAACACAGAAAATTCATGGCCCTGAAAGACCCACTAAGTATCATTCAGCTCTCATACATAGCATGTCTTCCATTTCAAGTCTCCCTCAGAATATGGAGACCCAGAACCTTGAATTGGTCAGGTATTTGAGTCAAGACAAGAGTAAGAAAAAGAGTGGGGCACGTGGAGTTAGGCAGACCTGAGTTCAAACCCTTATTGGCTGTGTCACCCTGAGAAAGTCACTTAACTTCGTTTCCTCATCTGTAAAATGGTGATAATAGTAGCATAAAGTTGAGGATCAAAGGAGAGAATTTCCTATTTTGTATTTTGCCAACCTTAAAGTGCTATATTGTTATTGTCACTGTTCAGTTGTTTTCAGTCATGTCCATCTCTTTGTGATGGGTCTTTATGGCAAAGATACTGGTGTGGTTTGCCATTTCCTTCTCCAGCTCATTTTATAGATGAGAAAACTGAGGAAAATAGGATTAAGTGACTTGCCCAGGGTCACTTGCCACACAGCTAGGAAGCATCTGAGACCAGATTTGAACTCAGGAAGATAAGTCTTCCTGACTTCAACTCTAGCACTCTATCCACTGTGCCATTTAGCTGTCCCTGACTGACAAGGGCAGAACTCAAAGAAGTTATAACTTTCCTAGTCCTAAGTATTATGTGAGGCTTAACTTAGCTCAAGATGGCATTGCTTTCGTTAGGTTGCCATATCAGACTATTGGTTCATACTGAGTTTACTGAAATTCCAAGATCTTTTTTTTTATCCCAAATTAAATGCTGATCAATTCAATTAACATTTTTCAAAACATCTGATGTAAAAAAAAGCATCTTCGTGCCATCCACTGCTACCCTTAGGAGATATAAAGACAAACAATGAAATGGTCCTCAAGGAATTTACATTCTACTGGGGCTTTACTAGCTCAATTCAGTTCTAAATCCTATAATGTATAACTTGAGAAATGCACTCAAACACAGGATTTGTGATTTTTTTTAAAAATGCACTTCGTTTTTGTCACCAATAGTCTCCACCCCTGCCAAGATCCCAGGGGTCTTGGGATGAAAACCCTACAAAAAGTTTATGCCCCTCCTTGAGACAGGACCTCACCCAACACATCACATGGGGAATGGGGAACCTATTCAGTTTTCTTTTCTGTTTTTTTTTTTTTTTTGCTTTTTGGAGGGCAATTGGGGTTAAGTGACTTACCCAAGGTCACATGGCTAGTTTTTGTGTTAAGTGTCTGAGGCCAGATGAACTCAGGTCCTCCTGACTCCAGGACCAGTGCTCTATTCACTGTGCCACCTAGCTGCCCCAACCTATCCATTTTTCAAAAGTCTTTGAGTAAATACTCTAGATTTAACTCTCAGAAATTCAGTGCAACATTTACTAACCCAGATAGTGAATATTGACACTTTAAAAATTGCTATCTTATTATGGCTTAAGCCTACTGCTTCCAGTCTTCAGTAAAGATGCAGAATAACTAGTAACCATGGTCTGTGGCAACTCATGTTTAGTTTTTAGGAGACCTTTATAGATCTGACCCTATAGTTAGCTAGTAGGAAGGTGGCAGCTTTGGTGCTTGCTCAGAGAAGGGATTTACCCCAAACTGTCTATGTGACAGAGAAAGAGTGAACCTTCAAGGGAGCTGGATAGCTTGAGTGACCTTGATGAAATTTTATACATTCTTAGATATACACATAACATGCATGAACACATACATATACTTATATACAGCTATATACAGAGATAGAGACAGAGAAAGAGAAGGAAGGGAAAGAAAGAAAATGAGAAAGGAGGAAGAGAGGGAAGAGAGAGAAGAGGGAGAGAAAGAAAGAGAGGAGAGAAAGAGAGAGGAGAGAGAGAAAAAGAGAGGAGAGAGAGAGAGAGAGAGAGAGAGAGAGAGAGAGAGAGAGAGAGAGAGGAGCAAAGAGGTAATCTAGCCATGAGGATGAAGAGATGATAGGGTCACAGTACTTAGAGAAGGAAGATGCTTTGAGACCATTTAGTTAATGCTCTTCACTTTACAAATGAAGAAACTCTGTCCTGAAGGGGTCATATGACTAGGTTAAGGTCACATAGGTAACAAATGGCAGAGTCCAGATTAGAACCCTAATCCTCTGATGGTAAATCTGATCTTTTTGACACTTGCTTCTGACTGATTCACAAGTTCCCAAACTGAAGCAGGATACTAGGGCTCATTTGCCCTACTATTATCCAAGAATGCTTTCCCAGTGAATGAATGGGCACAAAGTGATAAATCAATTCTTTTGGTCTTCTCCTAGAGACAAAAAGCACAGGGCTCACATGGTTTATTGTCATGTTGTCCCTAATAATATGCAAGGATTGGTCTGAATCTACAGGTAATAGAGTTTTCATGCTGGCTGAGCAATAATTGCTTTTCTCATAGGGATGGTAAATTAACTAACCAACCAATAATAAATCAACAAACTGTCATTAATACCTTCTCTGTCTTGTACTTGGGAAGTTTGTCTTTTGAACCTAAATGTAAGACTTTATATTTGTGTTTATTTAATGTAATCATATTCAATTAAATCTACTGTGGTGGGCTCTCAAGGTCTCTTTAGATCTAAACATTGTCACTCAATGTAATAGCTATAACAAACTGGATCAAAAGCTCCCATTGCTTTTATCCGTCACTGACCAAAATGTTAAGCAGCCTGTGCAGGTGGTCTACCCCGTCCTTTACCCCATCACCCGCTTTTTTTTTTCAGTTTCAGACCTCAAGATTCCAGGCAAATACATCTTAACCTCTGACCACTGGTGTTTAGGGGGCCTCCATCCCTGGCCAAAAGTATGTATTTCCAATATTTTAAGATATGGTTCAAAAATCGCAAACCAATCCTCAGACACTATTGCTTTTATCCTGCTGGTTCCCCTTCCAAATCTACCTTATTCTCAAGCCTTTCCTTTCAATCAGCAGAAGTTATGAAAATCACTACCTGTCTCCCTAAGGTCTTCAATTCCTTGCCCAAGACTTTGTCATCCTTAGCGATGTTTTCTAAATGCCTTCTGGCAGCAGTACTAATGAGCTTCTCTGTCATGTCCTGGATAGAGGCTCTGGGAAGACAGCAGGCTTCTGTCTTGTTAATGTCAGGGAAACGATTTTATTTAACAAGTATTTATTAAGGGCCCACTTTGTGCCATGTACTGTGCTGGGAACTGGGGGGTGAAAAAACAAAAGAACAGTCCATGAGCTAGAATAACTTGTGGAATGTAAGAAGAGGAGCATGCCTTAGAGGGAGCAAGGTCCCAGAGTAGGCAGGCAGAGATGGGATCAGTAGTGCAGGAAGAGGAATCAGCCTTAGGAAGGAGGGCACTTGAAGATAGAAAAACGAGTTTGAATCTTGCCTCAGATACTTATTAGCTATGTGACTGTGGGCAAGTCACTTAAACTATCTGAGCCTTGGTTTCATTTGTGCAACTGGGTGGGGAGAGGGGAGGTGGACTTAATGGCCTCTAAGGTATTCTACCTCTAACTATATGATTCTACAACCCTATTAATCTGTGAATAATCTGTGTATAACTGGAATGACCTCTATGAATTGATGCAGAGGGAAGTGAGTAGAACTAGAACCTGGCTGATGGTTCTGAAAATTTGAGGAGGGGCATTGAGGGTGCAAGTTCATTACATAAGTATCTAATTCACTTAGAAATAATGCCAAAGGCATCTGCCCTAAGTGTTAGGGGTAGGGAGAGAGAGGTGACAGAAGAGAATCAAAGGCTTTGAACAGCCACTATGTGAAATCAATGATTTTCTTTCTCTAAAGCTCTGCTTTCATTTGAATTCTCTAATTTTCTGTAGAGGGGATGATCTGGCTGAACTTTTCTCATTCATTACTTACCTGAGGCTTATCTTCATAAGATTTCTCTCTAGTATGAGTCCTCTGATGCCTCGGTTCCTCTCATCAGGGAGTCCCCAAGCACCACTACTCATCCTTTTCTCTTCTGACCGTTCCTGGTTTCTTCCCTGCTATTCCCTGTGGAATCAAAAAGAATGCTGTGTTGTCCAGGAGCTGAACCCACATCAGAAGTGAGAATGCTATCACTCATATACCAATACAAACCTAGCATAATTCTGAGTACAAGTGAAGGAGAAAGAGTGAATTGAATGTTTCTATGAACTTGGGCTCATCAGGTTTGAATATATCAGAAGAAGCCCCACCTCTCCCCTTTTTCTTGGTTATCATTGCCTTGGTTTGTATGGTTGAAGGTGGAGGGGTAAAGAAATAGTATCCAAAGGGCTTTTAGCCTAATGGTAGAAGTTATTAAAAAATTCAATTTAGAACTGGAAGAGTTATTAGAGATCATCCACCCAGGCACTTTACCTGGGGTCTGTGAGTTTGGTTTCTAAAAATACTGGGATAATTGTATTTCAATATAAAAGGTTTCCGTTGTAATTCTACGAATTTCATTTTATGCATTTAAAAACATTATTGTGAAAAGGCTCCAGGGATTGTCAGAAGGGTCCATGATACACAAAATAAGTTAGAACCTATGATTTAGTGCAACTCACCTATTTTATAGATGAGAAAACTGAGAAACAATAATACTAAATAACTCTCCCAAAGCCACATAAATGGTATTAGATATAGTGGTCAAAATCAGGTCCTCTGACACAAAATATTTTATTTTTTTCTTTTTCTTCTTTTTTTTATTTATATCAATTTATAATTTGTTCTTCCCACTTCTTCTTCCTGACCCCACTGACCACCAACAAAACCAGAAATAAAGTTCTCCTCATAACACACATAGTTCAGCAAAACAATTTTCCACATTGAGCATGCCTCCAAATCTCTCTCTCTCTCTGTCTCTCTCTGTCTCTCTCTCTCTGTCTCTCTGTGTCTCTGTCTGTCTCTGTCTCTCTCTCTGTCTCTCTCTCTGTCTCTCTCTCTCTCTCTCTCTGTCTCTCTCTCTCTTTCTCTCTCTCATCTTTTTCTCACCTCTCTGGCAGGAAGTGAATAGTGTGCTTCATCTTCAGTCTTATGGATTTATGTTTTATCATCGTATTGATAAGAATTCTAAAGTCTTTCAAAGTTGATTTTCTCTATAATATCATTGTGTAAGTGGTTCTAGTTCTGCTCACTTCTTTCTGCATCAATTCATAGAGGTCTTCTGGGTTTCCACTGAAATGTCCATTTCATCACTGACTCAAAATTCAGTGTTCTTTCCACTACTCCATACTTCCTCTCAAATCTGGAAAATGTCACAGTGTATCCAGTGCATCAATCAGATTTACACTGTGTCCAGGTCAATATTTCTATATCTATATGCTCTCATACTTCTATATCTGTACTTCAATCTCTGATGTTGGCAATGGGGAATCTATATGGGAAAACTAAGAGGTTATCTTTAATGACATCAGCTTCAGAAAGTTAGAGATGTCACCAGAGCATTTCTAAGTCTCCCCAATGGTCCACAGAAGGCATATTGGACTTCAAATTCTACACATTGACTCTACCTAACCTTTAAGGAGATTGATTACCCATGGAGAAGCAGATTTATCCTGATCAACTCTCAGATGGGTATAGTCTTGGGGAAATCATTATTCTTTTGGAGAGTGATCTAGATCACCCTTGGGACATCTTTGAGTCATGTGGTCATATAATTTGTTACACAATCCTTCTCTTCCTTCTCCTCTTCTTCCTCCTCCTCCTCCTTCCTTCCTTCCTTCCTTCCTCCTCGACTGCAATTCTATCATGTTTGAAGGTTCATAGAATACATTCTTCACACTAACTTTGTAAAGGTCAGGCAAGACTCATTATCCCAGGAGTTGTATATGATTACCTTTAAGGTCATTTATAGCTTTAAATCTATAGCCCTGTAACTACATCAGGAAGATAGCATAAATCACTGTATTGGTGAAATCAAGGCTGTGCTGAAGTTAAGGTATGTGGGTCACTATATGTACCACCTCATTTGTTGGGGCACAGTCCCACAGTAGAGATTAGGATTGCTCTTTTTTTTGTCAGAGGCAGTCAGGTTTAATTGACTTGCCCAGGGTCACACAACTAGTAAGTGTCTGAGAATGAATTTGAACTCAGGTTGTCCTGACTCCAGGGATGGTGCTCTATCCACTGCACCACCTAGCTGCCCCTGGTTTGCTCTTTTTTTCCTGTCTTTTGCCACTGCCTCCATCAATAATTATTTTAACTTGTATTTGCAGAGAGGGGAAAAATATGGGAGGGTAATGTAGCAAATTAGCCCTTAGTAAGGTCTGAATTAAGGGAATATGACATAAGAGGACATCACTTGCTGGGGGAATGGTGGCTCCAAAGGAAGAGTGGCCAGAGGTCCTACCCAGGGGGCAATTCCCTAGTGTGCCCCTGAGTAACATCTAATACTAGCGATGAATAACTTCATTTGACAGTATACTATCATTAGCACTGGCACCATCAATCATTGCTATCAGACTTTGTTAATTAAAATGCTCATGTAAGTGTTGGTAACTTATGAATCTGGGGTGTTAGCATACTTCAGGACATGGTAAAAGCTTGCAGCCTGTTTACATATGTCTGTCGCAGTCACAGCTGCCAATAAGCCCCAAGGCCTTAGAGAAACAAATGTGGTCCCTGATGAATGAGAATCAAGTACTAGGCCCGGTGAGAAATCCAATATATTTCTCTTAACCTTCTAGTTTCCATGGTATAGTTGTAAGGGTTCTTAACCTAGGATCTGTGAACTTTTTTTATATTTGAAAACTCTATTTCAATAAGATTGCTTTCTTTGGTAATCTTCTGTGATTTATTTTTGACATTTAAAAGCTTTATTTGGAGAATGGGTCCATTGGCTTCACCAGACTGTTGCCAAAGGAGCTCGTGAAACATAAAAACATATGAATCCTTTGGTGGTGACAAGGCACTGGATTTGAAATCAGAGAACTGAACTCAAATCTCTATTCTGTTTTCTAGTATTGCTGTGAGCTAATGTCTCTGTGACTCAGTTTCCTCATCTATCAAGAGAGAGGACTGGACAAAACAATCTTTAAAATTGCTTTTGTGTCTAAGTCCAATGAGTCTAGTCTCATTTTGTATAACTTTCCTCTGACCAAACTGATGAAAAAAACCCAAGCAAAATAAAACAACAACACATATACACACACTCCTGATATCTGTAAATTCTGGCAGTAATCATAAAAAGAAATAATGGTAAACCAACTTATGGCTTTCTACTGCACAGGGGGGCAGTGTAAGCAGTCATAGAAATGTGCTCTGATAGCAGGGAGTCTATGTGTATTAATAAAAATAATTATTCACACTATGAGATCTGCCTCCCAAAGTACCTACCAGAAAGGCTAAGGACAGCAGCTGAGAGAGAAAACCAGGAATTGGGTGTTACCAGGCCTTGAGAGAGAAGAGAAAAGGCTAGCATGAGGAGGAATGGATGGATGGTGCTTTCTGTATTTGACAGGTCTAGGTTGGAATCTGAAGTGATTTGTGTCCTAGGTCTGAGGACAGTCTGTTTGGAATAGGAATTATGTTTCAAATGTCTTTATTTTATTTTTAATATCTGGAATAAAACAAGCATTTCCATAACGTGGTATAATAAAAAAGGATGATTATATATGAAACAGCACATCTATTATGTACAATTTGCTATTCCTTTTAAATTTATAAGAAAGTTATCATGTAAATTTCTTTTTTCCTCTCCCCCTCAGAGAACCAGTCTTCCCAAGATATTTGTGCTTATGTTGAGAGAATATTTGCACCACAATTTCTCCCCAGGACACTTTTGTCTGCACTGCTCACTTATCCCTTTTACTTTATGTCACTTTCTATCTTGATTATAAGCATGCCATATCTTTCTGAGCCATCATCCAAGTAGATAGTCAATGGAAGATAAAGACAGTGTTGTTTTTTTTTAATCTTTGTATCACCAGTACCCAGAATGATGCTTTGAGAATTTGTTGCTGTGATGGTGTGTCTGATTCTTTGTGACACCATTTGGGGTTTTGTTGGCAGAGACATAGGAGTGGTTCTACATTTCCTTCTTCAGTTCACCTTATAGATGAGGAAACTGAGGCAAACAGAGATTAAGTGACTTTCCCAGGGTCACACAGTTAAGTGTCTGAGGCTGGACTTGAACTCATAAACATGAGTCTTTCTGATTCCAAGCCCAGGGTCCTATCGACTGTGGCTGTCCCTTCTGCCTTCTGCCTTCTGGCAGCACTACTAGGGAACTCTCTCAGGTCCTAAATAAAGACTCTGGAAGACAGCACACTTTTCTCTTGTTATTCTCAGTGAAATAATTTTATTTAGAGAGCATTTATTAAAGGCCTACTTTGGGGCAGGCACTGTGCAAAGAACTGGGGTGAAAAACAAAAGAACAGTGCTTACGCTTGAGTAATTTATGTGAGGCAAATGAGCTTGCCTTAGAGGGAGCAAGGTCTCAATTATGTGACCTGGAGTCACTTAAACTCATCTTCTTGGGTTCAAATCTGGCCTCAGACATTTACTAGTTGTATGACCCTGGGCAAGTCATTTAACTCTGCCTCAGTTTCCTCATCTATAAAATGAATTAGAAAAGAAAATGATAAATCATTCCAGTATCTTTCCCAAGAAAACCCCAAGTGGACACCACTAAACAATAGTAAATGCTTGTTGATTGTAGGATCAGAGATTTAGAGTTGGAGATACCTTAAAGGTATTTTCCACTGAGTCCAATCACTTCATTTTGCAAATGAGAAAACTATAGTCCAGGTAAGGTAGGAGACTTACTCAGGAGTTACACATCTAAATATGTCCGAGGCAGGGTTTGAACATAGATTTTCCTGACTCTAAAGCCAGCACTTTGTTAACCATCCCAGCTAGCTATAGCTATAACACCCAGTATTCTCCTGCCATCCCTGCTTAGCATCTGAGATCAGATGAGATTGGCATGATGAAAGAGGCAGCTTTTGAATTCAAGTGAACCAAAAGCACGGCTATCGTGAAATTGTCTATTTGCCCCTCTGCCTTCTAATGCCAAAGGCTTCATTGCTTTCTGTGGTAGCATCACTCACTCACTCAATCAATCAATAAACATTTATTAAGTGCCTACTACAATTATGTACCAAAATATCAGCAATGAGAATTGTTGGCAACAAGACCTCTTTCCCAGTTGAGGCATTCAGAGATAGCAGTAATAGAAAGAGAATTACATTATGATTGCTCTTGACTCATTGCCCTCAACACTATCTGAAGATTTTTCCATTAGGCTGGGCTGTGTGTTCTCATCACATGGAGGAATAGCAAAGGATCTTGTGGGTTGCCTTTCTGAGGCAATACTCCTTTGAGAAAGGGATCACAATCACAGACTCACAGAATTTCAGAGATCAACGGGACCTCGGTGGTCTTTGAGTTAAACTCAAACTCAAAAAAATGTTCCTTTCTGTAACATATCTGGCAAATAGACATCCATCCTCAGCTGGAAGGTCACTACCTCCTGAGATGTCTCATTCTACTTTTGGAAAACTAATTGTAAGGTAGTTTTCCTCCTCTCTTCAATCCTAAAGTTACCTCTTTGCACCTTCTAATCACTGCTCCTACCTCCTAGCTTCTAAAAAAGAACAATCCCTCTTCCACATGACACCAGGACAGAACTTCTTAGCCTCAAGTAAGAACATTGAGGGCAGACACCCATCTTATTTAAGCCTTTTGAAGCCAGCAAGTACAGAGAAAATTTGTATTTTAAAAGTATAAGGTGTCCTGGGGGGATTTGTGAGGCTTTAATCCTACCATGTAAAGGATGGAAGAAAATCCCTAGGGTACATTTGTATAAAAAGCCGTAAAAGACTTTCTGAATTGTAAGAACCATGGCGATCTTGTGGGGCCATGAAAAGTGTGACTGAATAGTGGTAGATACTATAAGACTAGGAGGGATATAAGCTGAGAGAAGACACCTGAAGAGGGGAGAGAACACAGACCCCAGAGAGACACAGGAAAGCTGAAAATGGATAGATCTGAGGACTAAGACCTGACTCATTAGGGCAATTAGTTTTGTGATAACCTTGACTCAACCTCTTTCCAAGTAGGGGTGGAGAGGAAGAAAAAAAAGTATTTACCTGCAGGTGGGTTATAATTATTCTCTTGCTAATTGTTCTTACATACAAGTCCCTTTTCTATTCTTCAGATGCCTTTTAATAAACCAGTTCTGTGTTTAAATAGCTATTGTTAGCCTGATACTTGTAGGAGAATTGAAGACCCATAGTGAAGAGTTACTGTAGAAATAAGCTAAATTTAAATATTCCCTGGGCCAGAGCCTGTGATGGGGGGCTGAGTCATTACTGAGAAGTCTTTAAGACAACCATATGGGCTCAGAAATGTAGCTTTGAGCCATGGGATACTCTTGCATGTTCCCCGATTTCCTGCCTCCATGTTCTGCACATTTGTCCCAAATCTGGGACCCTACCAATCATACCAGTTAGCCACCTGTGGCATTTATAAAGTACTTTATATCCATTATCTCATTTGATCTACTCAAAAACTTTCTATGGTAAGCACTAGTGATATCATTGTCCCTATTTTACCCATGAATCAATAGATAGAAGGGTGGGGAAAAATCCCCACTTATTAAGCTTGCTTTGAATCAAGCTCTATAGGTATAATACCAAAAGAGAGTCTCTGTCCATGCTATTAGAGGAGATTACATATGTGGGAAAGTGATAGCCAGAACAGGTAGCTTGGTCTGGAAAATGAAAGGGACGCTGAGTAGAGCCAAAGGGCACATATTGACATATCCTTTCTAGTAGAAATAGTAATATTGGTTTGATTAGGACTGGGGGAAGCAGTGGGGTAGAGAAAAGAGAATATGATATGTAGCAACAAGATAGCTGATGAAAAGAAGGCAGGAGACTTAAATAAAGCATGGCTAACTTAAATATAAAAACATAAGGCATTCACCAATCTGGTGAGTGTGGGAAACTGATATTTAGAGTCTGCCCAAGGTTTGAGAAGTGGTAAACATCAGAGATGATTCAAATAGAGGGCTATCCTGACTCCAAATCCAAGGTTCTTTGTACTGTGCAATTCTGCTGTTCATAATGATATTGTATGGTGAGAGGATCAAATGAAATAACATTTGTTACGTATTTTGTTATACCTTCAAGGGGGCAGCTAGGTGGCACAGTGGATAGAACACTGGGCCTGGAGTCAGGAATACTCATCTGCCTGAGTTAAATTACTAACTGTGTAACCCTTGGCAAGTCACTTGATCTTTTTGCCTCAGTTTCCCCATCTGTAAAATGAGCTGGAGAAGGAAATGGCAAGACATTTCAGTATCTTTGCCAAGAAAATCCAAAAGGGTTTGTGTAGAGTTGGGCATGATTGAAAATGACTGAATGACAAGGACTATATAAATGCTATATATGATTACCATCATTATTATTGATATTTCTCCTGCCACTGGACTTGGATGACTGGAAAAGAGTGCCACTGACAACTTTTTGTAACTGTCTCACTTAAATCCAATTAATGAGGAAGCCAAGACATCACCCATGATGTCATTTGTCCCTTTGAAAACTAAAGACTAAGGACAGCAACAAAAACATTATTGTTTATGTGACTACAGAATATAGTGGGGCTCTGTAAAGAGTCATGATGGCTAGCACACTTAAGTCCTATTTCAGATGTGCAGGACTTTCAGTCCTTTGCCATTGAATTGGTCAAAATGTTATGTGTTCATAGGAGGGCAATTGGGTTGGTAAAGGACTCAAAACCATACCTGATGAGGGCTGGTTGGAGGAAGTGGAGCTGAGTAGGCTGGAAAAGACTATTGTGTAAGGTGGGGGGAATGGGAGATGCAATAATAGCATCCAAGTATTATAAGGGTACAGAAGAGGGATGAAATTTCTCCTCTTGCCCCAGATATCAGAAGTCTGCTCAATGGGCAATTCAGAGAGCTGGATCTTAAGTGACAAAATCACATAGTCTGAGAGCTGGAGATCTCAGTAGTTATCTTGCTCATGGAAGGAAAATCTTCCTAATAATTATAGCTGTCCCCTAAGGGAATGGGGTGTTTGGGGAGAGGAGTTGTCTCCTATCAGTGGCATTTTTCAAATAGAGAGTGAATGACCACTTGTCTAGGCTCTTATAGAGAAAAGTCATGCTTTAGGCAGGATATAGGGCTAAGTGACCTCAAAGGTGTCTTTTAACTCTAAAATTTTATGTGAATCAGTCTTGGAATGAAAGACATGTGCTTCTCAGGCTAACGACCACATTTTTGAACAATCTCTCTCTCTCTCTTTCTCTCTCTCTCTCTCTCACACACACTGTGTGTCTCTCTTTTTATCTCTCTCTACCCCCTTCCTTCTCCCTCCCTCCCTTTCCTTCTCTCCCTTCTCCTCTCTCCCTCTCTCCCTCCTTCTCTTTCTCTTTCCCTCCCTCCCTGCCCCCTCTTTCTGTTTCTCTTTGTCTTTCTCCCTTCTTTCTCCCTCCCTCCTTTTCCTTCCCTCCCCTCTCCTCTCTTTCTCCCCTTCCCCACTTTCTTCTCTTTTTTTCTCTCTCTCTCCCCCTTCTTTTTCCCTTTCTCCATTGCCTTCCCTCCCTTCTCCTCTCTCCCACTCTCCCTCTGTCTCTGTCTCTTTTTCTCTGTCTCTGTCTGTCTCTCACTCACTAACACACACACACACACATGCACACACACTGTGTGTGTCTGTCTCTCTTTCTCTGTCTTTCCCTCTTCTTTCTCCCTCCCTCCCTCCCTCCCTCCCCCCTCCTCTTCCCCTTCTCTCTCCCTCTCTGTGTCTCTCTCTCCCCTTCATACTCCCTTCCTCTCTCTCCTTCCCTCCTTTCCCCTTTTTCTCCCCCTCTCCCTCCCTCTCCACTCTGTCTCTCTCCCCCTGTCTCTCTCTCTCTCCTCTCCTCTCCCTCCCTCTTTTTCCCTCTTTCCATCCCCCCCCCATTAAAAGGACTTGAAGCAGATAGAAAAGTGAACACAAAAGATTCCTTTCCCTTCCCTCTACTCCATCCCTGCCTGTCCCTACCACCTCTAATCTCCACTCAGGATGAAGAGAGCAGAAGCAACAAAAATATATGCCACAATAGGCCTGATACTCTTAGAAACAGCAGGGAAAGGAAATAAAAGTTTTCCAAAGAATTAGAAAAGAATAGCTTATGTCTCTCCCCCATAGGAACAATAGCTACTCTTGGTATAGTGATTTAAGGTTTGCAAAACATTTTGCATCCATTACCCCACTTGGATCTCATAATAGCCTGGTGAGGCAAGCACCACAAGTTTTATTATATCCAGTTTTTTCCCCTCATCTATCTACAATTTATTTATTTAAAATTTTTTTTTGTTTTCAACATTCAGTTCCATAACACTTTGAGTTCCAAATTTTCTCCCCATCTCTCCCCTCCCCTGCCCCAAGATAGTGTGTAACTTTATATAAGCTCTACATACACATTCATAATAAACCTATTTTCACATTAGTCATGTTGGAAAGAAGAATTAGAACCAATGGGGGAAACCATGAGAAAGAAGAAAAAACAAACAAGAGAGCAATTAATATGCTTCAATCTGCATTCAGACTCCATAATTCTTTTTCTGGATGTGAATGACATTTTCCATTATGAATCTTTTGGAGTTGTCTTAGATCCTTGCATTGCTAAGAAGAGATAAGTCTATCAGGGTTAGTCATTGCACAATGTGGCTGTAACTGTGTACAATGATCCTCTGGTTCTGCTCATTTCACTCAGTATCGGTTCATGTAAGTGTTTCCAAGTTTTTCTGAAGTCTGCCTGCTCATCATTTCTTATAGTGCAATAGTATTCCATTATATTCATATACCACAACTTGGCCAGTCATTCCACAACTGATGACATCCCTTCAATTTCCAATTCTTTGCCACTACAAAAAGAGGGGCTATAAATATTTTTGTGTATGTGGGTCCTTTTCCCATTTGTATGATCTCTTCAGGATACAGACCTAGAAGTGGTATTGCTGGGTCAAAGGGGATGCACATTTTTTCTTCCAGAATTTATTTATTTATTTTTAGTTTTCAATATTCATTTCCACAAGATTTTGCATTCCAAATTTTCTCCCCATCTGTCCCCTACCCCCACCCCAAGATGGCAAACATACTGATTACCCCTTCTCCCAGTATTCTATCCAGTTTTAAGATGAGGAAACTGAGACTAAAAGAGATAGGATAACCTGCTGAGGGTTAGAGAGGTAACAATCTTTCCTAGGTGCTTTTCTGCTCATGTGATCTTGGTCAAGCTACTTACATTCATTGGCCTTCAGTGGTCTGATTTATAAAACAAAGGGGTAAGACCTAGATGGACTCAGATCTCTCCCAACTTGAATCTATGATTATAAATATTTCTGAGAGAGGATTTCAACCGAGGTCTTCCTGACTTAAATAACTAGATGATAAAATGGATCGAATGAGTGATGGGCTTGTGCTCAGGAAGATCTGAATTCCATTTCAGCCCCAGATACTTATTAGTTATGTGTTCCTGGGCAAGTCATTTACCTTTTCTTTCTTTCTTTTTTTTTTAAAGCAATTGGGGTTAAGTAACTTGCTCAAGGTTACAGGGCCAGTTATTTTTGTGTGGGTGTTAAGTATCTTAGGTTGGAATGATCCTGGGTCCTCCTGACTCCAGGGCTGGTGCTCTTACTCACTGTGCCACCTAGCCACCCCTCATTTACCTTTTCTATGCCTCAGTTTACCTATCTGTAAAATGAGGATAATAACAACACCTTCCTTATAGGGTTGTTGTGAGGATTAAATACAAAAATGTATACGCTCATACCTACACACACATATACACATATTTATAGATACACATATATATTCATGTAAATGCTTCATAAATTTTAAAGTGCTATATAAATGCTAATGCTTATCATTATTATCTACTAGGCCATGCTGCCTCTTATCCTTAGTGCTCCCTCTCCTAGACCCTTCCCTTTATTTGGCAAACAGTACCCATCAGTCAAATAGCTCTTGAAACTGCATGACCTTTTGTGGCAAACTGGAAGTGAGGTGATAAAAATAATAACTAGCATTTAGGTAGTAGAGTTTTAAGATAGTATTATTATATTCATTTCATAGTTCAGGAGACTGAGACAGACAATAATAAAATACCTTGCCCAGGATTGCACATCTAGTAAGTTTCTAAGGCTAGTTTTGAATTCAGGTCTTCCTGACTTCATATGTAACACTCTATTATGCCACTTAGCTGCCTCATGATCTCCCCCAGTCTCTCCATGCCTAAACTCTCACAATTCCCTCTTTAAGCATCATTCCCACATGACACACTTACCTCTTTGCATGCAGAAATTAAGAGTTTCATTTTGATTACAGCATTTTTTTCAGTGCTCAGGTATCTAAAACTTTTGTTGTTATGAACTTGTTTTTCAGTCATGTCCAACTTTTTTGTGACCCCATTTGGGATTTTCTTGGCAAAGATACTGGAGTGGTTTTCCATTTCCTTCTCCAGCTCATTTTACAGGTGAGGAAACTGAGGCAAAGAGGGTTAAGTGATTTGCCCAGGGTCACACAGCTAGGAAGCATCTGATGCTAGATTTGAACTCAGGTCTTCACGATTCCAGGTCCAGTAGTTTATCCACTGCACCTCCTAGCTGCCATGTTTATAACTTGGAGTCATAGTATTTGGACGTAGAAGGGGTCTTAGAGATCATTTAGTCTGATCCTTTCATTTTCCAGGTGAAGAAACTGAGTTCCAGAAAGTGACTAGTCAAAAGTTTTACTCAGAGCTGGCATTTGAACTCATGTACATTTTTTGTTTTTACTTAAATCTAGAACCTTCTTCATTACACTCCCCTTGTTCCTTTGAATCTTATGTGGAGTGATATTTCCCTTTTGGACTGTGAACTTCCTCAAGGTAGATTCCATGTCCAATTTGGCACTTAGTATGAAGCCTACTTTACTACCATGGACAGTGCCACTTAATGAATGATGCTAATCTAGATAATGATGCAGAACACAGGCTAAACTCACCTTGAAACCTCAGTAAAGACCCCAGAATTGGTCTGGCAAGGTCTTTTTTTTTTTTTAAAGACAATTTTGTTGTTATTCAGTCATTTCAACCATGTCAAGAGTTTTCTTGTCTAAGATACTGGAATGGTTTGCCATTTCCTTTTCCAGCTCATTTTATAGATGAGGAAACGGAGGCAAACAAGGTTAAGTTACTTGCCCAGGGTCACGCTACTAATAACTGTCTGAGGTTGGATTTGAACTCAGGAACTCCTGAATACAGGACTGTGCCACCTTGCTGCCCCCAAAGGAAATAAGACTTGAAAACAAAAACACAAACATTTCTGCATTATGTAGGCATAGTGCACATATAATATGCCTGTCCATAAGATAGGCACTTCCCAGGAGTTCCAAGATCATGTGGAATTGAGAAGCACCTAAATCTATCTTGCACTAGAGGGTGCCAAAGTCTCAAAGAACCAGAAGTCATGTGGGAATCCTCTGATAATTCTTCTCTAATTGTCATGCTGATATCACAATTCCAGAGAGGCTGGTTTTTCCCATTCTAGAATCCAAGCCTAGCAGGGACTTTGAAGGGAACATTTAGCAGCTCTGCTTTAACTGTGAGGTTGGACTATACCCAAATCATTAGAGCCAGAGGAGAATGTGTACCACTTGTGAAGACTTTCAGATGCTTTAATTGAAAGCAATTTAGTCGGTACTTGCTAGGCACAAGGTATAATGGAAGGCACTGAGGATGCAGAGTTCAGAAAAAAAATGGGCCATCATCTCTACTGGGGGAAAGGATAGGAGATCAAATGATAATCAAGTAAGGATGGTACAAGCAAAATTGAGGAAGACCAGAGCATTATCAATTGGGGGCATCTGGGACAGCTTCAGTAAGGAGGTTTTACTGAGTTGAGCCTTTGAGGAAGACAAGGATTCTGAGAACGGACGATGGGGAAGGTTTCTAGGCATGGAATTTCATCTTATATGAGTACATTGCAGCAGAAAGTAGAATGTCAAGTTCTGGAAACAGCTAATAGTCAAGTTTAGTTGAATCATAAGGTTGGTAAAAGGGAGTTGTATAAAGTCAGCCTAAAAAGGTAGGACAAGAGTTCTAGAACTCAAATGGAAAATAATCCTGCTCTTCACTTTATAGATGTGGAAACTGAGGTCTGGAGAAGCTATGTGACTTGTTCAAGGTCACAGAGCTCTTTTAACTGTACCACATGGGTATGAACCAAACCATAAAGCACTTTCTTTTCTTTCTAATTTTTTTACAGTCACTGCACTGAAAATTTTATTGAGAGTCATCAGAAGGCAGAGGTGTTAGCTGCTAGGCCAGAGTGGCATAGGCCATCCTCAGGGCACCTTCTCTGGTGCTATAAAGCACTTTCAATGTCAGCCTGAAAGGAAATGGGCAACACTTGAAGGTCTTTGATCAGGGGAATGGCACGATCAGACCTGTGCCTTCAGATTATTTTGGCAACTGTGTGGAGGTTGGATTTGAGAGGGGAGACATTGTTCGTGGAGAAGACAATTAGAAGACTGCTAAAGTAGTCTAGGAAATAAGTACTAAAGGGGAAAATGTGGAAATGTCTAGTTGAGAGGAGAGAATGTGATGGTTATAAGATGGTATGGAGATGGACTTGATAGGACACAGGAGCCGGTGGGATATGGGAACTGACAGAGAAAAAAGAGTCAGCAATGACTCAAAAATTATGAATCTGAATGAAGATGGTGTTGTCCTCAAAGGAAATGAGAATTTGGAGGAGGACTGGGTATAGGGAAATAAGAAAATGAATTCCATTTTGACTAGCTTGAGTTTTTGATGCTTTATGGGTCATGTAGGAGGTGTTCAGTAGAAAGTTGGCCAGTAGAAGATGGGAGTTCAAAAGAAAGTTTAGGGCTGGATATTTAGATTTGAGGGTCATCTGCAAAGGCAGCTAGCTGGCTCAGTGGATTTATTCTGGCCCTGGAGTCAAGAGAAACTGAGTTCAAATCCAGCCTCAGACACTTACTAGTGACCCTGGGCAAGTCACTCAACCCTGTTTGCTTCAGTTCCTCATCCATAAAATGAGCTAGAGAAGGAAATTACAAATCACCCCAGTATCTTTGTTAAGAAAATCCCAAATGGGGTCACAGGGAGTCAGACACACCTGAAATGATTCCATGACAACAAAGTCTTCTGCAAAGAAATGACACTTGTAACCTATACATACAGAGGACTTCTCCAAAGGAGACACTGTTGAGACAGAAAATACAGTCAGCACAGAGCCCTGGGAGTGCCCACATTAAGGAGGCAAGATATAGATAATGATCCAGCAAAGGACACTAAGAAGCAGCGATCAGAAAAACTGGAAATCAATCAGAAGAGACTAGTGTCACAAGAGGCCAAAGAAAGACCTAGTATCTGGGGAGAATGGTGATCAACAGTATCAATGGCCACAGAGAGGTAAGGGAGGATGAGGCTTGAGAAAAGGTCATCAGATTTAGCAGTTGAGAAATTACTGGTAATGTTGGAGAGAATAGTTTTGAGTGGTTGGATAAAGACATACATTTATAAATTGAGAAATGAACTGGTTGTAGAGAAGTGAAGAAGTAGAGAAATAAAAGATTCTCTCTAGACATCTGGCAATGGAAGGGCAAAGAGGACTAAAGCAATAAGTTAAGAGCATGGCAAGGTTAAATGATGGTTTTATTTTCCAGGACAGCATAGGTCTATTATTTCTGTAGGCACTAGAGAAAGATAGAAGATGAGGGGAAGGAAGGAGGAATTATGGGTAGGGAAGGGACCCAGAGAATATTAAAAGTATATGAGAATGAGGGCACAAGTAGAGACCTTGGCACAGAGAAGAACCATCTCTTCTTCAGAGACAAGATTTCACAATGTAGAGATGTTTTTAGCCATGGAGAGTATAGACATGAGGGAGCTCACCACAGATGACCCCTACTTTCTTTTCAGAAAAGGTCATCTGCTAAAAGAGATGGGGTAAAAGATTCCCAAGCATTTGAAGATGTAAGAAAAGTTTTAGAATAACTACAGAGGAGGGGTGATAGAGTCCAACAAGGAAGGATAAAAAATGGACCACCTGCAGCAATGAGGGTCCAATGGATATTGGGCATAAATTTGTAGTGGACTCATTCACAATGGTGTGATGTCCTCCAACAGTATTCAGCAATTTAGAAGTATGAGTAGAGGATGCTTATGATGGGGATGATCCATGGTTTGAGACTGGAAGAGTGTGACTGGGGGTGTGTGGCAGGCAACATATAGTTGAATTGGTTTGCTCTAGGGTCAAGGCCACTAAGGGAGGAAATAAGGACAAGACTTCAGAAGGATGGAAGTGGTTGTGATGAAGACAAAGAATGGATTTAGAGAGTGAGGCCAAAGCAGAAATGCAGGGGCCATGAAGTATGATCAGGGAGGGGAACTTGATAGTTCAAGATGATAAAGGAAGATTAGTTACAAGCAGCATTAATATCTACGTATGGCCATGACTATACTATAGGTGAGGTAGAATGATGCTATAGATTATGGAAGCAGAACTAAAACACCAGTTTATTTAGAAGGATAGCAACATTTTTATTGAAGTTCTTCAGTATATGGACAGGGGTTGGATTATCAGGAAAAACTTTGATCTAGGTCACAATATCTTTGAGGAAGGAAGAAGTGTGAACAGTCACATTCTTTTTTGGTTATGGTAAAATAGTTGGATGGACTGATTCTTGAAAGAGGATAGTTTATTAAATAATGATAGTAGAGAAAGTATCTGGAAACAAGGATGGGGAATAAGCAGTAAACCAACTCTACCTCTTGGCTCAGCATGTTGTGGGACATGAAAAGAGGAGCCAGAAATAGCACAGAAAAGGATAGTTATGGATGATGTAGCCTCATCTGGAGAGAGCCAGGTTTCTGTGAGTGCAAAGAAATGAGGGAGTGTGAAAAGAGTGCAAGGATGAAGGAAGTATGTGGATGATTTTTTAAAACACAATTTGCGGGGCGGCTAGGTGGCGCAGTGAATAGAGCGCCGGCCCTGGAATCAGAAGGACCTGAGTTCGGAGCCGGCCTCCAACACTTAATCCGCACAAACAAAAACCTAGCCGTGTAACCTTGGGCAAGTTACTTAACCCCAATTGCCCTAAAGGGGCAGCTAGGTGGCGCAGTGAGTAAGAGCGCCGGCCTTGGAGTTTGGATGACCCGAGATCAGATCCAGCCTCAGAAAATGAGCACCCACACATAAATAATGACTAGCTGTGTAACCTTGAGCAAGTTACTTAACCCCAATTGCTTTAAAAAAAAAAAAAAAAAAACAATTTTCATTCTCTTTCCCCCTTTTTTCCCCAATTAACAGGCATTTGTTTTCCCCCTCCCAAATCCTTTTCCTTTCTCCCTTGGGAAAAAATAAAAGAACAACAAAATCTTCATGTCAAGCGTGAATAGTTATACATAACAAATTCCCACATATTATGTTAAAAATGTATGACCCATTCTGCATAGTGAGTCCATCACCTCTCTCTCAGGCATTGGGCAGTGTGGTTTATCATCAATCAATCATGTTTGTTTATTGCATGGATCATAATTCTTAAGACTTTTAAAGTTGTTTGTCTTTACAATTTTGTTGTTATTGTATAAATCATAGTTTTGGTTTTGCTCACTTCACTGTGCATCAGTTCATACATGTCTTCCCAGGTTTCCATGAAAGAGACCCTTTCAATTTTTATGGTACAATAATATTCCATTACAATCAAGTATCCTAATTTATTCAGATATTCACTGGTGGATAGGCATTCATCCAGATCCCAGTTCTTTGCTATCACAAAAAGAGCTGCCATAAGTATTTTTGTGCATGGCAGGCTTTTTCTATTTTCTTTGATCATTTTGAGCCCTACTAGTGGAATGTTAATGATTAACTGACAATTCAAAAGGGTATAATGGAAAGGGACCTCAAAGAAGGAAAAGATCTGTGGAGCGATAGAATTGATCCAGTGTGTTTAAGAATATACATAAAGATAGAAGGGCAAAAGAGTCATTTCCTAGCAGGACAGAGATTCTGAATCACTAGGATTCCAAGCAGGTAGGGTGTATGTATATCCCATAGGATATACATATATGTGTATGTGTGTGTGTGTGTATGGATGTTTATTTATATTTGTGTATATGCACATATGTATACATACACACATACTCATTTGTATATATGTATAAGTATATACATATACATGTATGTATAGTGTGTATGTATATATGTGTGTGTTTACACACAGATATATGCATATGCATTTTTTTTACTAGTCCTGCTATTAGGGAAATATCACTTGGTAGTTTTCAGTGTCCTATAATGGTGTATTGATATATGGAGATTGGCACTGATGCTGCCATTCCCTCTCCTAACACCAGGGAGCAAATGGAGAAAGGATTGGTAGGGAGTTCAGGCAAGAAGTCTGTATCCTAAGGTATCAGAGTGAGCTCAGACATGCTACCACAACAGGAGGTATATCCCATGAAAACTCAGTATGAGGCTTACCCAGAATGTATCTCACATATGAATCTTGCATTCTATGCCCAATCTAATTTCTATGGGTTTAGTTCATTTAGCTTTGAGTGTGGTATCAGAAACCCTAATGGATTTTGCCTAAGGTACTATTCTCTCCAACTTCAGGCAAGCCTAGGCCTTCCTCTAAAGCCTATATTTCTTCAGCTTCAAGAGAACTATCTAAAGCTGTGATCAACCTGGTATAATCCCAGATATCATTAGCTGTTTGCATTATGATTTAAAAACAATAATAGATATTAGATCTGGAAGGGGCTCTTTCTCCATCCCCATATATGTGTGTGTATGTGTATGTGTGTGTTTGTATGAAATATTAATCCAACTCCTCCATCTGACAAATAAGGAAACAGAATTCCAGAAAACTGAAGTGACTCAGTTAGGGTCATACAGCTAGTAAGTAGAACTAAGACACCATTCCAGGCATTGGTGATATCAAATCCAGTGCCTTTCTATTAAATAATGCTCCTATAATATTTAACACATATTTATAAAAATACCAGACATTGTAGCTTTTTAATTCACCTAAACATTGATTTTTTTACAGTGTACTTCCATAAATGATTTCAAAGCTCAGTAATTATAAAGACATTTCCCTTTTAGCTCACCTGTCACTCAGCCACAATTCGGCACCATTTGGGGATAATGGCCTGCAAATGCTTGCTCTTCCCAGTATTTGTCAACAAATGACTCCCTTGTATTCTGGCTCATAAAGTCCTAGCAGGATTTTAAAAGCTCTCAGGTGGATCCAAGGATTATTGGCCTTCATTTTCTTAGCTCTTGCCCCAAGCAGGTGACAGACCAGTAGTGAAGGTGAAAAACGAGATGTGTTTGTAGAAATGGCATTGCATTTGAACTAATTAATCTTCATGGTATCCCATACATTCCTGAAGGGGAAAAAGAAAAAAAAATACAGCTGGGAAAGTTAAGGGCCATGTTTAAAAGAAAAAAAATCTCAGTAACTTAGAATCCTTAAATTGTTATGGACCTAAAAACTGGGAATTTAAATGTTTTCTTTCCTCTTCCTTAGATTACAAACTCCTTTAAGGAAGCAAATGGTTTTTTGCCTACTTTTGTATCCTCATTGCTTAGTACAGTGCCTAACACTTAGTAGGCACTTAATAAGTGGTTTTTGGTTGATAGATTGATCTGTCAGAGAAAAATGATTGAATGTACCTACAAATTCTATTTTTCTTGTCAAAACTTGTTTACTCAGAGGGAAAATCGTGATTTTTCACTAGTTTCAGATCTATTTACTCCACTGACTTTATTATATGCAAAACTTTCTACCGATCTCCTTTCAAGTCTCATTTTAAGCCCAGTCTCATACCCAAGGCCTTTCCTGTTCTACCCAGTGACTAGTATTCTCTCATAACCCCTGAAATTACTTTGTATTTAATTTACAATGAATTTGGTTTGCTTATCTGTGAGCTTGCGGTTTCTCTCAGTGGAAGACAAGCACCTTGAGGGTGGAGATTTGTTTCATTTTTGTCTTTCTGGCCCCAACATTGCACTAAGGCTTTTGGGACATAGTATAAAAGATAAAATAGCAAAAATCCAATAAAACATACATAATGTTAATTTGTGATTTCCTAAATCAATAGGCTGCCAACAGGGATCTTTACATGTGGTTTTGTGGCCCTATTTCTTTGTGAGTTTGACACCACTGACCTAAAGTACTTGGAGGTTTAAGTGACTTTTTTAGGTTTGTACATCCAGTCTCTGAGGCTAATTATTTTTCCTTTGTACCCTCTCTCTTGACACATATTAGGTTACTAATAACATTTATTTAATTTTCTGGTCTTTGTTAAGGAAGCAATATGGCATAATAGTTAGAGAATGTGCTTTGGTTTCAGAAAAAGCTGGGTTAGAATCCTGCCTCTGAAATATACTGAACTTGGTCCAGCTACTAAGCCTGCCAATGGCCTAGGCAGTGTCTAAGACTGTATGTAGCATATCAGTTGTATATCTTCATTGGTAGAGCAAAATTTCTTTGCTGGGAGTTCTCTACACAAATGAAATCATAGGTTCATACCAAGAAAAAAATGGAGGATGGCTTGAATGGTGGGTTTGGAGTCGAAATCTAGCCACAACATCTACAGGTTCTGTGGCTGAATTTATCTTCTCTGAGTCTTATTTACCTCTTCTACCAAAGGGGAGGTGATAACTCTTGAGTAAAAGGGGTCTTACCCTAATGAGCACGAGCACTTGGCCTGTTCTAATACCCCTTGTGAGTTTTAAAACACATAGATTCTGTGACTGTTTCCAGTTGGTTTACTTTATGCTTTTTTGATTAACTGAGTAGCTGAAACTGGGTGTGTACAAGAAAGACTCCCATAAGGCAACTCAGTCTCTTTTCTCTGTTGCTAGTGGGAAGTTACTAACTACAAGTTAGTAAGTACAGGTTGTGAGAGGATCGGTTGTCTACCCTTCCTGACTAGCTCTACACAGGCACATGGTCCTTCTGTGGCTTCCTTGTCTGTGTTGTTTCTATTCTTTCCTGTTTTGGTTGATGGTATATCAGAGACAGAATAGACCAGGCTGAAACTTTGTGAGCTTTATCATGTGGGGAGAGCACCAGGGTTGTAGGAGCTAGATTCCATGCTAGAGTTTATAGGGAGTCATGCCCAGTAAGGAATGAAGCCCAAGCAATTCACTTGATCCTTGACTTTAACAATGCTGTTATGGCCCATTGATAAACTGGTCATCTGGAGTGACTTTACTAACTTGGTGGCAATTGCTTTAAATTTGAGGCCACTATTACTAAGACTGAGGTGATGTAAAGAAGATTGGGAGATGGGGGAAGGAGTATTTGTACTTCTGTTTTTGTTCGGTGGTAAATATCACTTTGTTAAAAGCTAATTGAGGTTAACTGATTAAATACTACTGGTTTTGCTGCTGATCACTGACAATTGATATTGGAAAGATTCTGGAATGAGAACTTGAGGCCACAGTATTAGACAAATACCTCCAAACACTTAAGGATACTCTTAGAACACTAAAGGGAAGATATAGTCTCAATCTGGGACCAGATTTACCATCAGGAATAAGAATTAAAGTAAGGACCCCCCCAGGTTTACATGGTCTGTATTTCTACTACTTTATAGGGTTACTATGAGGAAAGCACTTTATAAAAAGGGTTCCTTATAGCTATAAAGGGGCAGCTAGGTGGTGCCATAGTGCATAGAGCACTGGACTTAGAATCAGGAAGACTCATCTTCATGAGTTCAAATCTGGTCTCAGATACTTCCTAGCTGTGTGACCCTGGGCAAGTCCTTCTGTTTGCCTCAGTTTCCTCATCTGGAAAATGAGCTGGAGAAGGAAATGGGAAACAACACTGCATCTTTACTGAGAATACCCCAAATGTCATCATGAAAAGTTGGGCATGACTAAAACATCTAAGCAGTAGCTATAGATACAAGAAAATTACATAAATTACAAGGGACTACAGAGGTATGAGATGTTATGGTTGTTCATAGAATGTTGGAAGCTTACTGTTACCTAAACCCTGACATACTGTCTACTTCTTCAGAGCTGATCAACAGTTGCCCTCTGGAGACACATCCTATCTTATTGCCCCTAAAATTTAGAAGGGAAATGAACTTTATATTGATGTCAAAATGGACCTGTAGAATTAGAGACTTTTAACATTGGAAGGGAGCTTCAAGGTTATTTAATCCAAGCTATACCTGAAACAGGAATCCCATTTATAAGAGACCCAGGAAAATTGTCATCCAGAATACATTCAATGCCTTCCACTGAGGGAGAATCTATGACCATCAAAGGCCATTCATTTCATTTTCATATAGCTCTTGTCATTAAAAAGTTTTTCTTTACATTAAATCCAAATCTGCTGCTCTATTTCACTCTTTAGACAAGAAGAAAGAAACTGGTAAACATAGTGTTAGGGCTTCTCCACCACAGTGTGGCCAGGAATACACCTAACAATTGAAATGGGGAAGGACTCAAGATGGAGGCTTGATTATTCCAAGGAGATCCATCAAAGGGAAATAGGGAGTTTGGGCAGAGTTTTCTGATGATAAAAATGGAGAATACACCCAAAACAACTTGGGCTATGGAGTCAGGAATGGCATATATTGCAGGAGCTATTATAGCCCATTGGCTGAATTTAATTTGCATTCCTGAAGTTCTGGGTTCAGTAGTCTGCTCTTCTGAGCAAATGTTCTCTCTTTGCCCTTCCACCCCCACATTCACCTCTTGGTGATCATCTGTACATGTGCTCAAGGTAAAGCCTAGAGGGAAGCAGCTTACCCATCACTCTCACTACAATTGTTGTTCTGTTTGGTCTGACTTTCTGTTTCCCAATTTTGGGGGGGGTTTGGCTAAGACACTGGAGAAGTTTGCCATTTCTTTCTCCAGCTCATTTTCCGGATAAGGAAATCAAGGCAAACAGGGTAAAGTGACTTGCCCAGGGTCACACAGCTAGTAAGTTTCTGAGGTCAGATTTGAACTCAGGAAGATGTCTTCTTGTTGAATATCCAGGCCTGGCCACTCTGTCTTCTGTGCCATCTAGCTGCCCCTCACTATAATACCAAATGTTTATTTGTTGTATGACTTCCAACAAGTTACATCACCTCTCCAAATCTCAGTTTCTTCATCAATTTAGTTGTAGTTAGGCAAACACTCTGCAAACCTTAAGATGATAAACAAATGAGAGCTATTATGATTATCTGGTTTTTGAATTTCAGGCCTCCTTGGCTCCAGCACTGATTCCTGAGAGGACTGAACTGAGAGATTGAAAAGGAGCAGCGCCAGAGCAAACCCCTGCCCACAAGAGGTTTACAAATCCCCTCTTGCAAAGATCCAGTTGAATAAACACAATTTGTAGATGAGAGGAGGCCAAGGACTGGGGTTTTACTGCAGTTGATGTACAGCTCTATAAAACCCCCTTTCATAACCGTTCAGTGAATCATGTCTCTCTGGCAGAGCAGTAAGGAAACCTTTCCTAAGCAAATTAATAACATGACTATAAACAGGAGTGCAAGGCGAATACTTAGCCCACTGCAGGAATAGGCAATTAGCGTATAGTAAAACAAATAGATGTTGCTAATTACAAATACATTAGAACTATTCATCAAAGCACACCCATCAGAACTTTTTGTTGGAAATAGCCCAAGTTACCTTATGTCAATAGAGGAAGGGTATCATAGAGCTTCAGTGAAGAGTGATTGGATGTGGAGGCAGACCAGGGAGGCCTGGGTTTGGAGCTGACTAATTCATGACTTCCCCAGGGTCACACACTTAGTAAAATATCTGAGGCTAGATTTGAAGTCAGGAAAAGGAGTCTTCCTGACTCCAAGCCTGGCATTCTATCCACTCTGGCAGCCCTGAGATCTGTGACCGTGGGAACAGTTGAGAAAGATGGCACAATGGCCTGAACTGATTCATGCTTTTAGAATGCAGGGATAATTGAATGAATCATATTCTCTCTGAGCCTCCATTTCCCCATTTGTAAAATGGCTTAGGAATGCCTGTAACCCTTAACTCCTACAACTGCAATATCAAATGAGATTTTGTTGCTATTATTTTTGTTATTAGTAATACTTTTACCAAATTTATTAAGAAGCAACAAATCGATCATAATTTAGCACACTTGATGCTGAAATATTCCTCAATATTAGTAAATAATTGTATGATCAACCAAAAATTGTGGCAGTTTACTACATAATTTCAGAGCTGGAAGATCAGCTGGTCCAAATTGTCCATTTTACAGATAGGAAAACTGAGGTTTATAGAGGTGAAGTTATTTGGCCAAGTTCACAGAGCTACTTAGGGATAAAGCTGAGAGGAGAATCCATACATTGGCCTCTAAATACAATAATGCCTGGATCCTAATACTGCCTAGTAATTCTAATACTGCCATTAATAGTAGTGTTTCTATGGGTTAAGTTACTCTTAAACTCCCCAAATCTCACTTGCTCATCTGTAAATGGTAGTAACAATCAACGCACTAAGCCCTTCATATATTATAAACATTCAGCATGCTAAAGGGAAGAATAAGTAGAAATCCAAGGAATAATAATCCTACCATAGGCTCCACTTATCAGACTAGATGTAGAATATTGGGTGAAGTTCTGAATGATACATTTGAGGAAGAACATTGATAAATGTCTCCAGAGGAGGATGCCAGGAAAAAAAGTATGAAGAATAGTTGGAGAAATGTTTAGCCTAAAGAAAAGAAGACTTCAGGTGGGAAGCTGGGGAAGGACGGTCACTCCCTTCAAGTACCTGAAGGATTATTATTTAGAAGAGGAATTAGACTTATTTCTCTTGACCCTCGTGAACTAGGATCAATGGGTACAACTTACTGAGAGTTTAATATAAAAAATTAATTAAAAAAAATGAGAATCATTCCACTCTTACCCATTCTTCCATTGTAGTATTAGTATTTCCACAACCTCTTTATCAAGTTACCCGATGCCTGCACCAAGTGAGGCACCTCATGAAGGAGCACGAAATGAAAAGACATGGGCCAGGTGGGTCAGTGAAGACTGAGCCCAATTTATTTATCTGAGGGTCCGAGTATATATAGGAAAAAATGGCATAGTCAGCATAGCCTTTGAGAGCCACTCCCTTGGAATCCTTCTCTATGCCCTAGTTCTCATATGTGACTGCCTTGCTCTCTTATCTTGGTTATCATGGTTCAAGAGATGGGCAGGATGTTCTGAGAACCTCCCTTGCACAGTGGAGTGGTGAGCCAACATCCTGAGAATGTGAGCCCTTGAGGGTGAGAACAGGCAAGAGTCAAACTCTGGTCAAGCTCTGTCCTTGATTCTTCAACCCTGACTGGACTCCTCAGAGCTGGACCTCTACAGTTACCCTAGGAGACTTTTAAGATCAGGAAGCAGAAACAAAATCAACCCATCCCTCAGAAGATTCAAATAAAAACTAGCCCTGGGGTCAGATATAACTCAAAGAGAAGACCCTAGAGAAGCTGGATGAAACTGGGCCTATAAAGAACTGCAATGTTATTGAAGGTACATATTTACTTACCCTGTACTAAGTCCAACTACCTTCCTCTGTCACCCCTAGAAAGAATAAATACCATGAGTCTCCCATTTGGAGAGCTCTTTGTTTAGCTGCAGTTGGGGAGAAACTTGTTGAAGAGGCTGCCATTTTGTTTTCTTGCATTGCATTGATAGGCCCAGTAATACATATTTGAGTGACATTCTAAACTCCAAGAAAAAGGAGACAATTAGGTCCATCCCCAAATGGAAAAAATGTTTAAAAATTTTTGTTTTGAATAATTGGCTCCTTATCACTAAAACAATAGGGACAGAGGAGAGATGTCGGACATGGAATCAGGGAAGCCTGAGTTCAAATCTGACCTCAGATACTTATTATGTGACTATGGCCAAGAAACTTAACCTCTCCTTGCCTCAGTTCCTTCATCTATAAAATGGAGATAATAATCGTACCTACTTCCCAAGGTTGTTGTGAGGATCAAATGAGATACTGATTATAAAGCACTTAGCACAGTGCTTGGCACATAGCAAGCATTATAGGAATGCTAACTATTATTATTATTATTATTATTAAAAGTACCCAAGAAGTCTCTTGGTCATTAATGAGTGGTGTTATGGAAAGAATTCTTGCATTTTTCCTCCAAAGGTCCCACATCTCTCCCCTGCACAGCACCCTTTTCATACTCCCACCTTTCCCACCATCCTTTATGTCTTGTATTTCCCCCTTAGAATGTAAGCTCCCAGAGGTCAGGGACTGCCTTGCTTTGCTGGTATTCCCAGTGCTTTTCACATAGTAAGCATTTAATGAAGACTTTATATATATATAGCTATTTCTATACTTGGTGACATTCTCTTCTCATACAAAAAAAATCTATGGGGGAATGTGCCTTAATTAGACAGTTACATTTTCCCCTCTGTGCTTACTTACCCTATCTTACCTTAAAATTAATGAACTAGAAGACTTCCAAGACTGTACTATCTCTGTAATTATATAACTTCTTGAGTTTAACTCTTCAAGAATGTATTGGGAAAATGGAACTTTTGTCAATTTACAGGGAGAGAAACTGAGGCATAGAACTTGAACTAATAGTCCCATGGGATCCCAATAGGTTAGAAAGCACCACAGAGAAGAGAACTCAGGCTAACTCTCTACCTTGTGAGTCATATGGCACCTCCCCAGTTGGACTGTAAATTCCTTGTGAGCAGGCAGTGTTTACATCTTTGTATTCCCTAGGGCCTATCACAGGTCTTTCTATATAGAAGATGCTTAATAAGCATTTATTGGATTGAATCAACTATAACATACTTTCCCACATTACACACATAGTTGAAAGTATCCAAATTCACAGCCCAAGTTATAAAGAGACATATTGTGCACAATGTGTGCACCAAATCCAATAATAATATGAGAATTTGTCTTTTTTAGGATGTCAGCCCCTTAAAGGCAGGAACCCATAATTTTCATTCATTTGCTTTAATGTCAATGCTAGTTAGTAATCTGATTTTTCCTCTCTACCTCCCAACCTTATACATTAATCACACAATATTTTTACATTCTTTCCATATATAATCATCATTAAACCTAGAGGCATATTAAAAAACTCATGCCTGGAATGTCCTATAGGGATCCCCATCTTGGTCTATTGAAATCTTAATTACCCTTCAACACCCAATGCAAATGCTACCTTCTCCATGATGCCTTCCTTGACCTTATGAGAAATAAATTTTCCTTTCTTTAAACACACATCACAATTTATAACTCTGCATAATATATTCTGCTTGTAGTTTTTATGCAGTTTGTATAGCTATGAATAGTTGAGGGAGTGCTGGACTTGAGGTCAGAAACATTAGGTTCCCACTATTGTCTCTGACACTTATTAGTGGTTTGTGACTACAGGCAAATCACTTAATCTTTCTAAGCCACAGGGAATGTTCTAATGCTAAGTTATAGATGGGAGGTCCTTCATGGATTGACTTACGCAATTATATATCTATGTATGTGTCAACTCTCATTTGCTAGATTATAAATTCCACAAGGGCAGAGAATATGTCCTAATTTTCTTTGTATCTTTCTTTACCCCTAGCACAGATTTCTGCATGTCGTGAGATCATAGGTCCATAGGTCTAAAGATGGAAGGAAACTCAGAAGTCATCTAATCAATCACTTAATTTTATCAGTGATGAAACTGAGACCCATAGAAGCTAAATGATTTGACCGAGGTCACAGAGGTGGTAAGTGCCAGACAAGGATGGTTGTAGAAGGAGAGGAGGAAGAAATGACATTTCAGTGAGTGGAACTTTCCCCCTCCCTACTATCATCTATTGCACCATCACCATCACCATCATCATCATCATCATCATCATCATCATCATCCTCTATCATTTTTGTAACATTTCAAGGTTTGCAATGCACTTTACATAGGATAAGCCATTTGAGCTTCACAAAACTCTGTAAGATACGAACTGTCCTACAGATGAGGAAACTGAGGCTGAGATCAATCAATTAATTGACAAGTGGCTTGTCTGGAGTCAGACAGCTAGTAAGTGCCTGAGGCAAAATCTGAACTCAGGTCTTCCTAGCTCTGAGTCCTATCACTCTATTCCCTGAGCCAACTACATAACATCAGCATATGCATATTTTCTCAGCAGTTCAGCTATAATATAATAGTACAAGCAATACAAGATAAACCTGTCAGCAACAACAGGACTCTTTTTTTTAAGATGTTTCCTCCCAGGATCAGAGGAGAAATATGGAGAAAGGAAAAAGCACTCCTGCCAGTGTTCACTGAGAAAAAAATGAATAGAAGAACATAGTGCTCCAGGTGATAGAAGCAATAGTTTCTCTAGCCTGTCAGCACCAGATCTACCTTGCCCATGGGCAGCCTGCTCCTCCATGGGTTACTTGGATGCATAAGACTAGCTTTTGGGATCTTTTATTCCAAGCTTGCAGTGAGGCACAGGCTGGACTTTGAAGGATTGGACCCATAGGAGTCTTCTCAGTTTCTTGATCAGAATTCTGGTGTCCAGCAGAGAGTTGGGTCTGTAAACACCACAGGACCTCAACAATAAATGTGTCCCCTATACTGTCCATAGCTGTCCCCCGTTGTTCCTTCCAGTTTCTTTTCTTCATTTCAAATATAGCACCTTTGAAGAAGCCCATACTCAGGCTAGGGAATAATTCAACTCAATGCAATTCGATTCAACCCATATTTCATTATGCAAAAGGGCAGATTTTTGTAGATCATGTCAGGAAGAGGGAAGGGAAAGGAAGCTAATAGGCATTTATATAGTATACCTACTATGTGCCTAAGTACTTTACACTGATTATTTAATTTGATTCTCATAGTAACCCTTTGAGGTAGGTGATATTATTATCCTCATTTTAAAGTTGAAGAAACTGAGGCAAACAGAGGCTAAGTGACTTATCCAGGAGTCACACAGCTAGTAGGTGTTATTATCCAGAGGCCAGAGATAGTAGATATTAGTAGATATTGTTGCTTCCTGGCCTCCCTCTGCCCCAGCCTCCATTTACAGAAAATGTAAAATTCACTGGTCTATAGTCTTCTATTCTCTCTCTGTCTCTGTCTCTCTCTGTCTGTCTGTCTCTCTCTCTGTCTGTCTGTCTCTCTCTGTCTCTCTCTCTCCCTCTCTGAATCAGGACAATGCTTATCTGTCTCCAGTTTTATAGCATTTTTAACTTCTCTCTGAGCTTTCAAAGGTCACACTGATGGTAACTCAGCAATCATAACTTCTACTTCTTCTAGAACCCTGGAATGTAATTTATCCAAGTCTAGTGACTTCAGAGAATCAAGGACAGCCAGGTGCTCATTTCCCATCACTTCAGCTGCCTTAGATTTCAAGTACTTGATAACCATTTCTGTTTTTATCCTTTGCATTCTGAAAGACAAGGAAAACAAAGGATTCGTGTTCTGAGAATCTGTTTGGATCCATGGTGTATTCAAAAAAGATTGCCCACCAGTTCCCATTTTCCTCTGAACCTTTGCTTGACAAGCCAGAATTAGTCATGGTATATCATAGCAATGCAAAAAAGACATTTATTTAAAATAGAATGTAAAGTAAATAAGGAATTAAAGCTACTACAGGCAGTCCATTACTTATTTCCCCAAATTATCTTTTTCCATAAATCCAGTCCTAGGGGAAGACACAAATCTAGTGGTCTTTGATGCTCACTCTGGCTTCCTAAGAGAGCAGTCAGTATGTCAGGGCAGTGACTGAAGTAACAGCATTGATATACCAGGTTTCTTGACTTGGAAATTAGACAATCATAGAAATCCTAGGTCATATCCTCATGATCATTAAATGAGGTCCAGGCAGGATCACAGAAACCAGATGGGTGGAGAGTATTATTTGTCAAGAAATGGTGGCTTAACACATAACCCATATTGCTTGCCATCTTGGGGGTGGGAGGGTAAGGGACAGAGGGAGAAAAATTTGGAATTAAAATATTTTAAAGAATGAATGTTGGGGTGGCTAGGTAGTGCAGTGAATGGAGCACTGGCCCTGGAATCAGGAGGACCTGAGTTCAAATCCAGCCTCAGACACTTAACACAAAAACTAGCTTGTGACCTTGGGCAAGTCACTTAACCCCAATTGCCCTCCAAAAAGCAAAAAAAAATGAATGTTGAAAACTGTCTTTATGTGTAATTGGAAAAAATAAAATGCTATTAAAAAAAGAAATTGTAGCTTAAAAGGCTTAGATCAGGCTCCTCTACATCTGCCCATGTAGCTTTCTACCACTACTCCCTGACTCTCTGACCTTATTTTCTCCAGTCCATCTCTTGTTCATTGGCTTCATTACAAGAGCTCTTCTCTACTCTTTCTAAACTTCCCACACTGGAACTATCCATCAGCTAGTCTGTCAACAAGCATCTGGTGATGCCTCATGGTGCTGACCCCCACAAATGGATATGTCTACTCTACACAAACAAGAGCTGAATGATTCTTCCTTCTTTGTCATCTGTTATCATCACCCAATTTGAACCAGCTACCCTATCTGCCTCTTGGCCCTGACAAAATTAGCAGATTCTTAGTAGTATTCATCACCATTCATCATCAGTCTGATTTCTTAGTATTGCTGACACTTTTTTATAGGAACTTGCTATATTTTTGGATTTATCTTCCATTACCTGCCTTTGTTTCTATTTCCTATACTTCTGGGCACCAGACTCTGCTATACTTTCTCTAGTATATCCCAGAAACCTCTTTAACTCTGGTACCCCACTTTATCCCTGGACTTCACACACTGGAAGTACCCTCTTCCCCATAATCTCTCTCTCTCTCTCTCTCTCTCTCTCTCTCTCTCTCTCTCTCTCTCTCTCTCTTCTTGACTCTAGGCTCAGCACTCTATCCACCATATCACCTAGCAGCCTCTGGAAAACAATATACACAATGCCTACAATAATGTGTTTGAAAAGAAAGAAAAAAACAACTAACCACTGTGTAATTATAATGACCAGGCTTCCTAAGGAGAAGATGAGAAAATACATTTCCTTTCTTTATAATGTGGGGGACTATGGGTGTGGAGCATTGCATATGCTGTCAGGCTTAGTTGATACATGTTTTATTGAACTATATTTTAATTTCTGCTCTTCTTTTTATTTTTGTTACAAGGGATGATTCATTTAGAAGGAGGTAGGGGAAGAATAGATTTAGAAAGGAATGTAATATATAAACAAGAGACAATAGAACATTTTTTTAAATTTTAAGCTGATTGTCAAGTTCCTCATTTATTTATACCATTCTCTTTAGATGGTCCCCTTTTTCTTATCCATTAGAAATCATTTGTGTTTGGGTGCAAAATTTCCTGTTTGAGAGCTTTTGGTGCCTCTTGGTCCTACTCCCCATTATGGGAGCCCAGCTATTCTTTCTCCTGCCCTAAAGAAAGCATGCTTCCTTTTGGTCTCTATGCATGAATCCTGGTCAGGCAAGACTTTATAGGTTGCCAAGGATGAAAGCTATGCTTCTGGTGTCTGCTGGAGACCACGGCATTCTGAGACAGTGCTCACATCCTCTGGGACAGGAGTGGCTTATATGGTGTCTGTGGCAGAACCCTTTTGAGAACTCCCTGATAAAGTTAGTATCCCTCCACTCTGCTCCATATAGGGAGGGACAACTTAGACAGGAAGGAAAGTGAGAAGAACTAGGAGAGGAAATTAAAATCTTTCAGTTGTGTGTATTAAGTCATTGCAGAGCTCAAAGACAGCCATTCATATCAGCCAAGAAGCTCTGAATAAATGTTTCCATAATGAGACATGCAAAAAGGAGCTTGTCACCCTGTGATAGTCTTTCTGTGAAGGGTTTGATTTAAGGCTAGTATCAGAGCGTGAACCATGTTAAAATACAATTACAAAAGAAACAGGAATTTCATTAGTGGATTGCAGGGAAGAGCTTGGAACTGAGGAGGCTGCTGAGAAGTGATAGGTATTGGCAGAGAGGGAAAGGTGGTGAGCAGGGCTAGGATGCTTGGCAGGAGGAAGATGGGAGTTACCTGTTCTTCTGGAATCAGCCTCTAAAGGAAGATTAAGCTGTCAACTTCAGGCTCCAACCTGTGCAAGAATTGTGGCCAGCCATGAATTTTGAAGGGGACGGAATAAGAGAGGGGAAGCTTTGCTCTCTTGTTAGGGATCCCATGCTGCTCAGTAAGGAAAATAGTTTCCATTTTCCACATTGGTATTTGAGTTCATGAGTCCCACCTAGAATCATGGACTCAACCATAAGTCTTAAACAAGAGCTCCCCTACCCCTGCATCCTCAAGGCTTCCTAGTAGGCTCCATGAAAGGGTCTGTTTTTTTCCAGCTGTCAAAGTAGGTGACCCAGTCATTAGATTAGTTCTCACGGGGTTTTCCCATAAGGATGCTCAAAAGAGACCCCACTACCGGCATTCCCTTAACCTGAACCACAACTCATCCTTGTATAGGGAAGTACATGATTAATACATACATAATGAATAATAATAGCTCACAGTTCTGTAGCACTTTGAGGTTGGCAAAGCACTTTACATATTCATTTCATTTGGTCATCACAACATCCTTGTGAAGTAGATGTTACTAATAACCCCATTTTATAGACAAGTAAACAGAGGCTCTGAGAGATTAATGGCCTTCTCAGGTCTATGTTGCTAATAAGTATCTGAGGTAGGATCTGAACCCTCAGCTTCCTGGAATCAGGCACAGTATTCTATCCATTACCAAATGAATGTATATAGATGGTACTAGAAAGAGGACAGTATAGGTTACAATCATTGATGGATCTACAGCGTTTAACCCAGGAATCAGTCTAATCCTCTAATGATGTGTCCTCAGGGGTTCACAGATAAGTTTCCCCGAATTTGCTCAGTCTGAAGTTGGCACAGAAGCTTCCATTTCTTTTGTAAATGCCATTCAGAGTGAGTCTACCTCATGAACCAGATGTTCCTGCTCCTATGCACTAAGCCTGTTTGCTTCTTTCTTTTTGTGGACCATCTGTTCACTTCCAAGGCCACTTCACCAAAGGAAGGAATGGTCAGAACAACACCAAGGAGAGAGGGAAAAGAAACCTGGCCCCAAGTCACTAATAAATGGTATGCACAGTGCCTTTTTCCTATTTCTAACTCTCCACTCAATACCAGAAGGATGGGGGACCTCATATCACTAGGTACAAAAACACAGGTTTAAGTGTTTACATAATTTACTCTAATTTATATGTTTACAAATATAAGTGAAGAGTTCCTCCATAGCAGAATGGGTAGATGGGAACAATTTGTCTCAAGGGCCATGAAAGCAGCTGAAGTAGGTGCTGTAGCTTAGTCAGACATGGAAGATACCAACAGCATCCACTGCATCCCAGGCCAGCACCAGTTATCCTGACTTTTGTCCTGCCGCTGAACTTTGGTGACTCAAGTAGAGTGAGGCTAATGACTTTGTGCAATTCTGCCTCACTTAAATCCAATTCAATGACTCTGCGATGTCATTGGCCTTCTTTGAAAACAAAGAACAAATGACAATACATATTTCATTTCATCAGTAAATATTAATAAGTCAAACCCCAGTCTAGAAAAATATACCAAGAAAGAATCTGGTGTAGTGAACTCAGGTTAAAAATTCAGCTTTCTTTTCCTTCCTTCCCTCCCTCCTTCTCTCCCTCCCTCCTTCCTCCCTCCCTTCCTTGTATTCTTGCACAAAATGACTAATATGGAAATGTTTTATATGACTGTGCATGTATAACCTATATCAGATTGCTTACTGCCTCAGGGAGGGGGAAGGGCGGAAGGAAGAGACAGAATTTGGAATTCAAATTTTTTTAAATGTTAAAAATTGTTTTTATATGTAATTGGGGAAAATAAAATATTACCTTAAAAACACTAAAATTGGGAGTAGAAACAGCGTGTCCAACCCACTCTTCCCCCAGATTACCTCCAAACTATGTAAAAGGGGACTCTGAACAACTTCTGGAGCCCCAGCACCCACAGAACAACACAGAGAAGCTAACCTCCTGCTGAGGACAGCCCAGCAGCCCTGCAGGAAGGACCAGCACAGCGCCAGCAGCGCAGCATGGGGAACTGAGCACAGGTCCACCTGAGTCGCGGTTTTAGCCCCAGGGCGGCAGGGCCAGCAGCCAGCTGGAGGGACCCCAGAACACCAGCAGCTGTGGCGATTCCAGAATTATCAACATAGACATGCCTAGGACAAAGTGAGAGGTTAGTGCCCTATGGACTTTGGGACCAGTATTTGGGGAACGCATCAGCTTCCTCCCCTGGGGGCTAGAAGCAGCTGAGGAGACATGCCATTTTGTAGTTTTCAGAGGCAGCTCCAGCTCCTGGCCTGCAAACTGTAGGGAGATCCAGTGATCAGTCTTGGGGGGTAATCACTCTTGCTTTAACCTCCCTGGATCTGGATTGTGATCTGGAGTGGAGGTTGTGGGTGGGTTTCCAGCTTGCCAGAAACGGAAGTTGGCCCCCCACACACACATGTTCCGGATGGAAGTTCCCGTCTGGCGCCAGGCCATACTGTGGCAACAAGCCCAAAAGTCAAGTAATTAAGTGGCAACATGCCAAGGCAAAGGAAACAAATTAAACAGAAAAATGCAACCTTAGACTCCTACTTTGGGGGCAAAGAGGATCAAAGCATAGAGGAGGGCTGTGAGGTCAGAAGTCCTGCTCCAAAAACCCCAGGGGAAAACATGAGCAGGTTGCAGGCCATAGAGGACCTTAAGAAGGACTTTAAAAATCAAATAAGAGAAGTGGAGGAAAAATTGGAAAGAGAAATGAGAAGGATGCAGGAAAAGTATGAAATGAGGGTCAACAGCCTGACTGAGGAAAACAGCACCTTAAAAAATAGACTAACTCAAATGGCAAAGGAGGCCCAAAAGAGCAATGAGGAGAAGAATGCCTTAAAAAGTCGAATTTGCCAGATGGAAAAAGAATCTCAAAAGTTCACTGAGGAGATTTATTCCTTCAGAGTTAGAATGGAGCAAATGGAAGCTAATGACTTTATGAGAAATCAAGATACTGTTAAGCAGATCCAAAGAAATGAAAGAGTAGAAGGCAATGTGAAATATCTTATGGGAAAAACCACTGACCTGGAAAATAGATCCAGGAGAGACAATTTAAAAATTATTGGACTACCTGAAAGCCATGATCAAAGAAAGAACCTAGAAATCACCCTTCAAGAAATTCTCAAGGAAAAATTGCCCTGATGTTTTAGATCCAGAGGGCAAAATAGAGGTTGAAAGAATCCACAGATCACCTCCTGAAAAAGATCCCCAAAAGAAAACTCCCAGGAATATTATAGCCAGGTTCTAGAATCCCCAGATCAAGGAGAAAATACTACAAGCAGCCAGGAAGAAACAATTTCAATATTGTGGAAACACAATCAGAATAGCCCAGGACCTGGCAGCTTCTACACTGAGGGATTGAAGGGCATGGAATATGATATTCCAGAGGGCAAAAGAGCTGGGAATGAACCCAAGGGTCACCTACCCAGCAAAACTGAGTATTTTGTTTCAGGGGAAAATATGATTATTCAGTGGAATAGAGGACTTTCAAGCATTCTTGAGGAAAAAGCCAGAGTTGAATAGAAAATTTGACATCCAGACACAATAAGCAAGAGATGCCTGAGAAGGTAATCAGGGAAAAGAAATCAAAAGGAACTTATCAAAGTCGAACTATTTACATTCCTACATGGAAAAACAATAACTGTGACTGATGAAACCTTTCTCAGTATGAAAATAATGGAAGAAAAGTATACAGGCATATGAATACATATGTGAATGTGTATATATATGTTTACAGTTATACATGGATAGAGGACATAGGTTGAATTTATTGGGAAAGGAGGATACTTAAGGGGTAAAATTATGAGGTGAGAGAGGAAAGTGGCAAGAGGAGATGGGGAGAGACAGGGTAGGGTAAATTATCTCGTGTAGAAGAAGCAAGGGGAAGTGGTTGCAAGGGAGGGGAATAATAGGAAGGCAAAAAGGCAAAACCACCTTCTCATTGAATTTGGTGCTGGGAGAGAATGAAATACATACTAAATGGGATATCTCAACCTGCAGCAGAATAGGGGGAAGGGGGATGAGAGGAGGGATGATGGATGGGAGGGCATCCTTGGGGGAGGGGAGGTTGGAAGTACCCACTATAGAAGAGGGACAGGATCAAGTAGGGAATGGACCAGGTGGGGGGTGGGATGAGTGGGAGGGAATTATAAGCAGCCTTGTACAATATATCTACTATGGTATGTTTTGCATAGCTAGACATGTACAACATATACTGAATTAGTTATCTTCCCAGAGGGAATGGGTGACAAGAGAGGAAGGAAATGGATCTGAAATTTGAGGTCTTAAGATTAAATATTTCAAATATATATAAATACTATTATTAATACTCTTTTGCTTGTGATTGGGAGATAAGAGGGTGGGTAGGGGAAAAACAGGGGGGAAAATAATTGTGACTCAAAATCTGGCAGAAATGAATGATGTAAAACAGAAGTTAATAAAGCATTTGTTTAAAAAAAAACCTAAAATTCAGCTTCATGGAAGTTAATAAATACAAAAGAAAACCTTGTAGACAAATAGAAAAATCACAGCCCCCTTCTCTCTAGACTCTGTAAGACATGGCAGTTTTATACAGGATAATAATAGCATTTCTTGTGCTTTAGGGGTTAAAGCACTAGCATTCTTGTAGGACTTTTAAGATTTGCAAAATACTTTATATAAAGCAATCTTCTTTGACTCATCAACCTTGTGAGGCTTAGTGCTCTTATTATCCAAGTTTTGCAGATGAGGAAACTGAGGCCAAGTGAGGTTAAAGTGACTTGGACAGAATTGCACAGCTAGAAAATGTCTAAGGGGAGATGAAAACTCAGGTTCTGATTGACACCCAATTTAGCACTTGATCCACTCCATGGCTTAGCTGTCTTGAGCCTCAAGCTTGAAATGTCCTTAAAGAAGAATATCTAGTCTGTCACTTTCATTTTATGAATGAGATAATTAAGGCCCAAAGAGGTAATTTGCTCTAGGTAGCCCAGCTTGTTAGCAGTAGAACTAGGATTCCAACCTAGGTCTTTCAACTTCAAATCCCCCATTTTTTTGACTGCCTACATGTTGACTCTCATGAATGAAGAGTCATCCATAACTTCTCTACCTCCTATTTTTCCTCCCCTCACTGAAGGGGAAAAAAGCCCCACAGCGATTTACTCATCTGTAAAAGAAATCATTCCTCTTGAGCCACTACCTCTACCTGGATCCTGAACATCCTAATTTTACACCTTCAGCCTGAGTATAGTATCTGTTCTTCCAAAGAAGGCATAGGCTGAATTCCAAGGCATCATGGTATAGTGTACAGAGTTCTAATCAGATTTAATAATTATTAACTTCTCTTATCTTTCAACTGGATCTTTATCCAAGTCAGGCCTGCTAATCTCGAGTGTCCTCAGGGCTCTGTTCAAGTCTTCTCTTTCTCTTCTAGTATTTTTATTCATGATCTTATCAGCTCCCCTAGATTAAATGATCATTTCCGTGCTGATGATTTTCAGATCTACTTACACAGCCTTAACTTCTCTCCTATCCTTCAGAAACATCTGCAAATCCTCCCCCTTCCAAATGCCTTATTTCTGTTGAGGGTACCATCATCTTTTCAGTCACACAGGCTTGAAATGTAAATGTCACCCTTGACTCTCTATTCACTCTCAGCTCCCCCATATCCATTCTGTTGCAAAGTCATGTCTATTTCATTCTGTTAACATCTCTCACATATGTTCCCTCCTCTCCTCTGACACTTTCACTACCCTGGAGCAGGTTATCATGATCTCACCCCTAGACTATTGTGAAAGCCTGTTGGTCAGTCTCCTTGACTCATGTCCTTCCCTACTCTAGTCTATACCCCATTCAGCTGTCCAAATGATGTTCCTGAGGCAGAATGTGTGACCACAACACCCCACCCCTCTCCTGCCAACTCAGGAAACTCCAATGGCTTCCTATCACCTCCAGCATCAAATATAAAATCTTCTGTTTGCTGTTCAAAACCCCCTTCTGTCCTTCTAGGCTCATACTTTCTATACTCTGCAATTCAGTGATGCTGGCCTCTTGGCCATATTCTTCATGCATCCTAATCCTAACTCCACACATTTCCACACATTTTCTCATTTGCACCGTCTGACTTCTTCCAAGTCCCAGCTAAAATTTCCTTTTTTACATAGGAAGCCTTTCCTGATGTCCCTTAATGCTAGTCACTTCCCTTGGAGATCATCTACAGTTAATCCTGTACCTTGCTTGCTTTTTACATAATTGTTTGTATGTTGTCTGTCCCCATTAGACTGTGAGATCCTTGAAATCAGATACTGTCTTTTGTTTTTCTTTGCATCCACAGAGCTTAGCACAGTGCCTGGAACATAGTAGGTGCTTTATAAACTCTTGTTGCCTGATTGACTGACTAGCACTGCAGACAGACAAAAATGAAGTATTGACCCTAAAGGAACTTATCCTCTACTAAGGTAAGCAACAGGTATGCAGATAAAAATAGAAGAATGAAAGTGTTTGGTATGGAGGTATGGTGGAGAAATCCAGAAACTCATAATTACATCCAGAAAGAAAATAAAGGTTGGCTTGCTAGGGCCAAAACACAAAATGGAGGTTCTTGGAGGAATTTGTCAGTGGGAGAAAGGGACTGGCTTAGCAGAGGGATATTCCAGAGTGAGAGTAAAAATGAGGCCTGGTGTTGAAGTCAGGCAATTCAGAAACATGGCAGGAGAGGAAATAGCCCTCTGCTTGGTCTCCCTGCCTCAACACTCTCCCCACTCTGTCCATCCTCTAAGAGGACCAATGACATCATGAGGGTGATGTCTTGACTCACGGGTGAATTGAAATGAGGCAGAGCCACACAAAATCTTTGGCCTTTCTCCTCCAGAGTCATCAGTGTCCAGTGACAAGACAAAAGTCAAAATGACTGTTAGTTAATAAATTGATTTTCCCAAAGTGCAAGTCTAGCTATGTCACCTTATTATTTAATAAGCTCCATCAACTTCCTGTCATCTTCTCTGATTTGATATCACCAAATTGCATAGCAACAAACCGTCTGGTGTTTGAACCCCTTCATAACCAAGCCCTTCCCTACCTTTCTAGTCTTCTTACAACTTATTCCCCTCTCTACCTATATTCTCTGATCTAATGACACTGGCCTTTTTGCTGTTCTTACACAAGATACTCTATCTCTTGACTCCGGGCATTTTCACATTTAGTCTCTCATGCCTGGAACTCTTTCTCATCTCCATTTCCCAGCTTCTTCCAAGTCTTAGTTAAAGTTTCACCTTCAGTTGGAAGCCTTTTGCCATGTTCCTTAATCTTAGGGCCTTTTCTCTAGGATAGTTTTCAATGTATCCTGTACATGACTTGTTGGTACATAGTTGTTTGCATGCTGTCTCACCCATTAGACTCTGAGCTCCTTGAGAGCAGGGACTGTGTTTTTGCCTTTCTTGGTGTCCCCAGTGCTTAATACAAGTAGGTGCTTAATAAGTCCTTGTTGGGAAACTCGTTCCTCCTTGCTGAATCTCAGTGGCCTCCTGTGCCAAACAGGGCGCTGCTAATCTATACTAACTGCAAAACAGGGTTGTTGTGAGGAAAGCGGTATAAAAATATCGGCAGTGATGATTATTGACATTATTATTAATGATTATTGTCATCAGGGGCATGATCCTTCAAGACAGTCAGACTCTAGAACAATAGGATTCTACAGAGACCTAGTGCATCATTTGCATGGCAAGAGATATCCCAGGTTCTCCTTAACCTGGGAAAGCAAAAGTCACTCTATGGACTTTTCAAGGTCATTTGTCCTGTCTAGGGTCAAACCTGCTCTAGTTTCTATGGGATTTCAGAACTAGGCTATGTCAGACCCAAACCTAAAGATACCAAATCAGATATACACTGATATTCTTCTATTTAATACCAGAACAAACATTGCTACCAAGGCTTCCTCTGGCACCTCTCAGATAAGTTAAAGTTTAAACTTTTGCTGATGGGAATGAAAATCATGCATTTGCTTCAATGCCATCTTCTGTATCTTCCTTAGACCTATAAGGCCCAATGACTTCTTTCCTTCCTTCCTTCCTTCCTTCCTTCCTTCCTTCCTTCCTTCCTTCCTTCCTTCCTTCCTTCCTTCCTTCCTCTCTCTCTCTCTCTCTCTCTCTCTCTCTCTCTCTCTCTCTCTCTCTTTCTCTCTCTTTCTCTTGCAATCAGGGTTAAGTGACTTGTCAAAGGTCACATAACTAGTATGTGTCTAAGGCCAGATTTGAATTCAGGTCCTCATTTCAGGGCCCATGCTCTATCCATTGCACCACCTACCTGCCCCTCAGTGTCTAAGGCTATCCTGTTCATTTCATTAATGTTGGATATTGACTGGAACTTCCTGGCTCCTGAAAGTGAGCACCCCCTCTCTTGGTTGGACTATGAGGAGAGTCAACATAAGGTAGTAGGAAGATTACTGGATCTAGAGTCAGCAGGTCTGAGTTCAAATTCTGTCTTTTTCACTTGCTATCTGTGTGACCTTGGATAAGTCACTCCTCTGTGTCCTCAGTTTCCTCATTAATTAAATAAGACCAGATTTTATGGACTCTATGTTCCTTCCAGATAGTCATCTATAACCCACAGGCCTAATGGTTGGATTCTGGCTCTACAATTCACTACCTGCATGACATTAAGTAAGGCCATTTTATATTCCTTGCCCTTGGTTTCCTCATCTGTAAATTGAAAGGATTGTACTAGATGGTGCCTAAAATCCATTCCAGCTTTAAATCTTTCACATGTTATGCATAGGGGGCTGTAATCAGATGGATTCTACTAACTTTGAGTCCTGTTGACCTTCTGATGGAAGGAAGGTTGATAAGGAACCATCATAAAATGGATCATAAAATGGAAAAGATTGGATTAGATGAAAGCTAAAACCCCCCTCCATCTCTAAAACTATGACCATGTGATATTATTATGCAAAGCTCTCCACCTATTTGTGAATGATTATGCATTAGCCACTAAGCAAAGGGAATAAGACTGGCATGATTCCTGCCCCCAATAAACTTTCCATCTAAATATCTTATATCATAGCTCTGATCCTTTCCATTTCCCTGTGGTTTCATAAATGAATGATGTTACCTTCCAGGCATTCCTTTGGAACACAGAATGCTATCAAGCTTGCTAATTCACTTTCCCTGAGTGTATCATGTAGGATACCCAGCTTTATTAGTGCAAGGTGCTTGCTTCATGTAACAACTTGCTTTTTAATGAGCTAGTTTATCTTATGGTCTTGGAAGTTAATATTGTTGAGATTTGAGTATGTTGATTGACTGTAACCAAGCAAAGGAGAAAATCTCCAGGGAGAGTGTTGGATTCATGCTCTGTGCTAACACGCACTCAAGAGCTAAATCTGTTTTTAGAGGAGGAAAGAAAAAAAGGACTAGTTTCTAGATGAGTAAAAATAGCCCCCAAGCAAGTTGTAAAGTTGTATCCTCAGCACAAGGCTCATAGAACTCAGGCTAGAAGTGACGTTGGAGGCCATCTCATTCAATCACTGTATGTGACTGATGCCGAAATGTCAGGGGGGGTTAAGTTACTTGCCCAACATCACACAGATAATTAGCACCAGAAGAATGATTTGAACACAGGCATTCTGATGGCAAAGTCAATGAGCATTCTACTGTAAACACATTGCCATCTCCTAATCAGTTTGATGAGGGTATCTAGATGGCACAGTGGAGAAATTGCTAGGCCAGAAGTCAGGAAGATTCTTCTTCCTGAGTTCAAATCTGTCCTCAGATACTTAGCAGCTGTGTGACCCTAAGCAAGTCACTTGACCCTGTCTGCCTCAGTTTCCTTATCTGTAAAATGAGCTAGAGAAGGAAATGGCAAATCATTCCAGTATCTTTGCCAAGAAAACCCAAAGAATCAGATACATATGGAAAACAACTGAACAACAACAGTTTGATGGCCACAAACTCAATTGAAACATCATCCTCTATTGGCCCTAGATTAAGAAGGATCCTGAGATTTAGGGAAAGATGTAAATTCCCTCTTGTAGTCAGACTGGGACCAAGAGACTAATGAACCAGAAATTCATTGTTTAATTTTCTCTTGTTCTTTGAAATCAAAGTACAATACAGACACAAATGTTTATTAAATGACTTCTTCATGCCTAACACTGTGCTGAAAACATAGGAACAAGAATTTAGTGAAAGACTTCAACAAACTTCAGTAAGTGTCTACTATGTATTAGGTAGTATGCTAGGTTCTAAGCATATAAGAACAGGAGTTCCTGACCTCATTTTATTGTGCATGTAAGGCATAACAGGTATGCAAATGCAGGGTGATTTGGGAAGGGAGAAGTTAACAACTTGGGAGGATTGGGGAGGAGGTGATGTCTGAGTTGAGCATTGAATGAAGCTAAGAATTTTGAGATACAGAAGTGGGGGGAACAGAAAAGAAGAAAAAGATGGAATGCTGAATCCAAGGAACAGTCTGGCTAGAATATAGAGTTCATGAAATGGAATGATAACAAGGCTAGAAAGGAAAGCTGAAGTCAGATGGTGAAGGGCTTAAAATCCTAGGCTGGGCAGTCCCCATTTTATGCCAAAAGCAACATGGAGCTACTGATGAGTTCTGAAGAAAGGAGTGACCTGGTCAGAGTTTACTTTAAGATTCTCTTGGGGGGGCCGCTAGGTGGCGCAGTGAGTAGAGCGTCAGCCCTGAAGTCAGAAGGACCTGAGTTTGAATCCGGCCTCAGGCACTTAATGCACACACAAACAAAAACCTAGCCGTGTGACCTTGGGCAAGTTACTTAATCCCAATTGCCCTCCAAAAAGCAAAAAAAAAAAAAAAAAAAAAAGATTCTCTTGGCAACTGAGTAGAGGATGGATCAGAAAAGGAAGAGATTAGAAGCAGGAAGATTAATTATGAGGCTGTTGCAATTATGCAAATAAAAGGCATTGAGGGCCTGAACTATGATGGTGGACAGAGTAGAAAGATGGATAAGCAGTATCATAGAGGCAAACTCCCTTCCATCAGAATGTTAATGAGATTCAAAATTAGTAGACAATGTATGTGATTATAATCCAATGAACAAGATTCAGCAACTTAATTTATATGGGAGGGTGGGATTGAGGGGGCAAAGAATTCAGATTGACTTTGGCAATGCAAACCTGGACTAAAGTACCAGGATGTGTGTGCCCTCAGACAAAATAAGGATGTTCTTAGAAGTAGCCATTTTAATAGAGAAGTTCAACTTTGGATATGTTGAGTTGGAGAGACCCATAGGATAGTAATATTTTATTACATTTGTATTCTAAAATTTGTTCAGTCATTCCCCAGCTGATTGGTACCCATTCTGTTTCCAGTTCTTTTGTACATCAAAAAAGTTCTGCTACGAATATTTTTGTAAATACAGGTCCTGTCCTTCTGTCTTTTACTCTCCTTGGTGTAAATGCCTAGTGATGATATTGCTGGGTCAAAGAGTTTACACAGTTTAGTGACTTTGGGGGCCATAGATCCAGAATGGTTCCTTGGTATTGTTTTTGGATATTGCTTTCCAGAATGGTTGGACCTCTCCATCACCCTGCCAGCAGTCCATTAGTATGCCTGACCTCTCATAGCCCCTCCAATAATTGCTATTTTCTGCTTTTGTCATTTTAGCCAATCTGATACGTATGAGGTAGAACCAGAGTTGTTTCAATTTATATTCCTCTTATTATTAGTGATTTGGAACATTTTTCATAAGATTGTTAATAGATTGCATTTCTTCTATTGAAAATTGCCTGATTATAGTCTTTAATCATTCACTTAATGAGGAATGGTCAAATTACAACATATAAACACAATTAAATATTACCGTGACATAGGAAATAATGACTATGATGGATTCAGAAAAATGTGGTAAACCTCGAATGAACTAATGCAGAGTGAAGTGAAAAGAACCAGGAAAACAATTTACTAATAATCAAAATAAAGGAAAGGAATAACTTTGAAAGATTTTGTAACTCTAATCAATAACAGTGTTCATTCACGATTTCAGGGTATTGATGATTAAGCATGCTTCCATATCTTCATGGAGAGATGATAGGCTAGAGGTTCAGAATGATAATATACTTTCAGACTTGGACAGTATGTGTTCGTTTGTTTTGGTTGATTGTACTTATTCCTAACAAGAGATGGTTTTCATTTGGGATGGGGAAAATTAATGAATAGTGATGCAAAAAGAGAAAAGAAAAGAAAAAAAAGCATCAAGGCAACAAAAACACAGAAGGTAGAAGAAGGAAGTTCAGAAGAAGAAACAAATAAATAGGGAAGTATAGTTAGTATGATACTAAATTTATTATGCTCTTAAAAACAAACAGTTCATATCCACTCTTCTATTCTTTGTGTTTTGAAATGCTCATGTTTATTGATGCTTGAGCTAATAATTAAAAAGAAAATTAATTTTTAAAAGATACCAATGAGACATTCAGGTGGAGATGTAATTAGGTAGTTGGTGAAGTGGGACTGAATATGAGACAGAGATTAGAGCTGAATATGTAGATCTGGGAGACATATGCAGAAAAATAATGACTAACCCCATGGGAGTGGATTAGATGACCAAGGGAAAGAAAACAAAGAAAGAAGTGGATCCAAGACTGGGCCTTGGTGAAATACACAGGTTTAAGAACTAGGAGATAGATGATTATCCAGCAAAGGGGACTTAGGAAGATTTACAAGGAAGAGAAAGACCAAGACAAAGAAGTGTCATTAAAATCAATGGAGGAAAGATTATTCAGTGGGAGGAAGTAGTTGACTGTGTCAAAAACTGTAGCAGGTCAAATAAAAAGGAATAAAAAAAGATCATTGGTGTTAGCATTTACAAGATTATTGGTTACCTGAGAGAAAGCAGTTTTAATAAAATGGTGCAACTGGAAGTCTAAATGCGAGGATTTGAGAGGCAAGCATATATGGAGGTCATTAAGACAATGAATAGAGCTAAATACACAGTGCAATATGTTGGATGCATTATTGAGTTAAAAAACAAAGTGTCATATAAAATTCAGCTGACTGGAGGGGATTAGCAAAAGCTTCCTAAAGTTTTGTAAAGACATCATTTGATTTGAGCTATATAGGATGGGTAGCATTCAACAAGCAAAGGGAGATAGAAAGAATTTTCATTTGGAATCCATGAGGCAGGGCACAGAAATTGTGAGAGCACAGTACTTTCCTAATGCTAATAAAGACATTCAAAATCTCAAGCCTACTAAATTTTTTTATTTAACTTAATTACTTTGCTTTATAATGCAGAATGTATGTAGATAGTGTTGCTGTTTAGTTGTTTCTGTCATGTCAAACTCTCTATGACCCCATATGGGGTTTTTTTTGGCAAAGATACTGGAATAATTTGCCATTTCCTTCTCCAGCTTATTTTATAGATGAGGAAACTTAGATAAATAGTGCACAAGTAATTATATTTTGTTGGAAGCAAGAGAGAAATCTAAGTGATCTAGCAATTTTTGAAAAGGTTTAAAACCAGAAGAACCACAGGGATCAGGGGAATTGAAAAAGATGATACATGAATTTAGCCTCAAAGAAAGATAAAGATCCTGAAAGGTTTTGATGAGGAGGGAGCACACAACATCAGTATACAGAGATAGGGAAAAGAATGCCAAATATGATGAACAACTGGTAATCCTATTTGGATACAAACACTGAATGTATGGTGGGAAGTAATATGTAATAAGACTGGAAACCTATACTGGAGCCAAATTGTGGATGGTAAAATGATAGAGGTGTGAATGAAAGCACAAAGAGATGAAAGAGGACAATACATAATTCAGATGATTAATGATGGGGTCAAAAAAGTTAAAAGTAGAAAGTGAGGTCAAAACAGATATGATAGACTGGGAGAACAGGAAAGGATAGAAAGGCAAGAATCTTGGGAAGAATGATGAATACGTTCAGAAAGAATAAGGCAGAAGGAAAAATGGAAGGGTGAGAGATGATAAGAATAAGGCAGCCATTTTGCTGGTGGTTATAGTGGTAGCCTTCATCTTCTCTCTACTCAGTGGTGGTGGCCTCCACTTGCCTTTGGTGTTGGACTGAGTCATCAGTAGAGAATATTTTGATTTTGATTTTCAATCCAAATCCCATAGAATTGATTTAAGCCTCTGTCCTCTTGAATTGGATTATGACAGAAGGCACAGTGGATTCCAGGGTTTTGGTACCCAGTCTAGAGGATAACAACTGGGAGGATCTAGTGGTCCCCAAATTTCTAGCCCTTTGGTGCTGAAGGAAGATTAACCAGCCAATTTATGGATAGTAATGGTGGATAATATGTGGTGACAAAAGAGGAATAAAAAAGTAGTGGGTAGTTCATAGAATCATAGATTTAGGGAAGAAAGTGATCTTATTCCAACTGTTTCATTTTACATAAGAAACCAATACCCAGAGAAGTTTAGTGATTTGCCTATGGTCAGATCTGAATCCAGTCTTTTTAAAAAATTTAGTACTTGGATAAAGACATAGATGGCATGCTCATTAAATTTTCAGGTGACACGGAGCATACAAAGAATGATCCATAAAGGAATCAGGATCCAAACCTAGGGCTCTAGAGTGCTAGACCTGGAATAAGGAAGACCTGAGTTCAAATCCAGCTTCAGACATTTACTAACTGAGTGACTCTGGGCAAGCAACTTAACTGTTTGTTCCAAGGATCAAATAAGATAATATAGGCACTGCCTAAATATTTATTCCATTTCTTCCTCCCCATTGAGCTGAATCTAAGGAGATAATATTCAATGGGGCTAAATGTAAAGTCCTATACTTGGTTCAAAAAAAATCAATTTCACCACAGGGTAAGATAAGGGAGTCATGCTTAGATAGAAATTATTCTGAAAAATATCTGAGGGCTTTCTGGACTACAAGCTAAATATGATTTCACAAAGCAATGCTGCAGCCAAAAAAAGTTAATAGAATTAAGCAAGTCGTGCCTTCCTGGAATAGGGAGATGTTAGTACTACTGTGGGGCAGGTAGTACCACTGTGGCACAGTAGAAAGAACACTGGCCCTGGAGTCAGGAAGACCTGAGTTCAAATCCAGTTCAGATACTTACTAGATGTGTGACTCTGGACAAGTCACTTAACCCTGTTTGCCTCAGTTTCCTTATCTGTGAAATGATCCAGAAAAGGAAATGGCAAGTCACTCCAATATCTTTGCCAAGAAAATACCAAATGGAGTCACAGAGAATTGGACATGACTGCAATGACTCAACAACAACAACAACAACAACAACAAAACCAAATACCATTACACTCTGTCTTCATCTGAATTTACCTGAAGTATTCTGTTCAGCATTGTATGTCACAATTTAAGAAGGACAGTGAAAAGATAGAGGGGGTTCAGATGGTGGAAGGATCTTAAGTCTATAATATATGAACACTGATGGAAGAAATTGGGACATTTAATCCAGAGAAATTTCTATGGGAACTTGATAGGTGACTTCACATATTCGAAGGATTGCCGTAAGCAGTAGGAACTGGGTTTGTTCTATTTCCACCCAAAGGGTATTGCCAGGAATAATGGATGGAATTTGAAAATAGGTAAATTTAGGTTTGCTGTCAGGAAAACCTTTCTAACCATTAGAGCTGTTGGCTGCTCTGATAGGTGATCTTTAGGAAGATGATTGATGACTATTGATTAGGTATGTCACTGAAGGGCTTCCTTTCACTATAGATTGGGCTAGATGGGTGCTAAGGTCCTTTCCAGCCACCAAAATCTGTGATTCTTCCTCATTTACAGACCAGTACTCTATTTACCACATTGGTTTGCTTCTTCTTTGTATAAAGTCCCAAAGAGGGTCATGTGCTGAGCAGGCCCATCCCACATTCTTCCAATCTCCCCCCCTCTCCTCCAAACTCACACCAATTCAACCCTCTTTATCACACTGCCTGGCTCCAGTCAATTTCTGTTGGCATATACCCCTGGCTGCCTAAAACTAGACCTGCCTGATGTTAAATTCTGCATTGGCCTATTCTGCCAAGTTGTTCCTGGTAGCAGTGTGGCTAGCTTACTTACCTTTCTCTCTACCAGTGCCTACAGTGGACTTCTATCAGTTCTGACACTATTACTTGTGCCTATGCTTCACTCCAGGCTCCACAGACATGCCAAAGTGATGCTCCTGAAGGGCAGATCTGACCACGCCATCTACCTACTTTAAAAACTCCACTTAGCTGTAGATAAGAGTAACCTTTTTTCATTGACTTGTAGAGCTCTTTTCAGCCTGGCCATTTCCTTCCTCTCCAGTCTCCACATTTCTCCCATCTACATATTCTATGGTTTATACATACTGGCTTGCTTGCTGCTTCTCACACCTGACACTTCATCTCTCACCTCCTTGCCTTTGCCCTAACAGTCACTCATGCCTAGAATGCTTTCTCTTCTCATTCTCAAACCTTGAGTTCCTGGCTTCCTTTAAATCTTCTGCAGGAGTCCTTTCTTGGTCCCCTTGGATACTAGTGTTTTCCCATTCAAGGGACCCTCATGTCTCTTTTGTATGTATGTGGTTTGTATGCACATATCTATATATAAAACTATATATCTCTATCCATCTCTATGTCTACATAGACAGAGATATATATATATATATGTATGTGTATGTATGATATCTTTTTTCAAGGTTAAATTCATGTACATTTTCTTCAATTCCCCTAATTCCTGTAGTTGTTCTGGTTTTCAGCCTCTTCAAAAATTCCAAGATCACCTGGATTTCTCTCTTGCTCAGCTATGCTTCCTACAAAATATAGCTACCTATATTTATGTGCATATATATGTATGCATGTAGGAATTATTTCATTTTTCTTTGTATCTCTGGTACCTCAAATCCAGTGGGCACTTAAGCAATGCTTGTGAATTGATTAAGTCTGTTTTGAACCACATCCCCCTTAACGTGTGCCCTGGGTATGTTTTGCCTACCACCCTTGCCAAGGCTTGTGTATTTATTCAGTATAGCATGACGGCACTTCAGAGCATAAACTTAAAGACAGGGAAATCATGTTTATATGTATCAGGCATGAGGTACAAAGCAATTCAGGGGCAGTTAAATGTTTAACAACTGGTCCTATAACTGAGATTTTAGAAGGCAGCCACAAAAATCAATTAATTAGTAGACTAGGCTTCTCCCTGCTCTCTCTCTCCTGATGAAGGGAAATGCCTTCAGTTTCTTCTTGCAGCCTGTTAATTCCAGCTCACAGCCTATTTCCAGACAAACTGATTCTGAATGCTTTTTAATGTGCAAGGTGTTCTTTCAACATATAAAATGCATGATGAGCACAGGATCCTCTGATGCGTTAACAAGCTGTTCCAAAGACCATTATCTCAGGCAAATACAATTCAAACCCTGGACAAGTGGAGGGCAAACCTCTGAAGAGATAGGCACTCTCAGGGATGCATGTCCTAAGCAAGAACAGGTTTAGGGCATCAATAAATGTCGTGCATAATGCATCATGTTGGGTGCTGAGGATATAAAGAAATATAGCAGCCTCTTAAGAAACTTATGCTGAAATCTAGTCAGGGTGATTGGTTTCTTGGAGCAGACTTAGAGCTGGGAATGACCTTTAGAGGACATCTACTCCAACCTTCTCATTTTATAGATAAAGAAATTGAGGACTGTTATAGATCCCGTACAACTGGGGTTCAAAATCAGGTCCCCTGACTCCAAGTGGATTTCCTTCCATTCCAACAGCTTGACTCCCTTTATAGCTAGATGATTTCAAAGCAAGGTAGAACGTTTTTTCTTTTTCTATTTTTAAAAAAAATTTGGATATTTGACAAGGATAGGTTGGGTTTGTTTGTCAAACTAGCAGCTTTTTTAGGTTCCATTTTATATAGTCTCTCAGAAGTGCCCCCCCAGAGTGAGATAAAGAGACTCAAAAGCAGGCCATCCAAGGATTGCTTGGAGGATCTTAGACAAGAAGAGACTTGGAGACCATGGACAGTGGTTGCTAATTCAAATACATTTAGGGCTGTCATATGGAAAAGGGATTAGATTTAGCTAATTTAGCCCTACAGGTCAGAACCAGGGTCTGTAAGCTGAAATTATACAGGGGCAGAATTCAGCTTAGTATAATCAAGTTCTTTCTAACAAATAATGATGACAAGGAATTTAACAATTTCTTGGGCTGTCTCAAAAAATATTGAGCCACCCATGACTGGAGTCCTTCTACCAAAATTTAGATTCATTAAAAATATTGTAAGGAGGATTCATGCTTCAGTCAAGGGTTGCCCTGGATGACCACTAAAGTTCTTTCTGACTCTTGATCAATAATTCTAACATCAGGATTCAAGAATCCAAAGTATTTCAATTCAATCACAGTTCTAAAACTTCTACTATTTACCAGACATTGTTCTGGCATAGAGATACAAAGAAAAGATGAAAAAGTCCCTGTCTTCTCATAGCTTAAATTTGAGGGGGAGGGAGAAGGGAAGATATCATGGTGGCAGCTGAAGTGAACCCTGAAAAGAAGAAGATTCAGAAAAGTGGCTATGAGGAGATTGTACATTTTAGGCATGGGGCAAATACAGAGAAGAAAGAGATGGCTTGTCAATGTTTTGAAAAAGTTACTAGTTTAATTCTTTACTCTGCATAATTTTATATGTGTTTGTATTTCTTTGAATTCTTCACATTCATTAAAATGCAATATTCCATTACATTCATATACCATAACTTATTTCACCATTCCCCAATTGTTTAGAACATAATTTAATTGCAAGTTTTTGCTCTAACAAATAGTATTGCTTGGACTAAAAATTTTTCCCCTCCTCCTCAGGATATAAACCCAACAACGGCATCAATGGAATCAAAGGGTACTTTTATTGTATATTTGCACATTACTTTCCAACATGGTTAAACCAATTCACATTTCCAGCAGCAGCAAATTATCGTGCTTGATTTTCATTTTTGAAGGGGCTGAAGAAAATTATTTTGACAGCTATGTGAAGGATAAATTGGAGGAGTAAGAGATTGGAGGCAGAGAGACCAATTAGGAGGACATTATTCATGTCCAGGTGAGAGGTGATGAGGGTGGATATTCTAGAGGTGGAATCAATTTGGCAGTTGAATGGATGTTGGAGGATGAAGAGGGGGGAAGTCAAGAATAATAGTGAGGTTTTGAATCTAACTGAATAAGATGATCATGGTTCCATTAACAGAAATTGGGAAGATTTTAGAAGAGGTGGTTTAAGAGGAAAGATGGTGAATTCTGTTTTGGACATACTGAGTTTCATATGCCAACAGGACACCCAGATGAAGTTGTCCCATAGACAAATGGTAATATGAAAATACTTTTCTGAAGTAGGTCATTCAATGAGGACACACAACTTCATATTTGGGCTGAAGGTTCCCCTTCCGAAGTGTAGGCACTGAGAATAGTCTCCAAAACTTCTTACCCCCCCCCTCTTTTGAAGGCTTTTAAGAAGTCATTCTGGAATAATTTTCTCAGCAGCCCCAGAGAAAGATGGAAGAGAGATCATTGGAATTAGAATGGAACTGGCACATTCAAATCCCAGAACTTAGTGGAAGGTGACAGTGTATAAGAGTGATAGCTATACTGCCTAGGTACTGATGGAGACAGTGGAGCAAAGAGAATGGCCTCACTATGAACTGATCTGGAATGGAAAAGAGCACTTTGGCTAGCAGTCCAAGGAGTAGATGTTTCCACTCCCACCTGAAGAGATTTTGTGTGAAGAGCAGGGCATTAGGACAGAGGCATTTAATTTTTTTTAAGTTGAAAAGACCCATGGTCTTTTACCCATGGTAAATTGGAGGCATAAAAAGGCTATGCCATCGAAACTTATGATAAAGACAAGAAGAAAACTGAATACAAAAGTCACCCTAGGTTTGAGGTAAATAGATTGAAAAGGATTCCAAGAAAGCATAGGTAGGTTGTTCAGAGTAACAGCAACATTGTGTGATGACTGACTTCGTTAGACTTGGCTCTTCCCAACAAAGCAATGATCTAGGACAATTCCAAAAGGCTCATAATGGAAAATGCTATCCACATCCAGAGAGAGAACTATGAAGTTTGAATGCAGATCAAAGCACACTATTTTCTCTCTCTCTTTTCTTTCTTTCTCATGGTTTTTTTCCCTTTTGTTCTGATTCTTCTTTCACAGCGTGACTAATGTAGAAAAATATTTAACATGATTACACATGTATAGCCTATATCAGATTCTCATGAAGGGTGGAGGAGAGGGAAGGGGGAAAGATTAGAACTTAAAATCTTATGAAAACTAAAAAAAATTAATTTTTAAAAGAGATAACATAGGTGGGATTCCATAGGCGAAAATATTTTCAGAGGAAGTCAGTTCAGCATATATGGGAAGGTCTGAAGAATTAAATTCTGGTGATACAAAGTGGAACAATTACAATGAGGAAAAGGGAGAGTTTTTCAAAGAAATAAATATAAATGCACTTAAAAGATTTGTATAGAAAATAGAAGGAAGGGTAGATAATGGAAAATTAATATACTAAAGTGGTACAGCCCTAGAGTAATAGTCTGGAATATTAAAGATTAGAATGAGCTAAGGCTAGTGAGGGAAGGAAAGGAAAGCAAAATAAGTTTTTAGTTATATTGGTGAAAAGAGTTGGATTGATCAGAGATGAGATAGGAAGTCTACTTGTGGTGGAAGGGACAGTGATGGGCAATTGATAAATGGCAGAAGTGATCAGCTCTTGGAATCATAGGATCATAGATATAAACCTGGAAGGAACATTAAAGACCATCTAGTCTAGTCCTCCCATTTTGCAGATGAGAAAACTAAGGCTCCAAAAATGATTTGTTCAAGGACATACAGGTTATGAGTACTAAGAGAGTATAAAGGTAGAAACAGGGACAGGATTGGAGCCCAAATACTATGAGTCCAAGTCAGTGCTATTTCTACTTTTTGCTCCCCAGCCTGACCTTACGTTACTTCTCTCCATATACTAAATACTTAAACTAAGCTAGACTAAATGTTTGAACATGAATGACATTTTCCCCTGTCTATGTCTTTGCTTCTCTTCACTCCTTCCTCATTTCCCCTGTTTAAATTCCTGACTATCTTTTAGTGTCTGGCACAGCTCCATGGATAGAGTGCCAGGCCTGGAGTCAGAAAGACCCAAGTTCAAATCTAGCTCAGATACTAGCTGTGTGGCTCTGGGCAAGTCACTTAACCCTGTTTGCCTTAGTTTCCCCATCTGTAAAATGAGTCAGAGAAAGAAATGGCAATTCTTTTGTATCTTTGCCAAGAAAACTCCAAATGGAGTCACAATGTGTCAGATATGACTAAAATGACTGAACAATAATTCTTTTTTTTTTCTTTTTGGAGGGGGCTGGGCTGGGCAATTGAGGTTAAGCGACTTGCCCAAGGTCACTTAAGTGTTAAGTAAGTGTTAAGTGTCTGAGGTCACATTTGAACTCAGGTCCTCCTGACTCTAGGGCCAGTGCTCTATTTACTGGCCACCTAGCCACCCCTCACAATTCTTTAATGTCTAACTCAAATGACACCTTCTTTAGGAAAGTTGATTCATACTCCTGGTCAATAATTACTCTCTCCTCTCACATCTCATATAGTAGTTCAATGTGTACATTTTACTATCCTTATGTATATGACTGTGTATGTATCATAGCCCTCTTTTGAAATTATATATTCCATGTAGGGAAGGCCCACATTTTATCTCAACATTATATTTCCCAAGGGCCTAACACAGTACTCTATAAACAACACATCCAAAAACAATAATAACAGAAAACAAAAAGCTTCCTGAATTGAGACTTGTTTGATGAAGTCTCAAAGAACAAATTTAAATTTAACACATGTATGAGGGTGGAGAAGGAAGAACTTGCCCAAAGTGTAATGGAATGCCTTGGAAGTAGAGGACTTCCCATTACTGTAAATTATCCAGTAGATGTTAAGTGACCATTTTTCATGGACTTTATACTAGAGGTTGCAGTTCAGGGATGAGTCTGATTCAGTAATCTCTAAGATGCCTCTAAACTCCAAGACTGAATGAATTGAACTGAATTTGTGAAACTCATACTGCATTTTTGGATCCTGTGCTGTGAGTCATACCTTAAAGTTATGAGATTTTTCTTAGCTATAGGTTCCAGCATGATTTCTAATGTATTTTTTCCTGAGTGGGTCAGTAGCAGAGCAATAAATATATTTCTTACAATCTGTATTTTCTTTGATTTCTATTCCCACTGAGCTCTGATGTGTGCCAAAATTGCATACAAAGTTGGATGTTACATAGCCTTCTGGAAGAGGGAAACCCTCCCCCTCAACTTCTACAAGCTATTAAGTTTGCTATACTCCACATCTACTGGGGTACCAGGATTCCTGTGATAATTTTAGGCCCTGATCAGAGCATATCTACAAATCTGAAGCACACAAAATAACTAGACAATTTTTCTCTAGAGGGAAGGGTATTTAATGGGGACCATCAGCATATACTGTAAGGGAATTCTTAGCTCACTAATGGACATACCAATCTATCAAAATGACACCTGTACAGGGAAGAGAATCCTTAGCAATAATGCTAAATATAGAAGGGACACTATTATTAATAGACTAGTATTTTTCTTGGAAGAGTATCTATATGAATAAAAGTCCACAGAGACTCCTAAACTTCTATTGGAGAAAGAGAGAGATAGAGACAGAGACAGAGAGAGATAAATAAGAGGAAAGAGGAGAGACAGGGGAAACAGAGAGATAGAGAATAGAAGTACTCCTCCATTCACCAAAAAAGTAGCCTTTGATCCATCTCTGACCACAGACAAGTTGTAGGGAGTGCCCCCATAGGTTTGTATTTAGCAGAGGAAGAACCCAGGACAGAAAGCCAAGTTCATTGTATCACCACTAACATGAAAGGAAGAGAGAAAGCAAAAGTTAAGAGTAAACACCCCAAGAGACCTGGACAACCTCACACCTATTACTTCCAATCAAGGGCAGATACTCCCAGTCAGATATTTTCCTGCTAGGACTCAAAGCTGTACCTCAGTTTATCTCCTTCTACAGAGCATCTTCCTATTGTGGACTCTGCCAGGAGCCATTTGAAAATTGAAGAGGTGTACTCCTATTAAGAAACAGAAAGCTACTTCCTTGCACTAGTCCACATAAATCATTGGGAGTCATATCTCTGCACCATAAAGGTACTCTCATATTCAAGAAGGAAAGTGACCCCCCTCAATCTGTGATTCCCTCAAAGACTATCTCCATTTAGGGGCACCATAGGGGAAAGGTTATTCTGTTGGCTATTCTATCATATCCTACACATTCAAATAGCCAAAGGATGTAATTTGAACACCATGACATTTACCAAGCAAGAGAGGAACTGAGGAAGTTACTTAATACTTACATCTTATACATAGAGAAAGATACCAATTGAAAAAAATTTTGCTCATCAGATATGTGACCTCAAAGCAAGTCATTTAAATTCTGAGCCTTGGTTTACCCATCTGTAAAATGAGAACAGCAAAATCTGCCCTACCTTTCTTGCAGAGTCACTATGAGACTACAAACTTATATGAAAGCTGCTTGGTAACCATAATTATTTCAGTGTGAGCTAATATCCTATTATTCTGCCTCCATCACAGAACTGTTTTGACCGTCAAATGAGATAATATATATGGGAAGTCCTATGTAAATGGAAATAATGATTATAAGGATTTTTTTTAAAGAAAGGATGTATTACATTGCCATCCTTGATGGATGTACACAGGTATTTGGGCAAAATAGTAGTAACAACAACACCAAAATCATGTGGGAATAACATTCTATCATCCTGTTCACTACTGGAATCATCCCAAAAATGTTTTCAGTGAGCCTATTAGAAGATACTTTCATGTTTAAATACCTTCATTCAATTACAAAAAATCAATCATTTTATCCTGTGCAATAGTCTACAGAATATTTAATACAAAAGAATAATGGCTGTATATCAACCTGTCCCAAGACCATTTCTTCCTATACTGCACCCAACTAAGAGGAAAAAAGAAAATTGCTATGATTATGACGATCATGATAACTGTATTCATAGGGGCATAAAATAGAAACTGATATGCCCATCAAAGTTATTTTGTCATCATAGAAGATATCCTTAATGGTGAGAGGTGGCATGGCATGATGGATGGAGGAGTGTTGGATTTGGATTCATAGATATCTGTGTGAATTCTACCCCCAGAAACTTACTAGTTATATGCCCTGGGGAGCTCTCTTCCTCTCTCTAGGTCTCAGTTTCCTCATTTATAAAAGGTGAAAAGTAATATCTGTAGCATTAGATTTTCAAGACTCCAGTAAGATAATGTATATAGTGCTTTGTGAACCTTAAAACTCTATAAATTTCAATTATTATTATTAATTATTAGTGATACATCCATCACAGACGTATCACAGATACCTCCAAAACCTAATGGAAAAGGAATTCTCTGTAGTTGGAGATATCCTTCGGGTGCTTCGGTTTGTAGGCGTTATTGTGCTGATTGCAACTAACCCTGGAATGTTGATTACCCAGCCTCCCAAATAAGGTACATGATCTCTTGGAGAAGAGTTCATCCTGAGTTCATCCATGTGGGACAAACCAAAGGGATGAAAAATACCAGTTGTCCAGGCCATATTCCAAGTGGAGAGTTATGCCATAGAAGAGCTAGTCTATCAATACATATATACATTTGTGATAGATACTAAATTTGGACAATGAGTTTTAATTGAATGAGAGGAGGAGAGTGGGCTTCATTGCCTCTGGGATATTAAACTATTAATGCCCCTGAAGTTTCTACTTAAAATAAAGGTCAAGATTTTTTTTTTTTAAAGCAATTGGGGTTAAGTAACTTGCTCAAGGTTACACGGCTAGTCATTATTTATGCGTGGGTGCTCATTTTCTGAGGCCGGATCTGATCTCGGGTCATCCAAACTCCGAGGCCGGCTCTCTTACTCACTGTGCCACCTAGCCGCCCCGAGGTCAAGATTTTTAATAACAATATTCTTACAGTGATACTGGGTGGTTATGAGTCATGGATTACCACAGTTTCAGAGGCATTAGAGGGTCACCCAAGGGGCAGGAGACAGATGGATGCATGATAGGCTTGAGTAGGCTGTAACATTTAAATTAGGAATTATACAAGAGGAACAGTGCAAAAGATGTCCTCCTACAGATGAAAGGTCAGAAAGAAAGGTGGGGTGTTCATGTAGTGAGACAGCTTATGTGTAACCCTGGTATCCAAAAAATGTCTTGAGAATTATAGGAAGGGCCCCAGCATGCTGGAAGGATTTCTTGTCAAAGACTTACATGAGGAGATGTACTCAGGAGGAAAGATAATGGATTGACTGTCTATCTGGATGCAATCTGCATCATAGGAGGGAGTGCTCATATCAATGAGCTCCCAGAACTACTGAGGTGTTAGAAGTATAGCTGACATTTATAGAATACTTTGTGATAGCAGAATAGTAAATGGAGAGCTGACCTCAAAACCTAAAAGACTTAAATTGAATTGGAGCCCTGCCTCTGACACATAGCAGCTATGTAACTCTGGGCATATCTCTTGACCTCTCTGCTTTAGGCAATCCTCAAAGACTATACATTGCAGAAAAGGTACTGGTCTACATTGATAGATTGAGTTTCCTCACTGGTTGTTCCCTATACGAAAGAAATATCTATACCCCATTCTTAGGTCAAACCCCAGGTCTTTCACATTTGAATTTCAGCCTCAGATATTATTTGTCCCCATTTTTAAATTTAAATTTTTATTTTTTTTAAGAATGGGTTTCCGTATCTCACCCAAGCAGGAAGTAGAGGGGCTATTCAGGGGCCCATTCCCACTCTGATCAGCTTGGGAAATTTGACCTGCTCTATTTGACTTGGGCCTGTTCACCCTTTCTTAAGCATCCTGGCACCCTACCCTTACTCTCAGGGGCTCACCATATTAATGGGATTAGCCCAATGATGCTAGGAATCCCTGAGATGAAGTGATCCTCTGCCTCAGCCACTCTGAAATTATGGCATGTGCTACCATGCAAGGCTATGCCCATTTTAAAGATGAGGAAACTGAGCCTCAGAGATATGAAGTGAAATGACCGTGAGCACAGCAGTCCAAGGGACCTTGGATATCATCTAATCCAACTACTCCTATTTTCACAGCCTCATTCTATGGACTAATTAAATAACATTAAAGGGAAGAGGCACTATAAACTCATTAAAGGAATGATTATTTAATCAAACACCATGATAAGTTTTAGGGAAACAAATACAAAATCTAAGCCATTATCCAGCCTTCAAGGACTTATATTCTCATCATGGTCTTTATAAATGTAGTAGACTGGTTTCCAGAGAGGGATATTTTAGTTTGTAAAATTATAGGTGCCTTAGGGAAGTAGAATGTCCTATCTCATCCAGAAACAATGACAATTGCTTTGATTACAGTTCTGTTCTTGTTTGTCCTTTGATATCTTTTTTTATCTTTTTTTTTTTGCTTTTTGGAGGGAGAAGGTAGGCCGATTGGGGTTAAGTGACTTGCCCAAGGTCACATGGCTAAGTTTTACATGAAGTGTCTGAAGTCGGATTTGAACTCAGATCCTCCTGACTCCAGGGCCAGTGCTCTAGTCATTGCTCCACCTAGCTGCCCCTGTTCTTTGATTTCTAAGAACACCAATGACACCATGGAGGACCAGTGTCTTGACTTGCATGTAAACTGGATTTAAGTGAGGCAGAATTGCACAAAGTCATCAGTCTCACTCTTTCTTCCAGAGTCATTAAAGTCCATTGGCAAGACAAAAGTCAGGACAACTGGTGATGGTGTAGGATGCAGTGGATGACATTGGAATCTCAGTGTCTGAACAACCTCTAAGCATTCCATAGCACCTGCTTCAGACCTTCATGACCACTACAATAAATTGCTTTCATCTGTCCATTCCACCAGGGAAGTCTCCACATGCTTGGAGTAGACATTCCCTTAATTCACCAATGGATCTGAGGCTTGTGGGTTACCTTCAACATGGGTTGGCTTGTCTGCAGAGATGGGTTTTACCAGGGTGTGGCTGCTGCCGCTGCAGATGCTACAGCTTCTTAGAGCTACATGTGAGAGTTGAGTGCCAAGTGGAAACCAAAGGTGCATGAGCAGCCCTGAAAAGGATTTGGCCAGCCTTCGTGGTGTCTGGTAAAGAGGTAACCAGGAAATGAAGAATGGCTAACCTGGTATAGATTTAGCAGTGACTGAGGCATCTATTCATCAGGATGTATATTTTTAGGGAGTAAACATGATTAGGTACATAGTAGTTGAAAAGCATTGAATTTTCCATCAAAAGACCTGGTTTTGAGTACCAGAGTGAATATTTATAAGCCATGTGTAGTGAAGGTTTGAACCAGGTCCCAAGATAAATTGGGTTGCAGAAAACAAAGACAATGTGGTTTAAGATTTTGCCCCTTTCAGGCTTTTAGTAGTTTCATTTAACTCTTATAAAGGGCATTAAAACTTGAGTGTTTTCACAGCCCAAATGACCCAGTCACAGTTAAAAAGGGTATGAAAATATATTTTCAAGGCTATGAAAATGGGAGTAGCCCATTTACATCTTGTTAATGAAGTAAGAAGAAGCATTTACACTTCTTTGCTCCTTTGGGAAGTGTGAATAAGTTCCTCAAACAAACTGTGTATTTATAGAGCTTCTAACCATTGGTTGACTGAAGGTTCAGCTACACCCTAAGTAGCCTTTAAATAGTAAGCAAGTCAGGAAGAAGAGTCCAGCTTCTAAAAAGGAATCACCTTGTTCCTTTTTCCTTTCAGACTGGAAGGAAGAGTCAATGGGGGAAAGGGAGGAGATTTCTCTCTTCTTTTTCCCATCATCAGCAATGATGTCTTTTTGTGTAGCCTGGAATTCAACAAAGAACAAGCAGATGCAATTAACCAAGTGAGATATCCTTTATTAACATGGGTATCCAATTTAGAAATAAAGGAGTCTTGTCGGTTGCCTCCATTTTGTGCCAAAAAACCAGGAACTATAGCTGGCAGGTTATTTTTTTTAATCCCCAGGTATATCTTCATTTCCATTAATCTGCCAGCACATCACTGGGGATTTCCTTAGCAATCCTAGTGGACATTTTAATGAGGAAGTGGACCAAGAGTTCACAGATCCTCCCCCATTACTGGAGTAGGGGACCACTCCTCTTGTGGGCAGATCCTTATAGCTTCACTACAGCTAAGGAAAATGACTTTCGAATGAGACTGACTCCAGGGCCGATTCTCTATTCACTGAACCATGTAGCCGCCCCTTGAAGGGTGTTCTTTACTTCTGTTCATGCTATGACATTTCAGTAAATGCCTTTGCTTTGAGCTAATTGTGTTATTTGGCTGCCTATTACACAATTCATTTATTCTCATAAGCTATAGTATTCAGTTTATGCCTACATAGTGCCTTGACCTTCCAAGATTGTCTCTCAGGGCACCACCATGCAAATGTAAGCTAAGAGGTCAGTCCAGATGGTGTGCTATGTAGAATAATTTTAGAGAAATTATTTAACTTTCCATGAATCTATCTCCACATCTGTAAAACAGAAATAATTATACCAACTACCTCACAAGATCATTGTAAGTAAGATACTTTACACCAGGGGTGGGGGGAACTCTTGGCCTTGAGGCCACATATGGATTCAGTCAAGAGGCTGTACTTAAGGATCTAGAAGGGTGCAAGTGACTTCAAAGGCTTGGGTTCCCCACCCCTGCTTTACACTGCCAATATTTCAGCAAATTGAAGGATCCGTGGCCTCAGTATACGAGTATGCCCTCCAACAGAGCAGATTGTAACTCATTCATGAATTCCATTCCTTCCTGTCAATTCCCCGTTGAGATTGTGCCCTTTAGATCTCTTAATAGTAAATGTATGCCAACAGATCATTCAGATTTTCTATTATCTCTTGCTGCATGACTAGTTTATTTTCCTTTTCCAGTCACTTTACTTCTCTGATGCTATTTTTTTGGGGGGAGTGATTAGGTCTCCCTATTCTTGCCCAGGATGAAAGTTCAGAATGAAGTCACCTACAGGTCCACCCCTTTGCTGATCATCATTTAAGCTTTAATATGCTCCATTCCTTAACTGGACTGGATCACCCCTCCTTATTCAGTCTGATGCCCTGGCTTTCAGGGGCTCACCATATTGGTGCTATATTTCATGCAGACATGATTGGATCTATCCTTTCGGTAGCTCAGGATTTAAAAAATCAAGAGATCCTCTAGCCTCAGCCTTGCCAGGAGTAGGGACAGCAGGCATTTGCCACCAGGCACAAATAGCATTATTTATACAGTCTTTCCTGCACAATTTATCACTGATGATGTGTATGCTTGCAGTGTGCCTCTTCATTGCCTACAATTTTAATTCTTTAGAGACTTGATATGGTAACACTTGAATAGTAGTTACATTAAAAGTGTGAACCTTTATTTATGGAGAAACTTGGAATTATTAAAAACACTACAGAATTTCTCAAAATCAATTCAAATCAAATCACCAAACATATATTAAACATCTACTATGTACAAAGCATTTTGGAAGACACTAAGGATACAAATATGAAATAGATCAGTCCCTGCCCTCAAGGTAGTCACATGGTGCTAGAGATAGGTGTGGATGTGGAACCTGGAAGTGGGGAGGGAGAGATTTGACATGAACACAACTGAGTAAATACAAAACATGAACAAAAAATACAAAGCCCTTTCAAAATGGATGTAATGCTAATGACTTTTTTTTGTTCTTTGTTCTCAAAGAGGACCAAAGATATCCCAAGGGTGATATCTTCACTATTGAGTGAATTGGATTTAAGTGAGGCAGAGGTGTACAAAGTCCTCAGTCTTACTCTTTACTGCAGAGTCATCAAAGTCCAGTGGCAAGACAAAAGTCAAGATGACTGGAGATGGTCTGCTAATTCTCTAAGAGACTTAGAAAAGACCTTGGACACGAAGCAATACCTGACATGTACGCAGCCCTTTTTGTGTTGTCTTCTTACCTGCCTGGCTGATCTGTCCTGGTCCCCTTTAACTCTGTTCTCCCTTCACTCTCTCTTTGGTGACTTCATCAGCCCTTTGGGGTTCAATGACCAACCCCAAAGCAGACCTATATACTGAGGCTCTCCCCTAATCTTTAGTTCCACACTACAGACTGCTATTGGATATTAAATGGATGCCTCATAGGCATCTTAAATTCAACACATCTCAAAAAATAATTCCTTATCTCACCTCTCTCTGTTACTATCAAGGGCACCACCATGTTTCCAGTTATCTACTTTTGAAATTTATCCTTGCTCCCCCACTCTTCTTACTCACTCCAAAAATCCAATCAGTTGTCAAAGTCTGCATTTATATCTCCACAATGTTTCTTGAATATATCCTCTTCTTTCCATTCTCACAACCAGTAACCTCATTCAGGCCTTTACCACCTCTCACCTGGATTATTGCTTCATATTTGGGTTTCCTACCTCAAATCTCTCCCCACTCAAAAACCAAAGTGATTTACTTATGGTGAAGGTCTGGCCATATCTCACACATATCTCTACTTGATAAACCCCAGTGGCTCCCTATAATCTGCAGCATCAAATTATTTTTTTAAAATAAATGTATTTATTTATTTTTTAGTTTTCAACATTCTACAAGATTTTGAGTTATAAATTTTCTTCCTGTCTTTCCCCTACCCCCCACCCCAATATAGCAAACATATTGAATGCCCTTTCCCCCAATCTTATGTCTTTCTTATGTCCTCCCCCATCCTCCTCCCTTACTTTCTTGTGGGACAAGATGGATTTCTATACCCCGTTGCCTGTACATCTTATTTCCTGGTTGCATGTAAAAAAACAATTTTTAACATTTGTTTTTAAAACTTTGATTTCCAGATTCTTTCCCGTCTTCCCTCCTCACCCACCCTTAACTAGGAAGACAAGCAATTCAATATAGGTTGTACATGTGTAGTTATGCAAAACATTTCCATAGTAGTTATGTTGTGAAAGACTAACTTTATTTCTCTCCATCCTGCCCCCCATTTATTCTATTTTCTCCTTTGACCCTGTCCCTTTTCAAAAGTGTTTGCTTCTGACTACCCCTTCCCACAATCTGCCCTCCCTTCTATTGTCCTCTCCTCTCATCCCCTTCCCCCCTACTTTTCTGTAGGTTAAGATACCCAAATGAGTGTGTATGTTATTCCCTCCTTAAGCCAAATCCAATGAGAATAAGGTTGACTCATTCCATTTCACCTTTCTGCTCTTCCTATCCATTGTAACAGTTTTCTCTTACCTCTTTTTTTTTAAAAGCAATTGGGGTTAAGTAACTTGCTCAAGGTTACACGGCTAGTCATTATTTGTGTGTGGTTGTTCATTTTCTGAGGCCGGATTCGATCTCAGGTCATCCCAACTCCGAGGCCGGTGCTCTTACTCACTGCACCACCTAGCTGCCCCTTCTCTTGCCTCTTTTATGTGATATAATTTATCCTATTCTATCTCTCCCTTTTTCTTTCTCCCAATATATTCCTCTCTCACCTCTTAATTTTACTTTTGGATATCATCTCTTTATAATCAACTAATCCTATGCCCTCTATTTATACATGAACACACACATACACACACACACATATACCTTCCTATACATACATATGTGTATGTGTGTGTATACACACACACACACACACACATACATATTCCCTTCAACTATCTTCATACTGAGAAAAATCTCATGAGTTACAATTATCATTTTTCCTTGTAGGAATGTAAATTCTACATCTTTAATAAGTTCCTTATGATTTCTTTTTCCTATTTACCTTCTCATGCTTCTTGTATTTGAAAGTCAAATTTTCTATTCAGCTTTGGTCTTTTCATCAAGAATGCTTGAAAATTCTCTATTTCATTGAATGTCCATATTTTCCCCTGAAGTATTATACTCAGTTTTGCTAGGTAGGTGATTCTTGGTTTTAATTCTAGCTCCTTTGACCTCCAGGATATCGTATTCCAAAGCCTTTGATCCCTTAGTGTGGAAGCTGCTAGATCTTGTGTTATCCTGTGTTTCCACAGACTCTTCAGTGAGATTCATGATTATTTTTCAAAGGTCAACATAACAATCCATACCAAAAAAAGAAAAAGACTCTAAATGCATGAAAATGTTTATTGTCTTTCATTATGGTATATAATCCATTTAGTCAGTCTTTTACCTCTACATAAATTTGAGACTGAACCTATTGTTAGTCCAAAGCTGGAGAGGAGGAAGAAGAAAGGTTAGTTTGCATTGCAGAAAATGCTTAGTTGTGGTTTTTAAAAATTATTACAAACTTCTCCCTGATGCAAAGGAAGCATCTTTTATGACAAGTAACATTCTAGCAATGCTCTCTGGTTGTAAATTTTGGAACGTTATGATCTTTGATGGATGACACAAAGAACAATGGTGAAGGAAAGCAAACCCTAGAATATTTCCAGAAATGACTTACACTCAAGAGGAATAAGTGGCATCATTGAAGAAAAGTATCATAAGAAAGGAACATGGTTCAATTTTGACCCATGACTGATGGATAACAGAAGATCAAAAATGATCCTCCATTGGTTTCCTTAGGATCTAGACTGAGGAAGGCAGGTAGCACATTAGAGAATATCTTGTGGAGCACTTATGGAAGAATATGGATCAGACTCACTCAGGATGATATAGGATAGATGGATATGATCTGCACTGACAGACACACCTACCAAAGAGACCCCAGATGCACCAAGGTATCATGATGTAACCACTACATTTGCTTTGGGATCAGATGAACTGGGTTTGAATTCTCTGCTCTTTTATTTACTACCTGTGTGACCTGGTTACTACCAGTGTGACCTTGGGCAAGTCTTTAACTTTCCTAGACCTCAATTTCCCTATGTACAAAATGATTGGATTATACTAGAAGATCTCTAGATTCTGTATCTAGGATCCTATAAAGAAAAGTATCATAGTTGAGTGAGCCCCTGACTAGAGATATGTGTAGCACTTTTTATTCTGTAGACCTGCAGAGGCTACTTGGTTTGAGGTTATACCTAGAATCAGTCAATCAATCAATAAACATTTATCAAGAGCCTGATATATGCAAGTGCTAGAGATACAAAAAGAGGCAAAAGAGAGCCCTTACCCTCAAGGGGCTTACAATATAATAGGGTGACAACATGCAAACTATATATACAATGCAAGAAAGAATGTGTTCCCCTTCTCTGGTGGGTCTTCAAGCAAAGACCGGATCACCCCTTGGAGATATCGTAGAGGGAATTCTTGGTCAATTATGAGTTAGCCTGGATAAGTCTCCAAAGTTTCTTCCAGTTCTCTGATTCTCTTGAGATAAAAAAAAACTGCATTTCAGTCTTTGGGGCTTGTCAGTATAAGAATAAGGGTAAGGGATGATATGTTAATTCAGATAGCAATTTGTCTAAATCAAAGACGTGTGAATAACATAAAATAAGTCAGGAAAATAGGTTGGAGAGATTGCAGAGGATGGTAAATTCCCTTTTAAGGAGATTGTATAGTCAATAAGGATTCATTTAAGGTTTTTGATCAGATGAGTGAAATGGTGAGGTCTTAGCATCAGGAAGATTACTTTGGTAGCTGTATAGGATAGATGGATTTGAGAGGGGCAGGAAGAGGAAAAGACACTAGTTGCCATACCACAGCTCCCTCTGATTCACTTTGGGGTCCAGTCTCCTTTTTGCCCTTGCTCTGACCAGATGTACAGTTAGATCCACAACCTAGCCAGTTCTCACTTCATCAAAGCTACACTTATTGACTCTTTGCCCCAGGCCTGCTTCAATCCAAAGAATGGTGAGAGGGTTAGTCAAGTTTTATGATGGGAAAACAGCTGGAGGGTAAGAAATGAACTAAATCTCCTTGAAAACACTTATCCCAGTCCCTGCCTTATGCCCACTCTTGGGTGGGGAAAGCCACCCAAAGCCCAGCCAAGAATTCTTCTGATTGTGGTCACAGATGCTTTTTTAATGAGAAAAGAAATTGCTCGATAATTGAATAGCTCAGGTAGAAACCACTCTGTTACTTGGAAACTATCTTAAAATTCCACATTAGATACCAAGTCCAGCACACATTACTGATCATCGATCATTCCTGTGTTGGGAGTAGGTTTTCAGTCTGGCCTTTCAAAAAGGGATACTTATCATATGGTAGCAGGTCTGGCAGGTGGATTTTGCATAATTGATTTTGAATTCTTTCCTGGGAATCCATCTCAAAGACCAATCTTCACCATCATGTGACATCCATACCAGACTCCCAGTGCTTGGGTCCAGTCAGTAACCTCTCCTGGATGACAGATCTAGCGTCCAAAGTTTTTAAAAGCTCCAGGTCCCTTGCCGCCTAAGTGGTACCTTCAACAGCATTTTCTAACTGCATTGAATCTGCTGGCAAATAACCTTTCTCCACATTGGAGTCCTTGCAAATGCTTAGGACTGCCAGTGGGAAACCTGTTTGCCTTGCTATGGGAATCGATCCTGGAGCACTCAGCCTTCATGCAATCGAGAGAACAGCAGCAGCAGTCTCAGCCTGTTGAGTTGGTGTGTGCAGGCATATGATGGCGGTGCCTCTTGCAATTAGACCCTGTGCTGAGCTGAGCTGAGCAGAAAAGGAAGTCTAAATGCTTTGGTAACTGGTTGGAAACAGGTAGAAACCACTGAGTGGGAAGCCTAACTCCTCTTCTCAACATTTTCAAATCCTTTCCCTGCTGTAAATTCTACATGGGGCTCAAACCTCCAGGGGATATCTTTGATCAGTCAGGAATTGTCAGACAATCTTTCCTTTTCAGTATGAACAGAAGTTACCTTGTGGAAGATTTCTTTTTCATTGTTGCCTTTGCCTCCCTCCAAAGTCTGGCATAATTGCTGTGTTTCCTTTTCTCTCTTCTCCAATCTCCTCCACCCCCAATTTACTCACAAATCTCTCTCCCCTTCTAATTGTCATGTTTTTTGAGTCTCTCACAGGAGTGGGCCTTTGACCTTGATGGAGGAAGGAAATAAGTGGGCTGAAGTTAAAAGTTAAGCAGGATCAGGATCAGATGTCAAAGCCCACTTAAGCTCACAAGTTAGGGTTTATTTGATGGTTTCTGGGTATGCATTCTCTTCCATCTCTGCCCCTTCCATGCAGGGGAAACTGCCCTAGAAACTTATTAGCTTTTCAGTGCTCTCCCCAATAGGACTGTGGAAGGGGAACAATACCCCAAAAGTCCCAGCTTTCCTCCCATCTTTTGTCCTCAAGGAGGTTATTTGCCATTGATTCCAGGGTATAAAATCTGAGGCCTGAAACAAATGAAGAGATCTTTATTAAGCACTTATGATATGTCCAGGCATTTAGCTAAGGATGCTAAGAAAGACAAAAAAGTACCTGCTCTCAAAGAGTTCAGTCTAAATGGAGATAATATTAAAAAAAAAACCACAAACAAGATTGTTTGTCTATATTCACATCTTTCTTTGTAGATATCATATGTATTTATCTATAAAACATATAACCTATGTATAGAAAATAGATATCTATACAATTATCTTTATTACATATAATTCATATAGATAGCTACAGATAACTAGTTATCTATATATCTACCTATCCCTATTATAATATCTGTATGTATATCTCTTTTTTTTGAGGGGGAAAGCAAGGCAATGGGAGTTAAGTGACTTGCCCAAGGTCACACAGCTAGTAAATGTCAAGTGACTAAGGTCAGATTTGAACTCAGGTCTTCCTGTCTCAATGGCTGATGCTCCATTCACTGCTCCACCTAGCTACCCTGGTGTGTGTATATATATATGTGTGTGTGTGTGTGTGTTTGTGTCTTTACAAATATAAATACCTATAGAATAATAGATACCTATAGAATAGATATATAGGTACATATACATACATATATTATAAATAGTAGATAATTTGAGACATATTGATATGTAGTCCAGTCAGCAATCATTTATTAAGTGCCTACTGTGTGCCAAGCCCTGATTTTTTAGAACATCAAAATTGGGAGAGATGCGACTGGGAAGAATTTGCCCTACCTTACACTGTGGAGGGTGGAAATACTTGCTAAGGATGAAGAATAAGAAGAAGAAGAATGATTTATATTTCTATAAAGTTTTAAAGTTAAAGAATGGTTTTCCTCACCACAATCCTTTGAGGCAAATGATGCAAGTACTACTACCATTTTACAGATAACAAAACTAACATATAGAGAGATTTGATGATTTGCTCATGGTCACGCAACAAGAAAACAGCATTCTACATTGATTAAGCATGCTATGTGCAAATCACAGAACTAAATCCTGGGAATTAAAAACAATTCCAAGGAGTCTTTGCATTCAAAGAGTTTACATTCTGCTAAGGGGTGCAACCTGTAACTAGATGAGAAAATACAGGGAATTTTAAAGAGGGAGAGAACATTAAAATTTGAGAGTCAGGTAAGGTTTCCAATTGTAGATGACACCTGAGCTGACCTTGGATAAAGGAAAAATATTCTAGCCGTGGCTTATAAAAAAGCATGAGAAAAAATATTCATAAATCATTATTTTAAAAAAGCATGGAAATAGGAAATGGAATGCCAAATTCAAGAAATAGCAAGTAAGCCAATGTGGCTGGAATATAGAAAATAGTATAAGATAAGGAATGATAAGTAACATTTGGAAAGACTGATATTGTGAAGGCCTCTAAAGAGCAAGCTGAGGATGCTAGCTAGAGACAGGAAGGAGCCATTGATGATTCTTTTATTTATTTATTTACTTATTTTTTGCTTTTTGGAGGGGGGAAATTCAGGGCAATTGGGGTTAAATGACTTGCCCAAGGTCACACAGTGAATGTCAAGTATCTGAGGTCTGATTTGAACTCAGGTCCTCCTGACTCCAGGGCTGGTACTCTATTCACTATGCCACCTAGCCACCCCTCCATCAATAATTCTTGAGAAGGGGAGCTATAGTAAAAAATGAGCTTTAGGGACATGATCTTGCTAGTTTCTAATTTCAAGTCTAATGTTCTTTCCTATAGCACCCCCTCCCCAATCTCTATTTAAAGACCCCTAGAAATTCTAGAGGGCTTTCATTTCCCCAACCCCTTTTCCTGAACAGAATCTATAGAAAAAGTAGGACTGTTGGTAAGCTCATGGGTTTTTCCACTCTACCAGGCTTGCTAATCTATGGCTATTGCCAAACAAATTTTCTTCCTATAATTTTTTTTTCCGACTGTGTTTTAGCAGTAGGTATTAAATCTATTTTTGTTTATCCCTGATAGCCCAAGGACTTGTTACTGGCTTTATTTTCTTTATTGTCCCTACATGGCAGGGGTCATTAGGGAGAATAGTCCAAATCAACTCTTGGCTTGCTTATGTTCTCTCATCGTCAAAATTTTACTTGAATTTAGGGACTCGATGTACATTCCATTCTCTGGGACTACATTAGGCTAAGGCTGAGATCTGTGCCTCTTGAGACTTGAGGACCAATTACTTAAATGACTGTAGAGACAGAATGAGAAGCTATAGGTGAAAATGTATTGTATAACAGCTCACATTTCATAGATCATAGATAAATAGATTTAAAGCTATGAGACACGTTAGAGATCATCTAGTCCAAACTTTTATTTATACAGATAAAGAAACTGATTCTCAGAGATATTAAGTGATTTATACAGGCCATCCAAACAGTAAATAGCAGAACTGAGATATGAAACCAGGTCTTCTGATTCCAAATCCAGAGCTCTTTTCTCTTCTATGATGATTCAAGACTTAAAAGTCTTTTGTTCACCTCAACCCTGCAAGTTTAATAGGGCAAGTGTTGTTATTATTCCCTAATTGCAGATGAGGAAACTGAGGATAACTGAGGCTCTCTAAGGTCACAGTACTATACAACACACAGTCCAGGTAACATTATTAGTAATAGCAATTAACAGAATAATGATTAATATCAGCATTGATAGAAAACTCCATACAATGAATTCAAAGGAAAAGAGAAATTACTGACTGATTGGGAGACATAAGAGAAAGCTATATATAGCAGGTAGCATTTGAGTTGGACTGTGTAGGAAAGTAAAGCCATAGCTAGACTGGAGTAACTAAGGCTGGTACCAGGCACTGACAGTAAGAGGGTGGACTATGGGAGCAGCTAGGTGGCACAGTGAGTAGAGTGCCGGCGCTGGAGTCAGAAGGACCTGAGTTCGGATCCGACCTCAGACATTTAACACACACAAACAAACAAACAAAAAAACCTAGCCGTGTGACCTTGGGCATATTACTTAAACCCAATTGCCCTCCAAAAAGCAAAAAAAAAAAAAAAAGAGGGTGGACTCCAGGAGGGGAAATTTCAATCAAATGATCAACATATCAACAAGCATTTGTTAAGTACCTTTATACTAAGCACTAATGATAAAAAGATGGAAGTGAAGCAATCCTTGTCCTCAAGAAACTTTCACTCTAATGGAAGGGACAACACATACAAATATAAATAAATAAATAATCACACACCCACACATTCATATATATACACACGTGTGTGTATGTGTGTGTGTGTGTGTGGAGAGACAGAGACAGAAAATATTTACAAAATGAGCACATGATAGTATAGGAAAAAAGACACTAACAGCTAAGGTGATCAGGAATTTCAAGAGGTGAGGATGAGGAGGGAATTCATTCTGGAAATAAGGAGTAGCCAGTACAAAGGTACCAAGATGGGAGACAGAGAACACTGTGTATGCACAAGATATAGGCCAATATGGTGAGGCCAAAAGGTATATGAAAAGAAGTAATGGGTAAGAATACTGGAAAGGTAGAAAGGGGCCAAGTTGTGAAGAGCTTTAAATGCTATACAGAATTTGATGTTGGGGGGGAAACTGAGCCAAGATGGTGGAGTAAAAGCAGGAACTTGCTTGAACTTCTGCTCCAATCACCTCTAATATCTGTAAAATATGACTCTAAACAAATTTTAGAACTAATCCACAAAGTGACAGAGAGATACAAATCTCCCACTGAAGACAGACTGGTAGGCTGACAGGAAGGGTCTATCATACCAGGCTGGGAGCTGAGCACAGTCCTGTGTAAGCCACATGGACCCAGACCAGTGGCACTGGGGTGAGGAGCACTAGCATGGCAGAGTTTGTTGAGGCTGTGGAGAAAGTTCTCCTCACAGTTCTGAGGCAGGTGCCTGGAAAAAACTCTGACAACAGCTGTGCAAAACCCCAGAAATTTAGGACACAGAACTTTCCACTCTGGAAGCAGAGTTCTACTTTTGAGCAAAGAGTTCAAAAGTCAAGTAATTGGCTGGCAAGATGAGTGAACAGAGGAAGTGCTATCAGACTACAGAATCCTTTTTGGGGGGACAAAGAGGATCAAAACATAGAACCAGGAGACAGCAAAGTCAAAACTCCTGCATCAAAAGCCTCCAAGAAAAATATGAATTGGTCACAGGTCATGGAGGAGCTCAAAAGGATTTTGAAAATCAAGTAAGAGAAGTAGAGGAAAAATTGGGAAGAGAAATGAGAATGATGCAAGAAAATCATGAAAAATGAGTCAACACCCTGACTGAAGAAAATAACACCTTAAAAATAGACTAACTCAAATGGCAAAAGAGGTCCAAAAAGGCAATGAGGAGAAGAATGCCTTAAAAAGCCAAATTTGCCAGATGGAAAAGTAATTTCAAAAACTCACTGAAGAGAATAATTCCTTCAAAATTAGATTGGAGCAAATGGAAGCTAATGACTTTATGAGAAATCAAGATACTATAAAACAGATCCAAACAAATGAAACAATAGAAGGCAATGTGAAATATCTCATTGGAAAAACCACTGACCTGGAAAATAGATCCAGGAGAGATAATTTAAAAATTATTGGACTACCTGAAAGCCATGATCAAAAAAAGAGCCTAGGCATCGCCTTTCAGGAAATTAACAGGGAAAATTGCCCTGATATTCTAGAACCAGAGGGAGAAGTTCTTGATATAATAAGCAAAACAGCGTTCACAACTAGGAGTACCTGAACACTAACCACTAACAACTTCTGCACCACCACTGGAACCATCAGCAACACCATCTTAGCTATTATAGAGTGCTTTGAAGTTTGCAAAACATTTTTCTTACATTCAGGTATAATTATTTCAATTTTACAAATAAATAATGGGCTTATTTGAATTACTTGCCCCTGGTCACATAGCTAGTGTCAGAAGTGGGATTTAAACTAATCTTACCACTTACTGAGATCTTTTCCATTGGGACATTCTTCCCTTTCATACTCCTTTCAAAATAGCTCTTCCATAAAAGGGACAAATACCTTGTAAAGCATTGTTGTTTTTAGGTTGTTTTTCAGTCATGTCCATGTCTTTGTTCCCCAAATTGGGGTTTTCTTGGCAAAGATACTGGAGTAATTGGCCTTTTCCTTCTCGAGCTCATTTTATAGATGAGAAAACTGAGACAAACAGGGTTAAGTGACTTGCCCAAGGTCACATGGCTAGTAAGTGTTAAGTGTCTGAGGCTGGATTTGAACTCAGATCCTCCTGCCTCCAGGGCCCATGATCTATTCACTGTACCACCTAGCTGCCCCCCTAAGGCCAAGTTTGAATTCAGGTATATGTGTCATAGTGCTATTTTAGGATTCACCAAGGCTGACCCCTTTACTTGTGTAGTTAATCCCATCTCTTCCTATTTGGGAGTTTGTTCCATTTTTAAAATCCCCTTTCTCATTATGATTACTAATTTCTGTTTTGTGACCCTGGGCAGGTCACTTAACCTAGGTGTGCCTAAATTTTCTCCTATCTATAATGAAGATGATACAATCACCTTCCTCACATTGTTGTTGTGATGATCAAATGAAGTAATATGTAAAGTGCTCTGCAAATCGTAGAGCTAAATAAATGACAGCCGCTATGATTTATACACTAATTCCTTCCCTCCTGCTTAGAAAAATTTCCAGATCTTCTTTATCCTAAAAAACCCTCCATTTGACCTTGCCTTCCTTTAAACTGTCATCCTATATCTCTTCTTCCACAGCCAAATTCTAGAAAAAGCAGTCTGCATTTGATATCTGCATTACAGCTCCTGCTCACTTCTAAATCTTACTTCCAACCCCATCAGTTAACTAACCTTTCATTTCCAAGGTTATCAGTGATCTTCTAAGGGATGTGTCCAATAGCTCTTTCTCAGTCCTCATCCTTCTTGACTTCTCTTCAGCTTTCTACCTTTTAGACCTCATCTTCTTCCTAGATACTATCTCCCCCCCTGTATTTTTATAATATTGATCTCTCCTAATTCTCATCCTATCTGTCTGATCCTTCCTGATCTACTTTTCTGGATTATTGCTCATGTCCCACCTCCATGTGGGGGTTGACCCCAAGGTGGTGTGGTAAGTCCTCTTTCTTTGAGCTCTCCCCTCCCTCTTGGTGATCTCAGTGGCTCTAAGGACTTTAATCTTTCTCTCTATGCTGGTGACTCCCATATGTGCATGTCCAACCATCATCTATCCTCTGAACCCCACTTACCAATTGACTATGGGACATGCACATCTAGCTGTAGTTGACCCACAAGCAATTCAGTTTCACTATAGCTAAAAACAAAACTCATTATCTTTCCCTGCCCCTCTATTTTTCTAACTTCCCCATTCATTGCCTAATGCTTTCTATTTCCCCCTAGGATCACAAACTAGGATTGGTTTTAATACTTTGCCCACCTTCCCCCTTCTGGGCTCAAGACAACCTGAGTTCAAATCCAGTTTCAGACACTTACCAGACATAAGACCTTGCACCAATCACTTCACATAAGTCTGCAGCAGCCCCAATATCATAGGGTTGTTGTGATAATAAAAATGAGATATTTGTAAAGATCTTAGAACTTTCCTTGCACATAGTAGGTACTATACAAATGCTTATTCCCTATCTCCTCCTCCATGTATTTAATCCAGGGGTGGAGAACCTGTGACCTCAAAGCCACATGTGACCTTCTAGGTCCTTGGGTGCAACCTTTTGACTGAGTCCAAGTTTTACAGAACAAATCCTTTTATTAAGGGGATTTGTTCTGTAAAGTTTGGATTCAGTCAAAGGGATGCACTTGAGGACCTAGGGGGCCACATGTAGCCTCAAGGCTGCAGGTTCTCCACCCCTGATTTAATCAATCACCAAATCCCTTACAAACTATATCTCTCCAAGATCTTCCATATCTGTCCCCTTTTCTACTCTGACAGGCACCATACTAATTTCTATCTTCATCGTGTCTTATTTAGATTATTGCAATAGCCTCCCGACTTGCTCCCCTACCTCAGTTCTCTGATCCATCTTCCACAAAGCTGCCAAATGATATTCCTAAAATACAAGCCTTGCCATGACCCTGCTCAAAAAACTTCAGTGACTCCCTGTTGCCTCTTAGATAGAATTTAGACTCCTTTGTATAACATCCTGCGCAATCTGGCTCCAACCCATCTTTCCAGATTGATCACAAATTCCTAGATTATAGGTGAGAACTCTCCATTGTACATACTACATTCCAGCCAAATTGACCTATTTTGCTGTTGCTATAAATGCCATTCTATCTCCCATCTCCTTACCTTTACTCAGACTATGCTCATGCTCAGTATGCCTTCCCTCCTGACCCCACAGGATAGACTCCTTAGAACTTGCTTTGAAGCCCAGTTCAACTGCCACCTGCCTTTTACTGGAAGCCTCTGCTGATCCCACCCTTCCTCTCCCCTTAGTCTTTTGTATTCTCCCCTGCTCCTGCAAAATATTTTTGTGTTTACTCTGTATTATCTATACTTCTCATTGTGTACATTTGGTTTCTTGAGCCATTCCCAGCCTTACCCCACCCCCCCCACCTCCCACAGTAGATGATAAACTTCTTTTTTTTTTTTTTTAAACAAATGCTTTATTAACTTCTGTTTTACATCATTCATTTCTGCCAGATTTTGAGTTACAATCATTTTTCCCCCATTATTCCCCTACCCAACCTCCCAGAATAGCAGTCCCACAAGACATCGCTTCCTCCAATCTGCTCTCTCCCATACCTTCTCCCCATCGACTTTTCCATTAGAGGAAGGTGAATCTTTGTATCCCAATGCCTGCACATCTTATCTCCCTATTACAAGCGAAAGAGTATTACTAATAGTATTTATATATATTTGAAACATTTAATGTTACGACCTCGAATTTCAGATCCATTTCCTTCCTCCCTTGTCACCCATTCCCTCTGGGGAGATAAGTAATTCAGTATATGTTGTACATGTCTAGCTATGCAAAACATTATCATAGTAGATATATTGTACAGGACTGCTTATAATTCCCTCCCACTCATCCCACCCCCACCTGGTCCATTCCCTACACAATCCTGTCCCTCTTCTATAGTGGGTACTTCCAACCTCCCCTCCCCCCAAGGATGCCCTCCCATCCATCATCCCTCCTCTCATCCCCCTTCCCCCTATCCTGCTGCAGGTTGAGATATCCCATTTAGTATGTATGTCATTTTCTCCCTGAACCAAATTCAATGTGAATGTGGTTTTGTCTTTTTAGCCTTCCTTATTCTCCCCCTCCTTTGCACCCACTTCCCCTACATGAGATAGTTTACCCTACCATGTCTCTCCCCATCTCCCCTTGCCACTTTCCTCTCTCACCTCATAATTTCATCCCTTGAGTACTCTCCCTTCCCAACAAAATCAACCTATGCCCTCTATCCATATATAACTGTAACTATATACACACACATTCACATATGTATTCGTATGACCACACCCCCTTCTCCCATTATTTTCATAGTGAGAAAGATATCATCAGTCACAGATATTGCTTTTCCATATAGGAATGTAAATAGTTCAACTTTGATAAGTTCCTTTTGATTTCTTTTCCCTGATGACCTTCTCAGGCATCTCTTACTTCTTGTGTCTGGATGTTAAATTTTCTATTCAACTCTGGTTTTTTCCTCAAGAATGCTTGAAAGTCCTCTATTCCACTGAATGACCATATTTTCCCCTGAAACAAAATACTCAGTTTTGCTGGGTAGGTGACCCTTGGGTCCATTCCCAGTTTCTTTTTTATCATATTCCATGCCCTTCGATCCTTCAGTGTAGAAGCTGCCAGGTCCTGGGCTATTCTGATTGTGTTTCCACAATATTGAAATTGTTTCTTCCTGGCCGCTTGTAGTATTTTCTCCTTGATCTGGGGATTCTGGAACCTGGCTATAATATTTCTGGGAGTTTTCTTTTTTGGATCTTTTTCAGGAGGTGATCGGTGGATTCTTTCAACCTCTATTTTGCCCTCTGGATCTAAAAACATCAGGGCAGTTTTCCTTGAGAATTTCTTGAAGGGTGATTTCTAGGTTCTTTCCTTGATCATGGCTTTCAGGTAGTCCAATAATTTTTAAATTGTCTCTCCTGGATCTATTCTCCAGGTCAGTGGTTTTTCCCATGAGATATTTCACATTGCCTTCTAATCTTTCGTTGTTTGGATCTGCTTAACAGCATCTTGATTTCTCATAAAGTCATTAGCTTCCATTTGCTCCATTCTAACTCTGAAGGAATGAATCTCCTCAGTGAACTTTTGAGATTCTTTTTCCATCTGGCAAATTCGACTTTTTAAGGCATTCTTCTCCTCATTGCCCTTTTGGGCCTCCTTTGTCATTTGAGCTAGTCTATTTTTTAAGGTGTTGTTTTCCTCAGTCAGGCTGTTGACCCTCATTTTATACTTTTCCTGCATCCTTCTCATTTCTCTTTCTAATTTTTCCTCCACTTCTCTTATTTGATTTTTAAAGTCCTTCTTAAGGTCCTCTATGGCCTGCAACCCACTCATGTTTTCCCCTGGGGCTTTTGGAGCAGGACTTCTGACCTCACAGTCCTTTTCCCGCTCTATGCCCCCAAAATAGGAGTCTAGGGTTGCATTTTTCTGTTCCTTTGCCTTGGCATGTTGCCACTTAATTGCTTGACTTTTGGGCTTGTTGCCACACTATGGCTTTAAGGCCAGATAGAGGAATTTTCGTCTCGAACGTGTGGGGGGCAACTTCCGTTTCTGGCAAGCTGTAAACCCACCCACAACTTCCACCCTAGATCACAATCCAGATCCAGGGAGGTTAAAGCAAGAGCGATTACCCCCCAAGACTGATCGCTGGATCTCCCTACGGTTCTGCAGGCCAGGAGCTGGAGCTGCCTCTGAAAACTACAAAATGGTGTGTGTCCTCAGCGGCTTCTAGCCCCCAGGGGAGGAAGCTGACGCATTCCCCAAATACAGGTCCCAAAGTCCATAGGACACTAACCTCTTACTTTGTCCTAGGCATGTCTATGTTGATAATTTTGGAGTCGCCACAGCTCCTGGTGTTCTGGGGTTCCTCCAGCCGGCTGCTGGCCCTGCCGCCCTGGGGCTAAAACCTTGGCTCACGCGGACCTGGGCTCGGTTCGGCTCCTGTGCTCTGCTCTCTGCGCGCTGCCAGCTCCCAGACCGCTGCGCTGGTCCTTCCTGCAGGGCTGCTGGGCTGTCCTCAGCGGGAGGTTAGCTTCTCTGTGTCGTTCTGTGGGTGCTGGGGCTCCAGAAGTTGTTCACAGTCCTTTTTTACATAGTTTGTGGGGAATCTGGGGGCAGAGAGGCTTGGAAGAGCTGTTTCTACTCCGCCATCTTCCTCTTGTCCCCCGATGATAAACTTCTTGAGGGGAAAGGGAATAAGCATTTAGCACCTACTTATGCCCCAGGCACTGTGATAAGTACTTTACAAGTATTATTTCACTGGATGCTCACAGAAAACCTTTAAGGCAAAGATTGTTTTATTTTGTTTTTTGTCTTTGTATCTTTTGAATCCCTTGGTACATGGTAGGTACTTAATAAATGCACCTTGAATGGAATGCCTTATTGCACCTTAAACTTCAGACAGCCATAGAAGAGCGCTATGTCTATGGTTACATTTGTTAAAGGATTTTGTATGATATTATCACATGCATGAGAAACTCCTTGTCAGAGGACAATTTTCAAGGATGTGTTTTACTGGAACAAGTCAAATGTTTTTGTTTTCTTCTGTTTTGTTTTCTGTAATCAACAAATGCAGCAGGGTTTGTATTCTCCATACCTTTCAATCAATTGTGTGACTGTAAAAAAAAATGTGGGTTTGTTTTAGGGAGTCTTCTGTGAAGCCCTGTGTGTTTATTATCTTTTCTTCTTTAAACTTAGGGTAGTTGTAATGCATATGTAGATAATTATCGCAAAAAAATTTATGAAAATGAAAATGTAGATCCATTCCAGTCAAACTGACCTACTGATGGCATACAGGATGATTTATCTCCCTTCCGTGGACCTTCCCACATGGTGTCACCCACCCCTGGAAAACCATCCTTCCTCCCATGATAATTATAACAGCAACAACAACAACAACAATACATAGCATTTATATTGTGGGAGAGCCAACGCGGATTTACCTCAGTGCCCTTGAGAGGTCCCTGGACCTGGGACCGCACTGCCTCCGGGCTTAGACGATGATGGCAAGGCCTCTCGCCCCCATTAACACCTCTAGGTACTTGAGGGACTGCAAGGCCCCTAGCTGACCCCGCCTTGTTCTAAGGAGCGACTCACATCCGGGTCCACAAGGAATATCCTTGCTCCGGGTAGAAATCGTGAGATAAGAGTCCCAGGGGTTAAGGTGTGCTTGACCTTAAAAGGCAAAAGGTGTTGTAATTGGCTAAGGAGTTACCCTATAGATAAGGTACTGGAGAGAAAAGGGGCAAAAGCGGGGGAAGGCGATATACGACCTGCTAATGCGGGGGCTCAAAGGCGACCAGCGCTGTGCAGAGTCCCGGGTTTAGGCACCATTTGTTGTCGGATCCTTTCGTGGGGCCTTCTGGAGGCCACGTGGCGGGGAGCGCCGAGCAGAACAAAGCACACTTACACAGCAACTCAGGGGGCAACTCCGACTTTATTTCCTGCTCTTCTACATATATAGCCTATCCTACGCAAGCACTTTCCATTTTGGCTCTCGGCCAATTACAACACCTTTTGCCTTTTAAGGTCAAGCACACCTTAACCCCTGGGACTCTTATCTCGCGATTTCTACCCAGAGCAAGGATATTCCTTGTGGACCCGGATGTGAGTCGCTCCTTAGAACAAGGTGGGGTCAGCTGGGGGCCTCTCAGTCCCTCAAGTGCCTAGAGGGTTAATGGGGGTGAGAGGCCTTGCCATCATCACCTAAGCCCAGAGGCAGTGGGACCTCTCAAGGCCACTGAGGTAATCCGCGTTGGCTCTCCCACATTATATAGAATTTTAAAGTTTACAAAGCATTTTACTACTATTACTAGTTAACTTTTATAGAGTACCTACTATGAGTCAAGAACTTTGCTAAGCCCTTTACAAATATTATCTCATTTGAGCTTCATAATAATCCTGAGAAGTAGATGCTGTTATTATTCAGATTTTTCAGGAAACTGAGGCTGACAAGGTAAGTGACTTGTCCAGGGTCACATGGCAAGTAAGTGTCAGAAGCATAATTTAAAATCAGGTTTTCCTGACTCCAAGTTGAACATTCCATCCAGTAACCAGCTGCCTAACTTCTGTGACACTGAATTTTTTAGCTTCCTTCAAGGATCAAATCAAACTCAGTTTTCTACAGGAAGACTTTTCTTTTTTAAGGGCAGTTGGGATTAAGTGACTTGCCCAAGGTCACATGGCTAGTTTTTGTGTTAACTGTCTGAGGCCGGATTTGAACTCAGGTCTTCCTGACTCCAGGGCCGGTGCTCTATTCACTGTGCCACCTAGCTGCCCCAAAATTGGTTTGTTAGTGGGTTTTTTTTTTTTTGCTTTTTTGGAGGGCAATTGGAGTTAGGTGACTTGCCCAAAGTCACACGCAAGTATTGTGTCAAGTGTCTCAGTGAACTCAGATCCTCCTGACTCCAGGGTTGGTGCTCTATTCACTGCTCCACCTAGCCGCCCCCAGGAAGACTTTTCTTATGCCCCAGTTATTATTATGCTTTCCCAAAAAATATTTTTAACATTCATTTAAAAAAAGTGTTTCAAATTCTCTCTCTCCCTCCCTCCTCCTTGAAAAAGCAAATAATTTAATAACATTTATACAATGTGCAGGCATGCAAAACCTTTCCATAGTAGCCATGTTGAAAAGAAAATGCAGACCAAAAAATTTTTTTTAATTTTTTAAAAGTATGCTTCAATCTGTATTCAAATTTTATCGGTTCTTTCACTGGTGGTGGACAGCATTTTTCATGCTATCAAGTCAAGTCCTTCAAAATTGTCATAGATCATTATATTGCTAAGAATAGCTGTCATTCACAGTTGATCATTGTACAATATTACTGTTACTGTACACAGTACACAATTCTATGCTAGTTCTGCTCACTTTACGTAGCATCAGTTCATGTAAGTCTTTTCAGGTTTTTCTGAAAGCATCCTGCTTATCATTTCTTATAACATAATAGCATTCCATCATAATCCTATACCACAACTTGTCCAGCCATTCCCCAATTGATGGGCATCCCCTCAATTTCCAAATATTTGCCTTGACAGAAAGAGCTACTATAAATATTTTTGTACTTAGAGGTTCTTTACCTTTTTCTTAGCTGAACATGTCAACCTTCACAAAAATTTGTCATATATTAGGACATAAAAACCTCATGAACAAACATAGAATAGCAGAAATCTTAAATGTACCCCTTTCAGACCATAATGCAATAAAAATATACTCAATAAATGACCTTGGAAGCATAGATTAAAAATTAATTGGAAACTAAATAATCTAATCTTAAAGAATGAGTGGGTTGAAGAACAACTCACATAAACAGTCAATAATTTCATCAAATATAATGACAACAATGAGATTATGTACCAAAAATTTTTTGGATGCAGCCAAAGCAATACTTAAGGGAAAATGCCTATCTCTAAATGATTATATCAGTAAGAAAGAGGGAAAAAATGAACAATGAATTGTGCTTGTGATCAAAAACCTAGAAAAAGAATAAATTAAAAATCCCCAATTAAACACCAAACTTGAAAGCCTGAAAGTTAAAGGAGAGATGAATAAAGTTGAAAGTAAAAAAACCATTGAAGTAATCATTTATTAGGACCTGGTTTTATAAAAAAATAATTAGACAAACTACTGATTAATTTTATTTTTAATAAGAGAAGAAAATGAAATTACCAGTATCAAAAATGAAAAGGGTACACCACCAATGAAGATGAAATTAAAGCAACTGGGAAGTATTTTGCCAAATTATATGATAATAAATATGGTAATCTAAGTGAAATTGATGAATATTTACAAAAAAATATAAAGTGCCCAGATTAACAGAAGAGGAAATAGAATACTTAAATAACTTCATTTTAGAGAAGGAAATTAAACCATAAGTGAGGTCCCTAAGTAAAAATCCATTGAACCAGATGGAATTTACAAGTGAATTCTATCAAACATTTAAAGACCAATTAATTCCATTACTACATAAACTATTTGAAAAAATAGGTAAAGAGTCTTACCAAATTCCTTCTGTAATATAAACACAGTTTTAATACCTACACCAGAGTAAGCAAAACTGGGAAAGAAAACTATAGACCAATTTTGTTACTGAATACTTGGTGCAAAAAATTTTAAACAAAACACTAGCAAAGAGATTACAGCAATATATCACAAAGATCATATACTATGACCAGGTGGGATTTATGCCAAGAATGCATATCTGGTTCAATATTAGGAAAACTATAAACTTAATTGAACACATCAATAACAAAAACAAACAAAATTATATGATCATATCAATAGATGAAGAAAAAGCTTTTTGACAAAACACTATACCCATTCCTACTAAAAACACTAGAAAACACAGGAATAAATGTAGCTTTTTGTAAAATATTAAGTAATACTTATCTAAAACCAAAAATGAGGATTATCTTTAATGGGGATAAGCCAGAAACCTCCCCAATAAGACCAGGGTTGAAGCAAGGATGTCTGTTATTACAATCAATATTGTATTTGCTAGCTATAGCAATAAGACTAGAAATAAATATTGGAACTATGCCCATAGGGCTATAAAACTATGTTCACTCTTTAGCCCAGTGATACCACTATTATATCTGTATCCTAAAGAGATCAAAGAAAAAGGAAAAGAATATGCAAAAAATATTTATAGCACCTTTTTTTTGTTGTGGCAAACATTTGGAAATTGAGAGGATGCCCATCAACTAGGGAACAGCTGAACAAGTTGTGGTATATTAGTGTAATGGAATACTATCGTGCTTTAATAAATGATGAGAAGTATGATTTCAGAAAAACCTGGGAAGACCTATATGAAGTGATGCAAATTGAAGTCAGTAGGCTGAAAATTTCATTGTACACAGAGACAGCAATATTGTAATGATGATTAATTGTTTAAAACTTTGCTACTCTGATCAATACAATAATCCAAGACAATTCACAAGGACTCATGATAAAAAATGGTATCCATCTCCAGAGAGAGAACTGATGAACTCTGAATGAAAATTGAAGTATAATTTTTCACTTTATTTTTCTTGCTCTTGTTGGTGCAATATGACTAATATGGAAATATTTTTGCATGATTTCACATATGTAATTGATGTCATATTGCTTGCCTTTTCAATGGATATGGAAAGTGACAAGGGGAAGAAGAGAATGTAGAACTCAAAAGTAAAAAAAAGAAAATTTAAAATAAATAAATAAGAATAATTACTTATTGAATTGACTTTTCTTTGTTGCCTTTTATAGATATATCATTTATGATCTGTCCATCCTTCTTTTGGTATTTTCCCATGGGTGTACTAATAAATGTTTAAGAGCAAAATCTCTGAAAAAAATTAACATATCTTTAACTTAATCTGCTTTATTAACAATTTATACATAATTTTCTTGACTTGACAATTCCCAAATAATAAATCAAGCCCTGATTCATAGTACTTGTTGATTTCCAAGATATGAATGTTTATACTGAAAATCTAACAATTGGCTCCTGAGAGCCACTATGAGTTACCTCCAGCCCACTCCACTCCCTAAGATATGTTGAAAGTATTAAGGGATCTCTTTCCAAGATTTTGTCACCTAGCATGGATTTTGTTGTCTATTTGATCTGGTCCAAACTTCCTTCAAGACTTCATCTTCCTAAGTTCTATTTCTACTTCTTTGCATAATACTTTGGACTGAGGTGTTAAAATTCAAATGTCATGGCTCCTCTCACTGATGTTGAAAATAGATGACTACAGAAACCTTGAAAAATTTGTCACTGACTATCGTCTGTACAGTAGTCTAAGTCGGCTTTCCTACAGCCAACATAGCCAAGAGCAGAGAAGCTTATCACTATTGGGGAGGCCACCAGGCAACAGAATCTTTGGCCATGGAAATCAAAGACAATTTAAAATGGCCCTTAGATTTATGCAGTCACTTTCTACTTCTGTGGTGATAGAGGAGTTCAGAAAAGGGAGCAGAAGGTGCTAAACATCATACACAATTTTTAGACTATCCAATGAGGAAGTTTTCTGACCCAATCAGTGGATAGTTGTGGACCAGTCAGGAAGACCCGAATTCAAATCCAAATCCAAATACTTACTTGCTATGACTTGCTATACTGAGCAAGTCACTTAACCTCTGCCTGTTCTGGTTTCTTCAACTGTAAAATGGCATCTGCCTCCCATAGTTGTTTTGAAGATCAAATGAAATATTTGTAAAGCAATTATCCTAGAACCTGGCATATAGTAAGTGATATGTCAATGTTAGCTGTTATCTTTGCTATTTTTATTATTACCAAGATCACATAGCTAATAAATGTCTGAGACAGGATTTGAACTCAATTCTTTCTGACTCCTAGCCTAGAACTCTATCCACTCAGTTGTCAATATCATTATGATACTCTTGTTGACAGATGAATTATGACAATTGGACCAAGCCTCAGAACATTACAAGGCCTCCTCAATGAGATCTGTGATAACTGAAGAGATGTCTACTAATCCACATAGGAGAAAGGAAATGGATGAAAAATTTTGCTTGTCTAGATTGTGATAGGCATTGGATGAATAGTCCATTGAGTGGCTACATCAGCACATTTATATAGGTTGTATTGCCTTTGGGAAATTCAACAGTGTTTTTAACAATATCAAGCTACTCTCCTACACAAAAATCCATCATTATTAATGTTCTTCTAGTGAGGTTAGTTATGACTTGAAACACCATGTTATCCAAAAATCAGTAAGTCAATCAGTCAACAAACATACATTTGTAGCAGGGGCTGGGCAAAGCACTGATGTAACTAGTATTTACATAGGTTAACAGAGATTACTAAGGGTTACAAAGAACTTCACATATATTATTGCATTTGAGTTTCAAGACAGCCCTATAAAGTGGGTGCTATTAGTACCTTCTTTTGACAGCTGAGAATACTGAGGCTGAGAGTGGTGAAATAGGGTCAAATAGCTAATAAGTGCCTGAGGAAGGATTTGAACTCTGACAGTCCTGATTCTTCTATCCTACTATGGTGAACAAGGAGTAGAAAGGGACCTATTGGGTAGAAATAGGCTACCTGTAACTCCAGTGATATGCAAAAGGGACCTAAGGAAATTCATTGAACAAATGTATGATAAACAAAGAAAATTGGGTAATAATACAATGTAGCTACATAATATATTATAGAGGCAGCTAGGTGGAACAGTGGATAGAGCACAGGCTTGGAGTGAATTTAAATCTAGCCTCAGACTAACTTGTGACCCTGGGCAAGTCTCTTAACCTCTGTTTGCCTCAGTTTCCTCATGTGTAAATGGGGATAATACTAGCCCCTACCTCTTAGGGCTGTTGTAAGGAACATGATAGCAACTGTAAAGTGCTTAACACAGTGCAAGGATAGAAATTGGCTATTAGCTATCATCATCATCAGTATTATTAGAATAGAGAATAACAGACGGGTCATCTTGATAGCTAAAATGGCACCTATGAGTAGGACATTTATGAAGGATCTATGAGTCAACATGGACAACCATAATCTGACAAGTGAGGATGCAAGGCTCAGTTTCAATCTCCATCGATGAAAGGAATTGCCCTATTAGTGAGGTCACAGCTCCTTTGGTAATTGATATTTGAGAAGTGTGGGGAGTCTGTCACATTATTGTGTCTAAGTGCTTCAAAGGTCTCTTGGGGCTCACTTTGTATATATTCTATACTTGATTTGTGTTTTGGGGACTTGACCCATGATTTCATTGCTATAAAGAACTTCCAGTAAAGAAATTCCCTCTGTCAATAAACCTAGTCTGTAAATTATAGTCTTACAGAGTGGTTGTGGTAGGGAAGAAGGAGGAGATGGGACTAAGGGGACATCTAACTAGTGTAAGCCAGAGGCAGGACTTTTAAGCTAGACCTTTTTATTCAAAGGACAGTTCTCTATCCACTGGGCTGCTTTGCCTCTTTGACTCTAATTGCTGAATTAAAGAAGGTCTGGCTAGGAATCATAGCACACATAGATTGAGTTTGGTGGAATGCTTGAATCTGGGAGTTCTGGGTTATAATAGAGCTAAAGCTGATCAAATGTCCCCCCCTGAGTCCTTCACCAATATAGTGAGTGCCTGAGAGCAGGGCAGGCAAATGAGGTGAACTGGCCCAGGTCAGCAATAGAGCAGATCATATCTCCCATGTCAATCAGCAGCGGGAACAGTCTGTGAGAAGCTACTGTACTTCTAGCCTGGGTGAGGTGGAATGACCCAGTTCTAAGAAACAAACAAATTAATGCTAAAAGAAGCTCTGGTGGGTTCTACTGATTTGTGAAAGATTCAAAATCAGGCTGAGCAAATGATTGTTATATTTGTCATCTGAAGACAAGCCTGAATTTGAATATATACACATGTGTGTATATTCATATGCATATATACATGTATATTTACATATATGTGTCAACTTTATCACAACATTTCCAAAGTGGCCCATATCAGTCATTTCCCTTACTAAATTCCTTCTGTTCTCTTCTATGAATTTTAAAAATGATTTTTCTTCCCTTTTATTTTAAAGCAGGAGACAGAGAACTGGCCTTGAACATTGGCAGCATTATGTCCAACTACCTCTGACCTTTCCTGTCTTTGTGATTCTTAGTCCCTCGGTTCTTCAGGTAACTCTCTAAATCTCTAAGTTACAGTAGAGGTAGCAATATGCCTTTATAGAAGGAGTTTCCTTTCCTGGGCATTCCCTATACCAATGAAATCACAGGTCTGGTCTCTGCTGTTATCTTATTCTTAGTAATCATCTTTATCCCCCACCCCATTCCTTCCTCCCCAGTAGAGAAAAAAACCCTCTATTTCATAAAATAAATATAATCATATAAAACAAATCTATACATGGAACATTTTTTAAACATTTTATCTAATTTTTCAACATTAGTCCATCACCTCTCTGCTAAGAGGTAAGAAGCATGATTCATTGTCAATGTCTTCTGGATCTACAATTGTTCATTGTATCGCATCAAAATTTATGAGTTGTTCACTGGTTTCCTGTACAATTTGTGGTCATTGTATATATTGTTCACCTTGTTCTGCTCACTTCATTCTGCATTAGTTTAGAGAAGCCTTTTAGGCTTCTTCCCTTTCATCTTTTTTATGGTGTTATAATATTTAATGAATGTGAATTTATATATACCAAATTTGTTCATTCATTACTCAAATGATGGTCACCCACTTTGATTTCATTCTTATTCTATAACAATAATCTCTGCTCTAATTATGTGTGTATAGATGAGTTCTCTCTGTCTTGGTCTCTCTATCTCTGTCTCTCTCTCACCTCTTTGGGGAATAAGCCTAGAAGGGGTACTACTGGACCAAAAAAGGTATGCAGAGTTCAATGACTTTGCGGAGTTTCATTTCATATTATTCTTGAGAATAGTAGGACCAATTCACAGATCTACCCACAGTGCATTATTTTGTCTGGTCTCTTATAGCCCCTTCAATAATTGTCATTTTCCTTTTCTTTTTTTTTTTGTCATTCTGTCTGATGAGCTTGAGGCAGAACCACAGAGTTGTTTTAATTTGCATTTCTCTCACTATGTTTTGGAGCATGTTTTAATAAAGTTGTTGATAGATTGTCTTTCTTCTTTTGAGAAGTTTTTGTTTATACTCTTTACTCACCTATCTCTTGTGGAATGGCTTTTGTTCTTATACATTTGTATCAATTTAAATATATAATATCAGACATATAAGAGAGATTTGCTACAAAGACCTTTTCCCAGGTTACTTTCTCTTCTAATTCTAACCTCATTCTGATTTTAACAACCCCAGGAAATTGCTTTTTACTCATAAATCACTTTCTTTGCTCTCATAAAGCAGTGCTTGGATTTTCTCAGTCTAACATTTTTCATGGTTTAAGGGAATGGTGTTGTGTCTCTGACATCAGGTTAAAAAGTTATTTCCTTCTAAGATAATTGTAGAAAAATTGTAGCTGGGTCTTTACAGTGAGAGAGAAAGATAGAAATGAGCAACTCTGGGTTCCATCGTGGAGAAAGTCTATACTTTGGGGGTAAGGCTTCTTTTCAAGGTTATCACTACATTGCAAAGAGTTCCCCAAAGAATAGTTTGAATGAAGTGGGGCCTAGAAAACATTCCATGCTCCTAAATGAGTACTTTTGGGATGAAGAAGGTGAAATTTGGAGTTCTATCCCAAGAAACAGTGTGCTGTCATAGAAAAGACCTAGGATTTGGAATCAGAGAATTTAAGTTCAAATAACAGCTCTGGGACCAGCTCTTGGGTTCAAGATTCAACTTCTCTAAGTGGTTTTACTACTTTTATGACACTGGGCAAAGCATTTAGTCTCATTAGGCTCTGATCTCCTCATTTGTAAAATGAGGGGGTTGAACTGAATGGCCTCTAAGATCTCTTTGAGCCACAAATCTATGTTGGCCAGTCAGCCAATAAATATTAAGTGCCTACTATGTGCCAGTCACTGTGTTAAGCACTGGGGATACAAAAAAAGAGAGGCAAAAGACAGTGTCTGCCCTCAAGTTGCTCACAATCTAATGGAGTGGAGGAGGTGGGGGGACAACAAGCAAAGAACTATGTACAGATAAGCTATAACCAGGATTAATAGGAAGTAATTAAAAGGGAAGTAAATAGAATTTAAAGGAGTTGGGAAAAGTTTTCTATAGAAGATTAGATGTTAATTGTGACTTAAAACAAACCTGAGAATTTAGTAAGCAGAGAATAAGGAGGGGGAGCATTCCAGGCATAGGAGACAGTCAGAGAAAAACCCAGGGCCAAAGAGGGAGTACCTTGTTGATAGAATAGCAATAAGGCCATTGTCCTTGGCTTATGCTTTCTGTTGGAAGTGTAAGTGACTGCAGGTAGTGAGAGCTCCTTCCAAGGATCTTTCAGAAGATACCAAGGAACCTTTGCTAAGGCTTAGTCCACATCACTCCACTTTATAAACCCAAGAGGTGATAGACAACAAATCCAGCAAAGATTGAGGTGGTAATGGTGTGGGAAATGCCAAGTGGAAAAGCTACACTAATAAAAGGGGCTCTCCATTCTGTAAGAACTGCAGAGAAGTAAGAGTTAAAGGCATCAGGGTCTAGAAATTGAATGTGAGTCAGCATTGTGATATTGTTGAATAAAGCAAAAATAATATTTGTATGCAAAGAGGGGAATGCATTGAGTTATGCTCAGCACAATTTAGCATTTGATTATTCTCTCTTTTATTATTCTATAATTATATCACATGCATAAATCTTGCTTCCCTAACCTGATTGTAAGTTCTTTGTTGTTAGGGGCTTTGTGTATTATGAAACATTCTATACCTGGGACAAAAGAACCTGGGTTCTAATCTTGTCTGTGTCACTTAACTAGATGTGTGACTGTAATCACCTGACTTCTCAGGAAATCCATTTCTTCACAAATGATTGTTGAAAAAATTTTAGAATGAGGGTCTCACAGGTGAAACAGACTTAGTAAATAAGATAGAATTTAACTCTGGGAAGAAATATCTTTTTATAAAATCTTTATCTATAAATAACTTTTTCAAAAAGAACCGGATGGGGAAATAAGATGGACAAAGGAAATATATTAAGAATATATGAGGAATTAGGTACTAAAATGGAGAATATTAGGGTGGAAATCAATGAAAACAGAAATAAAAACAATAGTGACATTGAAGAATACTTATAGACAATTTGGGAAAAGGGGATAAGTTCATGAATAGTAATAACTGATATTTATATATTATTTTGAAGTTTTAGGAGCACTTTAAATAAATTTGCATTTAATCCTCAAAACAACACTGTGAGGGAGAATACTACAGGGATTATTATCCCTATTTTGCAGATGAGGAAACTGAGGCAGAGAAATAAAATAGCAAGTCTTCAATTATGTGGACATTGGCTGAAACTTTTTCTGCTCTGTACTTGTCCTTAATCTAAGAAGGTAGTTTACAATCTAATGGAGAGAAACAACAAGCAAACAAATATGTATAAACAGACTGCATACAAGATAAATAGGAAGTAATTAAAAGAGGGAACACAGAGGTAGCAAATACTTTCTGGGATCGCCTTAATAACAATTCCGTCCTTTAAGAGGTGGGAGAATCCAAGAGTTGATTATAGTTCTGGTTGTCAGGAAGGAACTCACTACAGGTATGGAAATGTTGGCAATCTTGAGGATGAAGGGACCAATCTATCTTAGAATTTGGGATGGAGGAGATGAAAGCCATACCTAATTTGACATGATTTAGGGAAAGCAAATTTCTGAAGGTTCATAAAAAGGATAGATAGCATTCTATGCTGAAGGATCTGGCAAGTGTAATTCCTCAGCTAATCACTGATCTTTGAAAGCTTATAGAGAATAGGAAAAGCACCACAGAATTGAAGGAGGGCAAATGTTGTCTTGATTTCAAAAAGGAAAAGGGCAGGAAGAGATGGAATCTGAAAACTATAGGCTAGAGAGCTTAACTTTGACTCCTGCCAAAATCATACATTGTATGATTAAAAAGATGGTCTCTGAACTATCTCTTTAAAAAAGGAGGCACTGATTACAAAAAAAGCCAGCAACAAGAACAGAGCATGTCAATTAACCTCTTTTCCTTTTTGGACAGTGTCAATAATTGTTAGATAAGGACCTCTGGAACATTCTTTTGGAAAAGAATAGAAAGAGATGATCTGGGAGATATGTGATTTAGGTGCATTTGACCCTGGTTAAATGGCTAGATTGGAAAAAAAGTAGTCATTAATGGTTTGATGTCAAGTTAGAAGGAGGTGTCCAATGGAGTTGCCCAGGATAGATACTTGGTTCTAGGTTTTTTGAGAATTTTACCAATGACCTGAACAAAGACATACATTACATGCTTATCACATTTGCAGATGAAAAAGTTGGAAGGGATAGCTAATATGCTTGCTGGCAAAGTCTGGATTAAAAAAGATCTTGATAGGCAAGCAACTGGACCAAATTCAATATAATGGGATTTTGTAGAAATAAATGTAAGATTACTCTTGGGTTCCAAAAAGCAATTTGACAACTATAAGACAGGGAAAGTTGGCTAGATGGAAGCTGATTGGAAAAATACATGGGAACATAAGGGAAATGCAGGCTTAATATAAATCAATATAAGATGTCAGCCAACAAAGCTAGTGTAATCTTAGGCAGCAGTAAGACACATATAGTGTCCAGGACTAGGGAGGTCAACTCCAGGTGTCACATTTTATTAAGGACAATGATAAGCTAGAGAACATCCAGAGGAGGGCAACCAGGATCAACCAATCAATCAATTGGTTGATTCCAGGTATTGTTTTAGGCACTATGAATTCAAAGATAGAAAGAAAATAAATAGAAATGAAAGGAACTTACATTGTATCTGGAGATTCAACATGCACATACACAAATAGACACATGCATATATATACATGTTATTAATAAATATATTTATGGGTAAACATATATACATATCTAGGACATTGTATATACATATATACATTATATGGAGTTCAAAATAAACACCAGATAATTTGATGAATGGAGGTACTAGCAACTAAGAGAACAGAAAAGGCTTCATGCAGAAGGTCGTACTTGAATTAAGACTCGAGGAAAACCAGGTATTCCTAGAGGTAAAGATGAGGAGGATGTACTTTCCAGGCATGGATGGTAGTCTTTACTCGGAGTCAGGAGATAGAGGATCATACATATGAGGAATAGCAAGATAACCTGTTTAGACCAAATGGAAACAATATAATATAGAATTAATACACAATATGTAGTACTTTAAGACTTGTAAACCACTATACAAACATTATCTTATTTTATTTATACAACAACCCTGAGAGGTAGGTGCTGTTATTATCCCAATTTTACAGATGAGGAATCAGAGGCACAGAAAATTCAAGTGACTTATTCAGGGCCACACAGCTTCTAAATGTCAAGGCAAGATTTGAATTTAACTTCTTGACTCCCTCTATTGTGCTGCCTAGTTGCCATTAGCTCTCTCTAAAGATAGAGGATCCCATCACTGCTTACTGGGAGGGAGGGAGAAGAAGAAAGAAGAAAATTCGAACAATGAAATATGAAGATTTATTTTTTTTGGTAGAATCATTTTTAAATTATTTTTTTAGTTCACATCATTCATTTCCACAAGATTTTAAGTTACAAATTTTCTCCCCATTTTCCCCACTACCCACCACCCCAAAACAGTGATCACACTGAATATCCCCTCCCCCAATCTGCTCTCTCCCATATCTTCCCCCATCCGCCCACCAACTTTCCAGCAGGGCATGGTGGATCTTTATGCCCCAGTGCCTGTACATCTTATTTCCCAGTTACAAGTAAAATAACAATAATAATAATAATAATATATTTTAAACATTTGATTTTAAACTTTTGAATTCCAGATTCTTTCCCTTCCTCCCTTGTCACCCACCCTTAATAGGAAGATAAGCAATTCAATATAGCTTGCACATGTGTAGCTATGCAAAACATTTCCATAGTGAATATATTGTGAAAGACTGACTATATTTCCCTCCATCCTATCCCACCCCCACTAGTTCTATTCTCTACTTTGATCCTGTCCCTTTTCAAAAGTGGGTGCTTCCAATTTCCCTCCCCCACCCCAGCCTGCCTTCCCTTCTATTATCCCCCCTCTTATTCCCTTCCCCCTACTCTCCTGTAGGGTGAAATACCCTATTTAGTGTGTATCTCATTCCCTCCCTAAGCCCAATTTAATAAGAATAAGGTTGACTCATTCTCTTTTACCTTCCTGTTCTTCACCTCCATTGTAAAAGTTTCCCCTTGCCTCTTCTATATGAGATAATTTACCCCATTCTATCTCTCCCCATCTCCTCTCATTATATTCCTCTCTCATCTCTTAATTTTACCTTTTAAGCATCACCCCTTCCAATTCAATTGGTCCTGTGCACTCTGTCTATGTATACCCATACACATATACACACACACTCACATATGTATTCATATGCCCATATACCCTCCTATATAGACATATATATGTATGTACATATGTACATATATACATATATATATATATACATTTCTATTCCCTTCAACTATTCTCATACTGAGAAAAGTTTCATAAGTTACAATAATTATCATTTTTCCATGTAGAAATATAAGTAGTTCAACTTTGATATGTTTCTTATTATTTCTTTTCCCTGTTTACCTTTCCATGCTTCTCTTGCTTCCTGTATCTGAATGCCAAATTTTCTGTTCAACCCTGGTTTTGTCATCAAGAATGCTTGAAAGTCCTCTATTCCATTGAATGACCCTATTTTCCCCTGAAACATGATACTCAGTTATGCCAGGTAGGTGATTCTTGGTTTTAATCTCAGCTCCTTTGACCTCTGGAATATCATATTCCAAGCCCTTTGATCCCTCAGTGTAGAAGCTGCCAGATCCTGTGTTATCCTGATTGTGTTTCCACAATATTCAAATTCTTTCTTCCTGGCTGCCTGTAATATTTTCTCCTTAATCTGGGACCTCCAGAACCTGGCTATAATATTCCTAGGAGTTTTCTTTTTGGTATCTTTTTCAGGAGGTGATCAGTGGTTTCTTTCAACCTGTATTTTGCCCTCTGGTTCTAAAACATCAGGGCAATTTTCCTTGAGAATTTCTTGGGGGATGATTTCTAGGTTCTTTTTTTGATCATGGCTTTCAGGTAGTCCAATAATTTTTAAATTATCTCTCCTGGATCTATTTTCCAGGTCAGTGGCTTTTTCAATCAGATATTTCACATTGTCTTCTATTTTTTCATTTGTTTGGATCTGTTTAATAGTATCTTGATTTCTCATAAAGTCACTAGCTTCCATTTGCTCCAATCTAATTCTGAAGGAATGATTCTCTTCAGTGAGCTTTTGAGATTCTTTTACCATCTGTCAAATTTGACTTTTTAAGGCATTCTTCTCCTCATTAGATGTTTGAGCCTCTTTTGTCATTTGAGTTAGTCTATTTTTAAGGTGTTATTTTCTTCAGTCAGGTTTTTGACTCTCATTTCATACTTTTCTTGCATCATTCTCATTTCTCTTCCCAATTTTTCCTCCACTACTCTTATTTGGTTTTCAAAATCCTTCTTAAGCTCCTCTATGTCCTATAAGTAGCTTATTATTTCCTTGGAAGATTATGGTGCAGGAGTTCTGACTTCACTGTCTTCCTCCTATTCCATGCCCTGATCCTTTGTGTCCCCTAAAAAGGAATCCAAAGTAAGACTTCTGTGCTTGCCTTGCTTCCCTCACTTGCTCATGTTGCCACTCAATTACTTGACTTTTGAGCTGTTTGCCACAGTAGAACCCTGCTACCAGAGCGGGGAGCTTTGTCCCATTGCTGGGGTTTTCTCAGCTGCTGGAGCTATTAGTTGGCTGCCCTCTCTGAAGCCTCCACACACTCTGGCACACTGGTCTTACACCTTAGGACCTCCACCCCAAACAGTGATCCAGATCCAAGCAGGTTAAAGGAGAGCAATTACCCCTCAGACTGGTTGCTTGGTACCCCTACAATCTGCAGACCAGGAGCTCTGAAGCAGCCACATGGCAGTGGCTGGATGGCTGCCATGCCTCAGCTGCTTCTCATACCAGGGGCAAAGGCTGAACTGCACTCCTAAACTCCCAGGTCCCAATGTCCACACTGCACTGACCTCTAACTTTGTTCTTAGCATCTATGTGTTGATAATTCTGGAAACTGCCACAGCTACTGATGATCTGAAGTCCCTCCAGCTGGTGGCTGGTTGTGGCTGCCCTGAGGCTAAAACTTCGGGCTCCTGTGGAGCTGGGCTTGGCTTCCAGAGTGCTGTGCTGGCTCCTTCCTGCTGGCCTCCTGGACTGTCTTCAGTGGAATGTTAGCTTCTCTGTGTCATTTTGTTGGTTCTGTAGCTCCAAAGTTTGTTTAGAGTAATTTTTTATATGAATTAGAGGCAGTGGGAGCAGGAGCCCCATGGAAGTCCTGTTTCTTGAAGATTTATTTTTTTAAAAAGACAAAAACGTTTCCTTAGTCCAATTCCTAGCATTGTTGGTCTTTCCCAATGGTGCCATAGTTTAATGCCTTTAACAGGCTCTCAAATTTCTCTCTCCTCCCAGACCTTAGGCCAGAAGCAAACAAAAGAAAAATTAATAAATGCTCTAGGATACAAAGGATATGAAGTTAAATAGTATAGAGAGGTAATCTTCAGAATATGTAAAGAGTAAAAATGAGAACACAGAGATAACAAACTGGTCCCAGGGCTACTCTATGGTCACCTTTCTCCTAAAGCATTTGAACATGGTGATTTTAATCTCACACACCTTTTTTCCCCTTTCTTTCTTTTTTTCAACATTCATTTTTATAAGATTTTGAGTTCCAATTTTTTTCTCCCTTCCTCTCTCTATAGGTGTACAATCATATTAGTCATGATATGAAAGAAGAATCATAACAAAAGGGAAAAACCATGAGAAAGAAAAAAAAAGGAAATAGTATGTTTCAATCTGCATTCAGTCTCCATAGTTCTTTCTCTGGATATGGATGGCATTTTCCATAATGAGTCTTTTGTAATTGTCTTAGAACATTGTATTGCTGAAAAGAGTTAAGTCTATCAAAGTTGGTCATCATACAGTGTTGCTGTTACTGTGTAAAATGTTCTTCTGGTTCTGCTCAATTTACTCAGTGTTAGTTCATATAAATTTTCCAGGTTTTTCTGAAATCCACTTACTCATCATTTCTTATAGCACACTAGTCTTCCATTACACTCATACACCACAACTTGTTTAGCCATTTTCCAATTGATGGGCATCCCCTCAATTTCCAATTCCTGGCCACCAGAAAAGAGCTGCTATAAATATTTTTGTATGTGTAGGTTCTTTCCCCTTTTTTATGATGTCTTTGGGATACAGACCTAGTAGTAGTATTGCTGGATCAAAGGTTTGATTGCCCTTTGGGCACAGTTCCAAATTGCTCTCCAGAATGGATGGATCAGTTCACAAGTCTACCAACAATCATTAGTGGTCTATTTCCCTCCATATCCACTTTAGCCTTTGTCATTTTCCTTTTTGTCAGATTAGGCAATTTGATAGGTGTGGGGTATTACCTCAGAGTTGTTTTAATTTGCATTTCTCTAATCAATAGTGGTTTAGGGCATTTTTTCATATGGCTATAGATAGCTTTAATGCCTTCATCTGAAAACTCCTTGTTCATATCCTTTGACCACTTGTCAATTGGGGAATGACTTGTATTCTTATAAATTTGATTCAATTCTTCATATATTCTAGAAATGAGACCTTTATCAAAGACACTGGCTATAAAAATTGTTCCCCAGCTTTCTGATTTCTTTCTAATCTTAGTTGCACTGAATTTGTTTGTGCAAAACCTTTTAAATTTAATATAATCAAAATTGTCCATTTTGCATTTCATAATATTCTATATCTTTTGTTTATGTCTTCTTTGTTTATAACTTTTGTTTTATCTTCCCTTCTCCATAGATCTGTCAGGTAAACTATTCCTTGCTCTCTTAATTTGCTTGCCCTTTATGTTCAAATCATGTACCCATTCTGACCTTATCTTGGTATACAGTATAAGATGTTGGTCTATACCTAGTTTCTGCCATACTATTTTCCGAGAAGGTTTTGTCAAATAGTGAGTTCTTATCCCCAAAGGTGGAGTCTTTGGGTTTATCAAGCAGTAGATTACTATAGTTACTGAATACTGTCACACATCTTCTTGATGGAATTTGAAAGATTCCATTGAGACCTGAGTTCAAATATGGACTCAGACACTTGATACACTTACTAACCATGTGACTTTGAGCAAGTCACTTAACTCCAATTGCCCTCCAAAAAGCAAAAAAAATTCCATTGGTATAATGATCCCGGAAAATTCCTGGAAATAATAAGACAAATAAGAATCATAAAAAGAAGAACAAGAAGTCAATTAATATTTATTAAGCACCATGCCAGGTACCATGCTAAGTTCAGGAGATACGAAGAAAGGTAAAAACAAACCCACCTCTAGTCTCAAGGAGATCACAGTTCAATGGGGGATAAAACATGCAAACAACTTTGCACAAATAAGATATTTACAGAATAAATTGAAAACATTCAATAGGGGGTAAGGCGATAGAATTACAGAGGACTGGGAAAGACTTTTTGCAGAAAATAGGACTTTAGCCAAGGAAGTCAGGAGGTGAAGACTAGACATGGAAGACAGCCAGTTAAAATGCCCATTAGGAGTCAAGAGTTTTGTGCTAGGAATGGCACCACCATCACTGTTATTGTAGCATTTGCATAGTGCTTTAAGATTTGCAAGGCACTTTATATACATTATCTCATCTGATCCTCACAACAACCCCATGAGGCAGGTGCTATTATTATTTCCATTTTTGCAAATGAGGAAACTGAGGCTTAAATGATATGTGTTCTTTCTGATTCCATATTCAGTGCTCTATCTACTTCACCAGCTTTTCCCAGCTATCCAGGAGTTCAAAACCAAAGTTAAGCAGAATGCTACTGCCCAGTGAAAGTTTAGACATTGTAGACAGAGTACCTGTAGAGATTAGGTTTGTCCAGATGAGCTGCAAAGCCTGAATTCACTTGAAAATTGCTAATTATTTATAAGGAAATGTCACCTTAGGCAAAAAGGAACTAAACCCAGAATTGCCTAGATTACCCCATCTTTCAGTCCTATTAGAGATGGCATCTGCCACAAAGTACTTGAAATCTTAAATATGTTCCACCTTGAGATAAGCTTCTTGAACAACTAAATATCACTACTGTCATTTTAGAAATTATGCCCTCATGATCCACCAAAGTTTCCCTCTGTTGCCTCATTATATTTTAATTTTATTTTTTTCAATTACTGAGTCTTATTTTTCTCTCCTTCCTTCTCTCCTTCTTAGAAAAAAAAAAGAAAAACAAGTATACAGAAAACAATTTTCCTCATTAACCATATATAATATGTCTGTCAGAGGTTGTGTTCCTCTGGCATAGCTTTTGTGAGTCCATGATCACTTTGGTGTTCTAATGAGGGATTTTGAATCGGTCTAGACATTCTGGAAATGGAATTCTGTCCCACAAGTCACTAAATTGAATGTACTCTTTGACCTACTGGGTACCGTTACTAGGGCTATACTTCAACAACATCAAACAAGAGGAAAAAAGATCCATATATAAAAATATATTTATAGCAGCTTTTTTTATTGTTAAAAAAAGAACTGGAAACTAAGGGGTTGCTTATCAATTATGCATCTCTGTTCTATCACCTCTCTATCAAGAGATGATTACATGATTCATCATCAGTTCCTAGAATCAGAGTTAAGTCTTTCAAAATTGTCTTCATAATATTGCCCATTTCTTCCCCATTCATACCATTGTTATGGTATGAATTATTCTCCTGGCTCTGCTCATTTTGCTTTGCATCAGTTCATATAGTTATTTCCAGATTTCTCTGAAACCATCTCTCTTGTTATTTCTCATGCCACATAATAGTATTCTATTACATTCACATACCAAAATATATTCATCTATTCCCTTATGTAGGTGTATACACACACTCCAACCTCCTTAGATATTTCAGTTCCCTCACATGTCAAGTGAAGAGGCCAGACTGGGGGTACCTTCTCAGATTCCTTCCATTTATAAATCTCTAACCTTATGATCTATGATATTATATTTGCTTACAGATGTACACACATATTGTATATTATAGAAGCCTTTATGTTAGCAAAACCCTAGAAACAAAATGGGTGTTCATAATGGGTCTAACAGAATACTATTTAGCTATAAAAAAATAACCATGAAAAATGTGGAAAAACTTGTATGAACTAATGCAAAGTGAAGTAAGGAAGCCCTAAACAATATGAATAATAACTTCAATGTAAGTAGTAATAATAATAACTGGCATTTATATAACACTTGATGTTTATCACATCTTGTCTCATTTGATCTTCACAATAACACTGGGAGGCAGATACTAAATCTACTATTGGAATGTGGAATGTCATTATGAAAATGCCTGTGATTCCTATTGGTAACAAGATATATTACTGTGATTTGTTGCATATATTTAAAATGGAAGGAAATGGTAAATTTCAATTAGTTAGTGAAAATAAGTAAATATTTTCCCATCCAAATTCATACACCCTAAGAATCTTTGGACTAGATGACCTAGGATCCTCTGTGAAGCCTTCAGTGATGATCATAGCTAACAATGTGACAGTGTTTTCTTCTTCCTTAAATTCTCTAGAGCATTTCAGATTTCTCTTGAGTTAGCCCATTTTACCTTATATCTTGCTTATTTGTATAAAAGTCATATCCCCTACCCTCCCCAGTTAGAATTCAAATATTCTAAAGTCAGGGATTATTATTTTAAAATTTTACATACCCATCACCTAGCACAAGGCACCTGAATTGGTTAGGGTTTCTCCTGTTTCCTTATACCCTCTGAGTGCCTAGTTTCTGGGTTATCTTCTTACTTTTCCATTCCATCACAGATCATGGCTGAGGATCGTCTATACTGGTTCATGGGGGCTTGAGCTGTCAATGCAAAATCTTCAACAGATCTGAAATGCCCCTTGTGTGATTATCTATCTGGGCTACACATAACTAATTCATCAATATCTACCAGGGCCAATTTCCCCATTCCATTCAGCAGGTTATTAGTCATGCACTGGAATGAGAATCACTGGTCTGAAGTTTTACCAAATGGTTTCAATCCTAACAATGGTCCTCATATTTAAAAAGCACCTCAAGGCAGGAAGGAATAGCTCTGAGTTTCCCAGGGTCCTATGACTATTGATTGTAATAGTCTTATGACCTTTCCACAAGCATGAAAAGACAGTAAAGAAGAACTCAGAAAGTGTTCTCCAGGATGTGGTTATGTATTCTTGGGCTAGTGATATCACACCATCATTCTCACATCTTTGGTATAATTTATGTCTAAGTCTTTTAGGCAGCTTGCCACAAATCTAACACAGAAGACTTTTTCATGGAAATACATAACATGGGGGAATAAGGTAGACTTAGGAAATTGGCAAAGAAGCTGGCTAACACTTGTGATGATGAAGAATAGCTCCAAAATGACCTCAACATGGGAGCATGATGACGTAATGTGGCCATTCCTCAGGTTTGGACTGCTGGAGGTCCCCCAAATGATTTCAGAGGGTCTGTGAGGCCAAAATGATTTTCTTAATAATATTAAGATGTTATTTGCCTATTAAAATACTCTTCCTTTTTCCAAGTACACATCTGGGCGGTCAGATTTTCTTTATATACTGCAGCTCTAACAATATGTTACAACAGATTGAATGCAGAAGCAGATATGAGAATCCAACTGTCATCTATTAAGCCAAAATATATAAAATAATGCCATTTTTCTCCCTAAAGGTTTTGTTTATTTTGGAAAAAATCATTATTTTTCATAAAAAAATGTTATTTATGTCAACATGTAATGGATTGATTAATTTTAAATGGATTGAGAAATATATTTAAAATTTATCAGTTAAAACATTGATAGACATAACCCATAGAAACAAAAACTTTATGGGGCCTTCAGTAATTTTTAAGAATGTAAAGGGGTCCTGAGACAAAAGAGTTTGAAAAACCACTAACATAGTGAATAGGGCTCTGAAGTCAGGAAGAACTGAGTTCAAATCCCATCTTTGACACTAGCTTTATGACCTAAACAAGTCACTTTACTTCTCTGTATCTCAATTCCCCTATTTTTCAGGTAAGGAGATTAGACTTAGATTCTTTCCATCTCTAAATCTCTATTCCTATGATCCATGATCCTGTATTAGAACAATGGGCTAAGTCTAGAATTTCTGAGATTTGTAGCTATTTTCTGCCTTGGTAGAAAACTGCATCCCCTGATACCCAAAATTTCAGATCTACCCCTTCCAATTCTATTATACTTCCTAGAATGTTTTATTCTATTCTCCCATGTCCTGATTATGTTCTGCCTTGGGTTTCCACTGTGCCCTCCATAGCTCACATTCTGTTGTGAATAAATTGTCTTTCGTATTATATATTTTCCTCTCATACTCCTTCCACCTTCTCATTACAAAAACCTCCTTCCCCCAAAAGATACTTCATTCCTGGCCTTCCCCTCCAGCACTAGGTGAACTTTCTCTTGTAAACCATGATAAACCTTAGTAAGAGAAGGCATACTTCTAGCTTCTTACTACCCCTTCTCTGCAAGGCCATTACAGGATATCAGGGTTAAGAACAACCACTGGTTTTGAATCTTTTGCCTTTTCGTTCCACTAACTATCATGCTTTGTCAAATTCCAACCTTGGGTTATTCCCACCATCTGCTGTCTCCACCCCTACTCACTTGCTGTAGAATGCCACTGAAGGACAACACAAAAACTCTACAAATTTGGGTTTTCTAATCTCAACTGGAGGCTCCATGGAAGCATAGCAATCCTTTTAAAATTTTTTTCTTACCTGAATACTTTCTTATCATAGCAACTGCTTCAAAATCCCTCTCCTAAAGATAACTCCACTCTCCAGACTTCATTGCTAGAGAGTACTTTGCCAAGGTCCTTTACATGAAAATAGGAGCTACTCATTGTAGCTTTGCAGCATTGTGAGCTCACTCTTCTCCCCAATTCTATACTTCAAAACTCATTAACATCACTCTCCACCTTCTCCTCCTTTGTTGCAGTCTTTGTTGAAGAAATGTAACTATTCTTTTTCAGGGCTAGCTCTGCTACTGATGGCTTTGATCTCATTTCCTCCAGGGTTTTAACATCATAATCATCCCTTAACCACATGAGCCTCTCCATTTCATTCTCTCCTTATCTACTATCTCCTTCCTTCCTGGCTGCCAACAAATCTCAAATTTCCCCATGCTTAAAAAAGACCAAAAAAGGGACAGCTAGATGGTGCAGTGAAGTGGCCCTGGAGTCCAGAGGACCCAAGTTCAAATTCGACCCCAGACACTTAACACTTACTAGTTGTGTGATCTTGGGCAAGTCACGTAACCCTACTTGCCCTGCCCTACCCCTTCAGAAAAAAAAAAAAAACAAAAAAGAAAGAAACCAAAAAAATTAACTTGACTCTGTCATTCTTTGAAGCTATTACCTTTTCCCCATCCTTAAAATTTTTCCCAGCCTTCATTTTTTTTGACTTGATGTTGCCATTTCCTCAAGATACCATTTTTTTCTCTCCCCTTCCAAAGTCAAATGCCAAGAAAAATCTTTCTATTCTTGTTGATATTGCAGCCTAACATCCCACTCACTTTTCAGTCTTTTGCAATCTGGCTGCTGACCTTACCACTCAACTGAAATTGCTCTTTTAAAGATTATTGGTTGATATCTTAATTACAAAATCAGATGGTGTTTTCTTAATCCTCACATCCTTGACCTTTCTGTAGCTTTTAACCCTGTCAAAAAGCTCTTTCTCTTGCATAATTTTTCCTCCCTAGGTTTTCATGACTCTCCCTCTTAGCTCTTCTCTTTTTCCCTGAGTGACTGGTCCTTAGTCTCCCTTGCTATATTATCATGCATCTTCTATCTTTTAGCTGTGTTTCCTAATTCTCTCTGTCTCCCTCTTCCTCTCTCTATACATTCTTCTCTCTCTCTCTCTCTCTCTCTCTCACACACACACACAAGCATTTGGTGATCTCATAAACTCCCATGAGTTTAGTTAGCTTTATTCTGATGACTCCCAACTCTATATCTCCAGTCCTACATTTTGAGTTGGAAACCATAGATAAGATAGATCATAGATTTAGAACTGGAAAGAACCTTAGGACTTTAGAGGCTACTGAATCTAAGCAGATAAAAAAGTAAGACCAAGAGGGGTTAAGTGATTCACTGAGGATCACAGGGCTAGCAAGTATGTTATTATTCAGTGGATTTCAGTTGTGTCAGACTCTTTGTGACCCATTTGGAGTTTTCTTGGCAGAGATACTGGAGTGGTTTTCCACTTCCTTCACCAGCTCATTTTATACATGAGGAAACTGAGGCAGTTTTAAGTGACTTACCCAAGGTCACACAGCTAATGAGTGTCTGAGGTGAGATTTTAAACTCAGGAAAATGAGTCAATCCACTTTACCATGTAGCTGCACTCAAATGTATGAAATGGAATTTAAACCCAGGTTTTCTTGACTCCAAGTCCTTGCATTCTGTCTACTATACCATGCCTCTGGAAAAGAAGATCAAGATGCTTAGAAGACTGGAGAATTTGACACATGTGGAATAGTCAAGGGATCTGGGAATGTTTAGTCTAGAGAAATGAAAAATGGAAGGGAGTAGCCAAGGGCATTCAAGTTAGCCTTAAGTATTAGGAAAACTGGCATGTGAGAGAGGAGTAAGATTGGTTCTACCGGGCTCCAGGTGATTGAACTAGGAGTAACAGGTGCAAGTTGTAGAAAGGCAAAGGAGGTTAAAGAGAAAAACTCCACAATGCTTAAACATAACAAAAAGTTTAATCCATTGCCTTGAGATCATTGATAAAGGGTTGAAAGGGACATTAGGGTTGATCTAATCCAACCCCCTTATTTTGTAAGTGAGGGAACTGAGATATAATGAGGTTAGTGATTTGTACAAGGTTACACAGGGCTCAAGTGGCAAAGCAAGGATGTGAAACTCCCCCCAACCCCACTCCATCATCTGACTTAAAACCCAGCCCTCTTTCATTACTCTATTCTGCCTTTCTAGTGAAGATATTCATTCAGAATGACTACTTGTCATCAGTGTTATGGAAGAGACAGTTTTGTTGTCAGATTTTGGTTAGACTATAATTCATTGCCCAGACTCAGCTTTTGTGACTCTGCAAAAATCATCCAGGTAACCAGAATTTGCCAAGCAGCAAGGCTATGCCACAATGAAATGCCATACATCTTTCCTACTCCCCCTCCTGTCAACACTCAGTTCTATGTCCAGACCATAAAGGACAGTTTGGAAATGCCACCCTAGAGTCCTGGGCTCTTCTTTTATATTCATGCAAACTTAGTGTCACCAAAGTTGATGTTCTCATTGGAGCTACTGACAGCATCTGCTGTCTGCCCGCCTCACACAACAAAGGAAGACTGTCTTCCTTTCAGAGATAAGAACACCCATCAGTAAACATCTTAAACTCAATATGTTCAAAATGGAACTCATTAGCTTTCCCCCTAAGCCCTCCCTTCCCCTGCCTTCCTTAGAGGACAACACATCCTCCCCGGGCCCCCAGGCTCACAGCTAGAGGAGTCATCCTGGGCTCCTCACTATTTCTCAGTCACATATCCAATATGCCAATTTCACCTTTGCAACATCTCTCAAATGGGATCCCTTCTGTCCTTTAACACTGCCACCACTATGGTGCAGGCCCTCATCACCTCATACCTAGACTACTGTAATAGCCTGCTAGTCGGTCTGCTTACCTCATATTTCTCCCTATTCTAATCCTCTTTCAGCCACTAATATGATTTTCCTGAAGTACAGGTATGATCATGTCACACACACCCCACCACCTACCCAGTGCATTTTAGAGATGAGGAAACTGAGGCAAACATAGTTAAGCAACTTGCCCAGGGTCACACAGCTAGTAAGTGTCTGAGGCTGGATTTGAACTCAGGGAGATGAGTCTTCCTAACTCCAGGCCAGGCACTCTGTGCACTATGGTGCCATCTAGCTGCCTGACACATAGTAGAAACTTAACAAATCTTTATTAATTGGTTAATGATTGATTGATTGATCTAAGCCTATTCTTTCTTCTTCCTTCCCCTAGAGGAGAAGGTTAGAGAAGAACTTGTCTCATCACATATCCCAGGTGGGAAATCAATTAAGGAGTGCAAAGGTCTTTCCTTACTAGCCTCATGAGACTAGTGCTGGTCAACTGTCTTCTCTTGAGACACATAATAGTTCCACATAAATAAAAATCTAAGCATGGTAGCTATGACATAGTTGACTTAGAGTCAGAAAGACATGAGTTCAAATCCCACCTCAGACCTTACTAGCTGTGTGAACCTGAAAAAGTCAGTTAACCACGAAACCTCAGTTTTCTCTTCTGTAAAAATGAGGAAAGTAATAATACCTCCCTCACAAAGTCATAAGTATCAAATGAGATAAGGTCGATCAAGTAGCATTTATTGAGCTCTTTCTTCCCAAACCTTAAAGTTACCATATAAATGTTAGTTAGTGCTTCTATTTATGGCTTGCTAAGCACTCTGTAAGCTAAGCTTGCTAAGCACCTTTCTTCTGCAGTTCTTTCCTACTTGTTTCTTATAGGGCAGGTCTGTGCTAATGGCTACACCAACTATTCTCTCTGCCCACCTTACTTTGTTTGTACCTTCAGAGCTCTGTAAGAAATGGCCAGCTGCCATCTTCTGCATCTTCTTCTCTTTTGAGGCTTCACAAACCAGGGCAAAAGTATGTATTTAAAGGCTGTGTCCACTGGGTGCTTGCCCTCACCATTGAAAACATAGGTCCTGGACTACAGCCTTCATTGTAAGAATATTCCCAGCCCTTTCTCCAAGGTTAACTTTACTCAGGGATCCATCTAATATAGTAGGGGCTTGGGAAGGGTTAATAACTTGCTCTTTTGATCCAGGTTCAGATGAAGTGCATAGAATGGAGTGTCAGTAACCTTAGGGATTATCCTTGTTGAGCAGTCTAAAGACTAATCTCTCCCAAGGCCATGCTGATGCCTGCCTAGAATGCTCTACCTGAGTGGAATCATTTTCTATCCCATTAACACTTCTTTCCAGGGCCTCCCTTAAACCTGGACAACATACTCCCAGAAGATCTTGTGCAGCCCACTCCATCACTAAAATAGTTAACATAATTCCTTAAGGCCCTATAATCAATCTGAACTTTTGCCCAGTTAGATTTCCCAGGCTCCTATCCTCAGAGACTTCCTTTGGTGTAACTGTAGTGACACCTCACCATTCCTGGGGTGCATTTCCCAGTCTATAGGGACTCTCCTTCTCATTGGTTGCTGCCCTGGAGCAGGTGACTAAGCCTCCCACACTAGTGCTGATGAGCACAGTGTGATTGTGTTCTAAGAGACTGAGGTCTTTGTCTAGTCTTCCTTTGCCTATCTATCCTGAGCCTTCCCTATTTTTAAAAAAGTATCTCCTCTGTATGCCTTAGTTGGGCCAGATGAGTACTATGCCAGAAATACAGTTCATGGCCACACCTCTCTCTCTCTCTCTCTCTCTCTCTCTCTCTCTCTCTCTCTCTCTCTCTCTCTCTTTCTCTCTCTCTCTCCCTTCCTCTCCCTCTCTATCTCTCTTTCCCTTCCCCTTTCTCTCCTTCCCTCTTTCTCTCCCTCCCCATTTCTTTTTCTTCTCTTCCCTCCCTGCCTGTCTCTATTTCTCCTTTCCTTCTCTCTTCCCTCCTCCCTTTCTTTCTCTTCCCGCCCTCCATCCCACTCCCCACCTCCTCTCTGTCTCTGTCTTTGTCTGTCTCTCTCCCTCTCTCTGTGTGTATTGCCCAGGCATATATGTGAATGTATAGGTATATCTAATGTAATACCCCATACAATTCTTGAGTATTATTTCACTTTCTATTTTTATATCCTTAGTATCCAGCACAATGGCTTACCCACAGTAAACACTTAATAAATGCTTGGTGAGTTGAATCTATGCTCCCCAAAGTCACATTGTTCTTGACAGAATCGTGTCCTGTGGTTTGCTCACATGTTCTTCTACCTGTCAACACACTCAGTTTTTAGCCACATTATAAGGGCCAGTCTATGGAAAGGCATCCCAGGGACCTGAGTTCTACCTACTTTTACATAAGTGGAAGGACCACAAATGCTTCTTTTGAGTTGTTGGCTGCAAGGGCCAACTGTGGCATGCAACTAGCTAGCAAAGTGGGTAAAAGTATTGGATTTGAAGTCAGGAAGACCTGTCATCAAATCCAATCTCAGACACTTACTATCTCCATGACCCTCAACAAGATGTTTAACCACTTCCAACCTCAGTGTCTTTAACTCTAAAACGGGAATAATAATAACACCTACCTCAAAGAGTTGTTAAAAATATCAACTGACGGGGTGGAGCCAAGATGGCGGAGTAGAAAGAGCACTTCCAAGGTGCTCTCCCCCCAGACCACTTCCAAACTATGTAAAAGGGGACTCTGAACAACTTCTGGAACCCCAGCACCCACAGAACAACACAGAGAAGCTAACTTCCCACTGAGGACAGCACAGAAGCCCTGCAGGGAGTGGCCAGCACAGCGCTCTGGGAGCGGACAACTCAGCGCCTGGGGAGCCAAACCCAGGTCCACTTGAGCCACAATTTTAGCCCCAGGGAGGCTGGGCCAGCAGCTGGTTGGAGGGACCCAGAACACCAGCAGCTGTGGCGATTCCAGATTTATCAACACAGACATGCCTAGGACAAAGTGAGGGGTTAGTGCCCTATGGACTTTGGGACCAGTATTTGGGGAATGCATCAGCTTCCTCCCCTGGGGGCTAGAAGCCCCTGAGGAAACAAGGCACACTCACCATTTTGTAGCTCCAGTGGCAGCTTCAGCTCCTGGTGTGCGAATTGTAGGGAGATCCAGCAATGAGTCTTGGGGGTTAATCACTCTTGCTTTAACCTGCTTGGATCTGGATTGTGATCTGGGGGGGAGGTCTGGGGTGGGTATCCAACTTGCCAGAACCAGAAGTTGTGAAGACCCCAATGTTCGGGATGGAAGCTCCCCTGTCTGGTGGCAGAGTCCTACTGTGGCAACAAGACCAAAAGTCAAGTAATTAAGTAGCAAAATGCCTAGGCAAAGGAAACAAAAAAACCCAGAAAAATGCAACATTAGACTCTTATTTTGGGGGCAAAAAGGATCAAAGCATGGAACAGGAAGAGGACTGTGAGGTCAGAACTCCTGCACCAAAAGCCCCAAATGAAAATACAAGCTGGCTACAGGCCATAGAGGACCTTAAGAAGGATTTTAAAAATCAAATAAGAGAAGTGGAGGAAAAATTGGGAAGATAAATGAGAAGGATGCAGGAAAGGTATGAAATGAGGGTCAACAGCCTGACTGAGGAAAATAACACCTTAAAAAATAGACTAACTCAAATGGCAAAGGAGGCCCAAAAGGGCAATGAAGAGGAGAATGCCTTAAAAAGCCAAATTTGCCAGATGGAAAAAGAATCTCAAAAGCTCACTGAGGAGATTCATTCCTTCAGAGTTAGACTGGAGCAAATGGAAGCTAGTGACTTTATGAGAAATCAAGATGCTGTTAAACAGATCCAAACAAATGAAAGAATAGAAGGCAATGTGAAATATCTGATTGAAAAAGCCACTGACCTGGAAAATAGATCCAGGAGAGATAATTTAAAAATTATTGGACTATCTGAAAGCCATGATCAAAGAAAGAACCTAGAAATCACCCTTCAAGAAATTCTCAAGGAAAATTGCCCTGATGTTTTAGATCCAGAGGGCAAAATAGAGGTTGAAGAATCCACAGATCACCTCCTGAAAAAGACCCCAAAAAGAAAACTCCCAGGAATATTAAAGCCAGGTTCCAGAATCCCCAGATCAAGGAGAAAATACTCCAAGCAGCCAGGAAGAAACAATTTCAATATTGTGGAAACACAATCAGAATAGCCCAGGACCTGGCAGCTTCTACACTGAGGGATGGAAGGGCATGGAATATGATATTCCAGAGGGCAAAAGAACTGGGAATGAACCCAAGGGTCACCTACCCAGCAAAACTGAGTATTTTGTTTCAGGGGAAAATATGGGCATTCAGTGGAAGAGAGGACTTTCAAGCATTCTTGAGGAAAAAACCAGAGTTGAATAGAAAATTTGACATTCAGCCACAAGAAGCAAGAGATGCTTGAGAAGGTAATCAGGGAAAAGAAATCAAAAGGAACTTATCAAAGTTGAACTATTTACATTCCTACATGGAAAAACAATAACTGTGACTGATGAAATCTTTCTCAGTATGAAAATAATGGAAGAAGGGTGTATGGTCATATGAATACATATGTGAATGTGTGTGTATATGGTTACAGTTATATATGGATAGAGGGCATAGGTTGAATTTGTTGGGAAGGGAGAATACTCAAGGGATGAAATTATGAGGTGAGAGAGGAAAGTGGCAAGAGGAGATGGGGAGAGACAGGGTAGGGTAAACTATCTCATGTAGAAGAGGCAAGGGGAAGTGGTTGCAGGGGAGGGGAAGAACAAGAAGTCATAAAGGCAAAACCATATTCTCATTGAATTTGGCTCAGGTAGAGAATGAAATACATACTAAATGGGATATCTCACCCTGCTCAAGAGTAGGGGGAAGGGGGATGAGAGGAGGGATGATGGAGGGGAGGGCTGGGGAGGAGAGGTTGCAAGTACCCACTATTGAAGAGGGACAGGATCAAAGTAGGGAATGGACTAGGTGGGGGTTGGGATGGGTGGGAGGGAATTATAAGTAGCCTTTTACAATATATCTACTATGGTAATGTTTTACATAGCTATACATGTACAACACATACTGAATTGCTTATCTTCCCAGAGGGATTGGGTGACAAGGGAGGAAGGGATTGGATCTGAAATTCGAAGCTTTAAAATTAAATGTTTCAAATATATATAAATACTATTATTAGTACTATTTTGCATGTAATTGGGAGATAAGACGTTCAGGCATTGGGGCACAGAGATTCACCTCACCCTAATGGTAAAGTCGAAGGGAGTATGGGAGAAGATATGGCAGATAGCAGATTGGATGAGTGGATATCTTGTGGGACTGCTATTCTGGGGTGGTGGGTAGGGGGGAAATGGGGAAAAATTGTAACTCAAAATCTGGTGGAAATGAATGATGTAAACCAGAAGTTAATAAAGCATTTGTTAAAAAAAAAAAGAATACCAACTGAGATAACACAGTGTTTTGCAAACTTTACAGTACTTAAAAATACTACTATGACTACTCAGCTGATCCCTTCCTTCTCCTCATCCCCAACAAGGCTTTCCTTTCCTTCAAGCAGGACCAGCATCTCTGGGATCTCTGGATGATGATTGCTAGGTGGCACACTGGATACAATGCTGAACTTGGAGTCTGGAAGGCAGGAGTTCAAATCCTACCTTAGATGTGTATAAGCTATGTGCCCCTGGGCAAATCATTTAACCTATCTCAGCCTCAGTTTCCTCATCTATAAAATGGAGATAATGATAGCTCCTATCTCACTGAGTTTTGTTGGAATCAATGAAATAATATATGAAAAACATTTTGCAGACCTTAAAGCACAACATAAAATGATGGTTATTATGGCTGAGATACAAGGACAGATACCCAGAGAGATCACCAGAATAGAAAGGTTATGGTTAAATGAGGAGAGAAGGTACCAGGAAACGTTGGAAAGTATGGGAGAGAAGAGTAGAGATTGAAACTTTTGATTTGATTCAGTTCAACAGATATTTACTGTGAGAGTACTGAATGCTAGCCTGAGGAATTTAGCTTTGTAATAAGAGACAAGGAAGCCACCAGAGATTCTTTTAGCAGACAAGTAGTGTGTGTGGTGGGGGGGGGGGGGTGGAGAGTCATCTGAGGAAGATTATTCTGCTAGCTGGAATAGAGACAGGAGGATTGATTAGGAGGCTATCACAGGAATCCAGACATGAGGTGAGGAGAAATGCCTGGGGGGTGGGGGGGAGGCGTACCTGTGGGAGGAAGAGGAAGCAGCCAATAAGAGAGCTGCATGCAAAGGAAGACTAGGCAGGTTTTAGTGAGGGATTGAGCACAGGAAATGAAATAGAAGAGTAAATAAAACTTCCAATGCTTTAAGGGATCCTGTAGGCTGGGCAAAGTAGAGGACTGGGAGAAAACAATACAAAGGTCCAGATGCAGAGATTGTTTGGAGCAAAAAAGATTAATTCAGGTTTTGATGTGTCCAATTTTGTTGGGACATCCCAGTCATCATGTCCTATAAACACATTTATGTAGATCCAGAGAAGAGATGAGAAATCAGAGCTGAAGATAGAAATTGGAATTCCAGGATTGGAATAATAATCATCATAATGGTAACAGCTGACATCTATATGTTGCCTGGGCAGCTATGTGTTGCACTGGGTCTGGAGTCAGGAAGACTTGAGTTCAAATCCAACCTTAGACACTTACTACCAATGTGACCCTGGGCAAGTCACTTAACCCTGTTTGCCTCAGTTTCTTCACCTGTAAAAGGAACTAGAGAAGGAAATGGCAAACCATTCCAGTATCTCTGCCAAGAAAACCCCAAATGGAACCATGAAGAGTTGCACATGCCTGAACAACAATATATGGTGCCTTAAATACATTATGCCATTTAACTTTCACAACCACCCTGAAAGGCATTATTATCTCTGTTCAATAGATGAGAAAACTGAGTCTCATGGAGTTGAAGTGAATTTGATGAGGCAGAATTTGAACCCAGATCTCTCCTCCCTATCTCCAGGATAATAGAATTTTTTAAAAAGGTACATAAGGTATCATCATAGGATTATGGATTTAGATCTAGGAAGAATCTTAGAAATCATCAAGTACAGATACTTTAAACCTTTTTTTGTGTTCTCAACTACCTTGTTAGTTTGCTGAAGCCTGTGGACTCTTCCATAATAATGCTTTTAAATGTCCCAAATCAAATACATTGGATTACAAAGAAAACTATATTGTAAAAATAAGTTAAATTATAAATTGTTATAATTTTAAAAAAAACCAAGTTCACAGACCCCAGGTTAAGACCCCTGATCTAGTGCAAGATCATTGTTTCACAAAAGAGAAAACTGAGGTTCAGTGAACTTATGGGACCTACCAAAGACCACACAGATAGTTGCAGCCACAAGAATTCATGAGTAAGGGCAACTTGGTGGTACAGTGTACCAGCCCTGGAGTTAGGAAGACCTGAGTTCAAATCTGACCTCAGACACTTACTAGCTATGTGACCCTGGGCAAGTCACCTAATCCTGATTGTCCCCAAAAAAACAAAAAACAAAAAAGGATGAGCAGTGACCTTCCTCCTCTCTGCTGCCCCCCCCCCCCCCACACACACACACCTCCAGTGAAGGCAAAGGCAGAGGAGCAAGAAGTCCAAGTACTGAGCATTTTGGGGGAACATCTCCAGTTAAAGATAAACTAGTGAGAGTCAGAAAAAAATAGTCAACAATATGCAACATAAGGAGGTTGAAGGTACATAGTTGGCCCTTGATAAATATATATTGATTGACATCTGGATGGAAAATGGTAGAGAAGGCAAGAACTCCCAGAAGGGCACTGCTTTTGATGCTGTAGAGAATTCAGAATCCAACCACAAGAGAAGCCTTCCTGGATCTATGGCCGCTTGACAGAGAAGAAGAAACAAACAAACAAACAAAAAAAAAAGAGCACTGTATTGGCCCTAGGGGCTCTGGGATCCAGAAGCAAGAGTTTTTGGTTTAAGATTGGATCAATCCCCAGGGAATGGGCTTATTCAAAATGAAATGAAATTAGGTTTGGCAAATGTATAGTAACAAAACAGAATATTTATTATTGTGATGTAAACAGTCACACTGTGAGTCAGATAACTAACCATGGGAATTATCATGCTGGTAAATAGAGAGGCAGATAATTTGAGATGCTTTCTTTTGATTCATTCTGAAATAGATCAGACAGCAACAGGCCCAGGGAAGTGAATGGTATTTTATGGAGGTGGCACTGTGTAATCAGAGCTGATTGGGTTCCCCCTCCCTTCTTCTGCTTCACTTCTGAACAAGCTGGTAAGGCAGCCATGGACTGGGCTGTTAGAATGGAGTAAGTTCAGGGAGCCATTCAGAAATCTTGAAAGCAGAAAATCCCCAAGAAGGAGCAAACTCTCTAGTGAATCTGACAGAACCCTCAGAGTAATTATTGCTCTCAGATGCTTATCACTGCAGTCAGGAGAAATCTTTTCCCTGGGCAAATTCACACCATTTCTATAGTAGAGGCTGAAATAATGATTTCTCCATGACCCATATCAGGGCCAATGTCACCATCCAATTTCCCCATTACATTAAGATAATGACATTCTTGAATTTTCCTGAATGTCTACCAGGTAGAGTTCATTCTGCAAAGAAACAATGAATGCTGATCTTAATTCCACAGAGAACCTATAAGACCCCAAATGTCATCACTTCTTCTTAGACCTTTACACACACAATTCCAGAACTGAGAAATCCCTAGAGGCAGAGGGATAGAGCAAGCCTCTGACACATAGAGACTCTGTGACCTTGAACTAGGTACCTAACCTTGCTGGATCTTGGTATCTTCATGCATAAAATGAGAATGTTGGACTAGATTCAGACTCTAAGATTCAGTCCAGTTCAAGGTCTGTGATCTTAGAATTGATGAGTTTGGAATTTGTCTAGTGTGTGGTTGGGTTCAAGGAGGACTGGCTTGCTGAGCCCTTTTTAGGGTGGCTCATTCACCTTTGGTATACTTCTTTCATCCAACTCTCACCTGGGGCTCCAAGAAGCTGTAGCAAGAAAAGTGGCCATACCCCATCAAGGTAGATGGTCTAAACTACTCAATAGGATTCAAACCTATTGGTAAGTTAGGGGGATATCTACCCCAAGTATGTAAAGACTTCCCCTGGCAGAATGGGAGAATGAGAACAATTTGTTCCAGTAGTCATGTAGGTAGAAGAGGGAGGCATTGTGGAGCACTTAGAGCTTGGTTAAGACTTTGAAGATGCCATCCACTGAATCCCAGGCCTTTGCCAGTTGTCCTGAGTTTTGTCCTGCCACTGGACTTCAATGACTCTAGAAGAGCAAGTGAGGCTGAAGACTTGGTGCAACTCTACCTCCCTTAAATCTAATTCACTGGCAAGTCAAGACGTTATTCCATTATGTCATTGGTCCTCTTTGAAAATGAAAGACAAACAACAAGTTCAACCACCACCCCTTGGTTTTTGTTTTGTTTTGTTTTACAGATAAAGAGACTGAGATCCAAAAGCATTAAAAATTATAATTAAATTAAAAGTCCACAGACACATAATAAAAAAGAGCAAGAAGTCATACAAGAATAAGGCTATGTTCATATAATCTTTTGCAATATTTCCTCATGAAATAATAGTACAAATATTAATATCCCAATTGGAATCTGAGGCTCACTGAAGAAAGGTCAAATCAACAAGCATTTATGTCACCATATGGCAAGTAATGTGCTAAGTGCTAGAGAAATAAATGCAAGAAACAATAAAGACAGTCCCTGACCTCAATGAGCTTTATTTCAATGGAGGAAGATAACTCACAAAAGGCAAATAGAAAACAAAGGGGAGAGAAGGATGGTGGTGATGTCTGGAGAGTCAAAACAGATCCAGAAAAAGAAATCTCTTTAGTGGAGAATTGAAGAAAAAGAGGAGGCAGAGTTAAGGATGGGGGGCATTCTAGGCAAGAGGACTGGACATGCCCAGGGAAAATGTAGGGAGGTGGACTGTCTTGCTCAAATAATAGCAAAGAATTCAGTGTTGCTGGATTGCAGAGTACGTGGGAATGGGGTGAAACGTATGAGAAGAATGAGAAGTTGGGGAGGAGGCAGGTTGTAAGGGTCAAATGAGATAATCACTATAAAGCATTCAGCACAGTGCCTGGCACTGTAGTAATTGGTATATAAATGGTCATGATGATGGTGATGAGGACTGAAAAAGGGCTTCAAACACCAGAGGAGTTGATATTAGATCAAGGGAGCCATTGGTATTGGTTGAGTAGGACATGGTTAAACCTGTTGTTTAGGAAGATCACTTTGACAGCTTAGTGGAGAACGAACTGGGGTGGGCCAGGAGACCAACCAGCAGGCATGGTGGCAATGCCCAGAGAGTCAGAAGTAGAGTCAGGAAAGGAATGAAAGATGGTAGTAACACAGGGTAGTAATTGTGGGAGGAAGGACCCATAATACCTAGATCTTATGCCTCCAAATCTAGTACTCTCACTATTCCTCCCCATTCCTCCCACCCCACCCCCAATTCCAGCATTGTTACCTACTAGCATTAGAGGGCATCTGAGACATCAGCACATTTAGTCCTTCACTTCTAGGAAGAATTCTTCTAAATTGTACCTGAGAAACTGGCACTGTATATAATTCTAATGGCCACTAATTTCATAATTTTCCAGGTAAACTCTAAAGGCCATTTGATTTCATAATATTCCAGGTAAACCCAGTTCACTCACTAAATTCTTCTTTAGAGTTAACCTACATCTTTTGCATTCCAGCTTGAGATGTTTCTTTTTCCTCCTTCAATGAAAATGGAGGTTTTGATCTCACCATAGCATTAACCAAGTATCTGAAGACAATCTTTAGTACTCTCACATTACCTTTGTCAATATTATTTACTGGACTATACACCTTAGAACTTAATTTATGCCATTAGGGGCAGTTAGTGGCACAGTGTAGAACGCCAGACCTAAAATCAGGAAGACTCATCTTCACGAGTTTAAATCTGATGTCAGAGTATGACCCTGGGTAAGTCAATTAACCCTGTTTTGCCTCAGTTTCCTCATCCCTAAAATGAGCTGGAAAAGAAAATGGCAAACTACTCTAGTATCTTTGCCAAGAAAACCCCAAATGGAGTCACGAAGAGTCAGAGGGGACTAAAAAATACCTGAGTAACAAAGAACTGAGCTAATATCCTTAAGAGGAAGTTGTGGGAGAAAGAAACCAGGAAGAATCCAGATTTCTAGACCAATGGGAAATGGGAAGAGACATTCTAAGCAGAAAGCACATTGTGTCATGGAGCAGCAGTAGAATCAGAAGACAAGGGTACAAATTCCCAGCTTTCCTACAAATTCAATCTGTAACCTTGGGTAAATGGGTTAACTTTTGCACACCTTACTTTCCCAACCTGGAGACTTTAAAATGAGTAGATTGAACTATAAGACTTCCTTGGTCCATCTAAAATCCATCTCTTCCTTCCTGGTTTTTTTTTTATATTTTTTGTAGGGGAGAAAGCAGGGCAATTGGGGTTAAGTGACTTGTCCAAGGTCACACAGCTAGTAAGTGTTAAGTGTCTGAAGCCAGATTTGAACTCAGGTCCTCCTGACTCCAGGGTCAGTGCTCTACTCACTGTGCCACCTAACTGCTCCTCTTCTTTCCCATTTTAAATGCAATCTCCTCTTTGGATAATGCTTCAAGCAATGGGTGGATGACCAATCATTCATTGGGGATGTCATAAAAGGGATTTCTATCAATTGTAGGTTCAACTAGGTGGCCTGTCAATTCCCTTCCAACTCTGAGACTCAATTCAACAAGAATTTACTAGCAGCCTATTATGTACCAGGCACTGTGCTAGGCCTAACTTCCAAAGCTGGAGAGTGACATGGTTAGACCTACACTTTAAGAATATCAATTGGTAAGCTGTCTAGAGAATGTCTCCATGCCTTCCAGAGATTGAATACAAGGAGACAGTTTAGAGGCTCTGGCAAAGAACTGAAAAAAAAAAGGTATGAAGTTTGAACCATACATTGTTGATTTGGTGTACCTGAACAAGGTGAGTGACCCTGTAAGCGGCAGGAAGATGAAAGCATAGGGATATAAGAAATGCAGGGGTAGAACTGGCAGGATTTAGCAACTGGTTGGATATAAAGGATGAGTAAAAGTAAGGAATCCAGGATGACTCCAAAGTTCTCAACCTGGGTTATTGACTGAAGGCATAAGTTAAGCATGTATTATTTTTTTTTTTTTAGATTTTGCTTTTTGGAGGGGGGAAGGTAGGGCAATTGGGGTTAAGTGACTTTCCCAAGGTCACACATCTAGTTTTGTGTTAATTGTCTGAGGCTGAATTTGAACTCAGGTCCTCCTGACTCCAGGGCCAGTGCTCTATTCACTGTGCCACCTAGCCGCCCCATAAAGCAGTTATTAAACACTTACTGTGTACAAAGCTCAGTGCTAAAGCATTGGCAACATAAAAAGTAAAACATCCCCTGCTGTCAGGGAACTCACTTTCTAATGGATAATTAACAATGCACTTCCAGGGTTTCAGCTGTAAGTCTAAGGGAAAGGTTTCAAAGTCCTTAAGGGTGTAGTGAAAAAAAAACAGATGGTAATTCCCTTTCTTTGATGTGATTTCCACTGATAGAATCGTATCAGTGATGGAAAACAACAACAAAATAGAGAATTCCCATAACTGAAAGTGGGTCTTCTGATTTCTTTGTATGAAGCTCCTGTTGGCAGTAATTGAATTCTGCCTTCCCTGGAAACTATTTATATAATGTTAGCTGGATGTAAGATTGCAAAGTTTTGGGGAGGCAGCTCTCTCACCATTTTGCCTTTGTATTCCCAACCCTAATCTTGCACAGTAAACACAGTGAGTACTTAATAAATATTTGCTGAATTGAGTTTAATTGAATTGAATTCTATGAAGTATAAATGATCAACATAGGGGAATGTCCCTGTCTTCTTTCATCAGGACTAATTTGAAAGGTTAAATCTGTTTCTGAAAATCACCAATGCATCAAAATGGGAGCAATGGTACCTCTCAAAAACAAGTTTGCAAATAAGGAACTTAAATTGGTTGTTGGATTTTATTTTTGTTTTTTGCTATCAGGACTTTGACCTTCAGGACTTCAAGGCAAAGGGAGATACAATGAGGGGCCAGACCCGAGTTCTTAGGAAATTGGCTGAATTTAAAATGATATGACAGCTCCTATAGACTAGCAGTAGCCTACAAACAAACTTGAAGCACTGCACCCTTTCACAGAGCCCTTAAAGGTTATGAGTCATTGCTTCAGATCCCTCTAAATGAGCACCCACTTGGGACTGAGAGGGCCAAAGATGAACACCTTCAGGGCACAATCCGCAAAGGAAGAGAAAGAAAACTGGGCTGAGAAAAGAGCCAGACAAAGGCAAAAATATGAGGCAAACATTTCTGCCCCCTTCCTCTGTAATTTTCTTTTTCCTTTGTTTCCTTTTGTTTCCTTTTTACACACACACACACACACACACACACACACACACACACACACACACACACCTCCCTCTAATCCCCAGGCTCCTCAATCTGCTTTTGAGAAATTGCTCCCAAGCCAATCTCCAAAAACATTCTCTCTAAAGTATAAAGGACTGATAACAACTTAGGTTCCTACTACAGAAGGAAGGCTTCCAAGCTTCATACTAACAAAGAAGCTCAGAGAATACAGTAGGGAGTTTTTAAGGAGATAGTCTTCTATTTTCTCTTTCTTTTTGGGGGGAGGTGGGGAATGATTTTCCCAATGCCTCTGAAACCCTGTATTTGTACTGATTGCCTCCTATGCCTGGAATATTCTCCCTCATGTCAAGTCCTGAAATAAATCAAAGCCATGAGTTGAGGAATAAAGAAAGCATCTTTAATTGAGAGAACAGGGTAGCAAACCTGCCACCCTGGGAGATGTCCTGTGGATTTTCCCAATCAAAGAGACCCACGAAAAAGTTTTTATAATTTTAGAAGAAGAGGAAGAGGAGATAGCATGAGGAAGCAAGGCCAGCTCAGAAGACCCCAGTGGCCCTTGGCAATTGGGGCAAGGAAAGGAATTTCATTCTGGCTGTTTTGCCCTTTATAACATGAATCCCAAAGAAAGGTGACAAGGACATTAGAAGCTAAGATCCAGTTTGAGCTGGGCTCCCCCACAAGGCAAAATCCCTGGGTGGGGGGGAGGGAGCCTAGGGGTGTGGTTCAGCTCAATCTAATCAGGAATTTTAATGGATTTCCCCCCCTTGAGGAAAACTGGTAAGAAAAAGCCCAGTTTCAGAGAAATAGTCATTTCACCATCAGTTACTGGGAAGCAATTGGATCTTGAATGGTTAAATCAAAGGTCAAAGTAAGTGCCAGATTTTAAGGGGAAAAAGGAAAGGAAAAGAATAGTATGAGTTCCAAACAAAAAGGTTTAAAGATCCAAACATGTTTCAAAAGTAAAACCATAGTGACTCTGGCTGCCAAATGAACCAAAGCGGTCACTCTGGGAAATCCAAAAGAACCTAGAAATTGCTTTAAGTAGGAAAGAAGTCACTTCTTTGCCAACCAGACACATGTTGCAATGTAGCATCCCATTCCAATACAGCATCATTGTGTCACTGAATAATGCAAAAATAGTGATGAAGGAAAAAAAAGTCTGTCAAGAACTTGGTAGGAAATCTAGCTAACAGTATCTTCTAGTGAACACCTGTAAGGCATGCCAAGAGGACAGCAAACATAAGAAGGGAAACAATCTGCTCAGGCTTTACAATAACCAAATTATCGGCCACAATTCTGAAACACTTGTACTCTACTCTCAATATTCACATAAGTATATATTCTTAATAAAAGATGTTGGGGTAGCTAGGTAGTACAGTGAATAGAGCACCAGCCCTGGAATCAGGAGGACCTGAGTTCAAATTTGACCTCAGATACTTAACACTTACTAGCCATGTGACCTTGGACAAGTCTCTTAAACCCAATTGCCCTGCCTTCCCCCCTCCAAAAAGCAAGCAAGCAAGCAAATGAACGAATGAATGAATGAATGAATTATAGATAGGTAGGTAGGTAGGTAGGTAGATAGATAGATAGATAGATAGATAGATAGATAGATAGATAGATAAAAGATGGTGCTCCCTTAGTTGACTTTTAAAGGATGTTACCTTTGGCATATTGTCAGATCTAGTTACTTTGCCTGAATTCATTTTTTAAAAATATTATCAGTATTTCTATGAGGAAATCTGGGAAGAAGAGGGAAGCACATAGTTTTGGTGAAGATCAATGGAGGAAGAAACAGAAAGGATTTTTGTCTTCAGATTATGCTATATACTACCAAGGTGGAAAGAGGAAACCGATGAGGAATTTGAGAGATATCACAAACCTGATACAGAGTAGTGATTAGGGACTTCAATTGTCCAATTGTTCACTCGATCAAAATGCTAGAGCTCTCTTAGCTCTTGACTGGCATTGATGATAATTCTGTCTCCCCTAAGAGAAAAAGTCAAGATAAGGGGAAGTTCTATGCTAGATCTGATTCTCACCAGAGGAACTGGTTGCTGGAGTGGAAATGATTGAAACATTGTGAAGAAGTGGTCACTATCTCTTAGAATTTATGATAGAGGAGAAAGGGAAGTTGGGGACAGTCTGGCATGCAACCTGGATTTTAGGAATGTGTGCTTCAAAGGGTTCAAAGAAAGCATCAACAGAATCCAATGGACTAAATTTGATAGAGAAAGTCAGCCCTCCAACCTGAGAAATGAAAACCCTTTAAGAATGAAATTCTGAAGACACAAAAGGAAATCATTCCAATGAGGAATAAAAATAGAAGTTTGAAAGTACCCCTGTGTATGTAAAAAGAGCTCACTTAGAATTTAGAAAGATGGGGGCAGTTAGGTGGCACAGTGAATAGAGCACTGGCCCTGGAGTCAGGAGGACCTGAGTTCAAATCCAGCCTCAAACATTTAACACAAAACTAGCCATGTGACCTTGTGCATGTCACTTAACCCCAATTGCCCTACCTTCCCCCCTCCAAAAAGCAAAAAAAAAAAAATTTTAGAAAGATGTAAAAAGAATTCCTGAATAAGGTTAATTAGGCAGCACAGTGTAAAGAGTGCTGGGCCTGGAATGAGAAAGATCTGAGTTTGAATCTGCCCTCAGACACTTACTAGCTGTTCAACCCTGGGCAAGTCAATTAATTTCTGTTTGCCTCAGTTTCTTCAACTATAAATTGGGGATAATAATAGCTCCTACCTCCCAAGGTTGTTGTGAAGATGAAATGAGATAATGTGTATAAAGCTTTTAGCACAGTGCCTGGCACATAGTAGGCACTATCAAAGTTCTAGTTTATTATTGTTATTGTTGCTTATTCCTGTTTTTTTTTTAATTAGTTTTGGTGTGTTAAAGGTATGAGCTAAGACTGGCAAGGAAGCCAAAAGCAACAAAACAGTGAGCTTTTTAAAAAAAAAAAAAGAGGGAGAAAACAGAGCTTTTCATTATTATTTGTTAGATCATCTTTTCTTTGACCTTTGTACCAGGAATTATGAAACAGAAGTGGCTATTGAAGTATCTTAAGAACACAAGGTAATTAAGAAGTTTGTAAGAAAAGGTACAGCTGCCCTGGATCATTTCTAGTCACCTTCCCCAGGTGAACTACATCCTTAAGTACTGAAAGAACTGGCACCTGTGATTGCCAAGGTACTGTCCATTACATCTGAAGATCATGTAATTTTGTTCTTTGGTAATGGGAGACTTCTTGGGCAAGGGAGAAAGAGAGTGGGAAATTCCAGCTGGTATAAAAACCAAAGGTATCAGTAAAGGATGTACTTTAAAAAGAGAGGTGATGGAAAAGGCAATAAGTAGCCTATTGCCTCTTCTTTAAAATAAATAGCATTAAAATGCCTAATTAAAAAAAAAGAGGTAGGTCAGGGGGGAAGAATAGAGTTTGCAATCTATAGGACAATTAACTTGATTCCAATTGCTGGAAATTTTCTAGAAATTTGTTAAAAAGATAGTTACTGAACATTCAGCAAAGGAAGTAACAATTACAAGGAGTAAGAACTGCTTTTTATCAAAGACATGTCATGCCAGACTAACCTTATTTCATATTTTGACAAAGTTATTAAACTGATAAATGAGGAGAATGTTGTAAATGTAGTTTATGTAAATTTTATCAAAGCAATTGACAAATTACTTCATATTATTCTCATGGAAAAGATGGAGATGTGGACCAGAAAACAATACATAAAAATGATGTTGGACCTAGCTAAGTAGGTGAATTCAAAGAGTAATAGTTAATGATTTGATATCATTTTGACTAGAAATCTCCAGTGGGGTTTCCCAAGGACCCATGCTTGGTCCTGTGCGGTTTAAAATTTTATCAATGACTTATATAAAATATTATATGGTATGTTCATCAAATTTGCATTTGACATGAAGCTCAAAGGAATATCTAACAATTCAATAAGAGAGTCAGGATCCAAAAAGATTTTGATGAATTGGTGAAATTCAGTGGGGATAAATGTAAAGTCTTGCCCTTGGGTTAAAAAGAATCAACTTCATAACTACAAGGAGGAGAGGAAAATCTCATAAATCACTGAATTCTTCTTTTGGGATCCCAGGACAATAGCCACACAGGGTTGAATCTTTGAATTGAGTGGCACCATAATGAAACAAGACATAAAGGGAGCTTATATTCCAAGCCCAAACCACCTGGATCAAATTGTTGAATTGCACCACACACAAAATCAACTACAGGCAATACTGAGAAGGTCCTGAAGATTTTCTTCTGGCCTTTCCCCAACTATCAAACCCTCATAGCACCCATTCTCCAAAGTCCTCACCAAATGAGGAGCTGTTTTACAGTTTTTTGGTCATGTCTGATTCTTTGTGATCCATTTGGGATTTTCTTGGCAAAGATACTGGAGTGGTTTTCCATTTCCTGCTCTAACTCATTTTACAGATGAGAAAACTGTGGCAAACAGGGTTAAGTGACTTGCCCAGGGTCACACAGCTAGTAAGCATCTGAGGCCAGATCTGGGCAAACTGTTCAATTAATCTTTGTATCTTTCACTAGTGTCTTGGTTGTTCAACAAATATTTCTAATGTGAATGAAAGGATGGGTGGATGAGTGATGAAAGATTAGACAAACTAGTATGTACTAATGAGAAAGATTATCAAAGTTCTCTTGCCCCTTATTCCTTCTTCTCCCAGGTAATATGTATGTATATATTTTAAGTGATGCATTTTCTTTTTTTTTGCTCCCCCCCCCCATATTTTTCTAATTACATGCAAAGATAGTTTTTATAAGATTTTGAGTTCAATTTTTTCTCCCTCCCTCCCATCATCCTTACCCAAGATGGCATGCAATCTGATATAGGCTAACTGATTCACTTTATAAAAACAATGATCAGTATAACAGAATGAATGAAACTGTAAATATTAAGCACTTAGTATGTACTAGGGGGACTGCTGGGTAGAGAAACGGATAGAGCACAGAGCCCAGAGTCCAGAAGACCTGGGTTCAAATCTGCCCTCAGACACTATTAGTTATGTGACCCCGGGCAAATCACTTAACCCTTTTTGCCTCAGCTTCCTCATCCATAAAATGAACTGGAGAAGGAAATGGCAAACCACTCCAGTAACTTTATCAAGAAAACCCCAAATGGGGTCATAAAGAGTTGGATACAACTGTAAATGACTAAACAGCAACAACAACAGCAACATAAATATATCAGACACTGTGCTAAGCATTAGGGATGCAAACAGAAAAAGCAAGATGGCCTCTGAACACAAGTGGCTTGCATTCTAATAGGGGAAAGCAATATGGTGAACACAGGATGTTTTGGTCTGGGAAGACAAAGGGATGGTGGCTAGAATCATAGAACAGTGGACTGACGTCTTTTCCAGGAATGTTAGTACTGATTTAATTAGTACTCCCTGAGTTGGAGGTGGGAAGGAAAACAAAGGGAACACACAAAGTGACATGGTATAAAGATGACCAGAGAGAAGCATGAAGGGCCTGGGTTGGCAAAAATGGTGAACTTTCACCAGGCAAAAACCAAGGGCACCACTGGAAGAGTGTCAAGTCAGTGGTAGAAGCTGGAACCCAGGAGTATGACATTTCTATAACAACAATAACAGTTACAACAACAACAACATGAGATATATATATATATATATATATATATATATATGTATATAGATGTATGTATATATCACTGTATATAACAGCTATATTATTTATATAGCACTGTATATAACAACTATATATTTATATAGCACTTTGTATAATAACTATATATGTATACATGCATGTACACACACATACCCATTTATGTAGTACTTTACAGTTTTCAAAGAGCTTTACAAATATCTTATTTTATCCTCACAGCAACCTTGGGAGGTAGACGCTATTAATATTCCCATTTTACAGATAAGGAAATTGAAGCAGTCAGAGGTTATATGACTTGCCTAGGGTTATACAGTTAGCTAAGTGTCTGAAGCAGGATTCAAATTCAGATCTTCCTGACTCCCAAGTACCTCATTTGAGCATCATGGTAAGTTTAAGTCAGGCTAGAAATAATAAACTGATGTTGTCTAGCCAAATCCTACTGATAAGAATGGGATCTGGTCATTAGGACCTGCCTGCCTAGCTGTCCTTGGTAATGTTACAATTGTTGGTTGACATAACCATCCTACTATTCAGAATGAGAGTGTAATAATGTCTTCCTCTTTCCAACTCCAGATAAAACAATAAGCAATGATGGGACTGGACTGAGGAGATGTAGATCTGTTATTAACAAAAAAGAGCCTGGGTTCAGACTTGATTTGTCCCTCAGAAAGGGACAGTACTCCCGTTGGCTCTCAAATCTGAAATGAAGAAGGTACAATTTTCTTTTCAAACCCTCAGGGGAAACTGAAGACCAGGTAAGAGAGACTCCAAAAAGAAGGAAGTATTAATATTACTAGACAGGAAGTATGGGAAATACACTGATGGGAAGAATACATCGAGCAAATCCAGCATCTCTAATACCTTTTGCTCTATTCTTTAGGGCAAAGAAGATCTGTACGGAGTTTTCTCTCTGGCCCTATGCCAGAAAGCACACCACTCTTTTTGGAGCACTTAGGAGCTCTCTCCATTTCTTAGGAGTCGGGATTGATCTACACATCTTGCTTTCCTTGCACCCCACCCCCACCCCACTTCCTCTTATCCTTTTTCCTTCTTGGTTTGCTTTAAAGGTAGGTCAGTGACCTCATATCAAGTAAGCAAGTGTAGGGAGCACCAGGAGAGGTAACCTTATTCCATCTTCTTCACAAGAATGTTTCTGTGTCTATGTCTTCAGGGTTATTACTTTAGAATTTTGTTCTTGTTTTTAGGTATCATTTTCACTAGATTTTCTTGTTTGTAATGAGCTAGAAAATTTCCCACAGATCCATGTACTTATTAATTTTCATTAAAGTTCCCTCTTTCTTCTTCTTCTTCTTCTTCTTCTTCTTCTTCTTCTTCTTCTTCTTCTTCTTCTTCTTCTTCTTCTTCTTCTTCTTCTTCTTCTTCTTCTCCTCCTCCTCCTCCTCCTCCTCCTTCTCCTTCCTCCTCCTCCTCCTCCTCCTCTCTTTCTCTCTCTGTGTCTCCCTCTGTCTCTGTCTCCCCCTATTTCTCTGTCTCTCTGTTCCTCCCCCCCTCTCATCTCCTCTCTGTCCAAATGTCTGTTTTATTTAGTGAGATTCAACACTCTCATAATAACCTATTTGTCATTTATTTAAAGATCCCTAAAGCTGCTGACTGGGAAGGAAAATCAATAGCACTTTAAAATTCCATCCTGGATCAGGATTTCTTAGAGTAGGAAAAATGGTCAAGGCCATAAGAGATAAATGGGGAATATATGTGGAGGTAAATGAAACCTTGTAAAACACTCAGGCCATTTTAGGTAGCTACCTACAATAAAAAATAACGATAATAACCAATGATAATAAAAGCACTTAGTGCTTTAAGGTTTGCAAAGCCCTTTATAAATATTATCTCATTTTATCTTCACAACCACCCTGTGAGACAGAGGCTATTATTATACCCACTTTACAGATGAGGAAACTGAAGCAGACTACTTGCAATCTTGACCCTGACAACTAGCATTTGCCTCAGTAGTCTTATAGGTTCTTTGATTGGAATGCATACCTCTACCTATTATTTCCTTTGCAACTTCTCAGGAGCAGGCCTGAAATATAGAAATAGTTCTTTTCCTCGAGACTTGGCCTTCTGAGAATTCTCCCCAGTCTTTGTAGTGATGGCAATCCTATCTGATTTTGTTACCTAGTTAGACCACTTTCCATGACTTCAGCTTTACCTGACAAAAGTAATATAGTATCATGGGGAAAAAAAAGCCTGATAACAAACCAGACTGTTCCAAAACAGGGCTATCAGATCCCAGCCTTAGCACTGCCATTGAACACGGCTAAGTATTATTCTTTGCCTCAGTTTCAACATCTGCAAAATGGAACTTATATAACATAGCTATAAATCACACAGAGGGATGCCATGAAAATTATTTGGGAAGAGAAAAAGTGAGATTTTTGTATGTACAGAGAACAGTGAGCTCCCAAAGAGAATGGTGTGTTTCTGCATACAGCCAACATGCATATCACCTGCATTTGCTAAGAGGTATTAGTATCATTTTTCTGGAAAGGTTGCAGTGGCAATCCTACTCAAAAGCAAGGACATGAAGTAGCATGGACTTGGGAATGAGAACCAAAACTTACCAGCCTAGAAGGATATCATTTTTATGCTATCCTCTCCTCATGAGGTATTAGAGAATGCGATAAGAGGAATCAGCATTCTGTGCTTTCCACCTGGCATAAATCATGAGTCTCTGGCTACAGAGGAGAAGGCTGTACTCAGCATGAAAGGCTAAGCCTGATGATTTATGGAAAGAGATTCCATCCCAGATCCTGGCCTTGGATTCTTCTTCACCAACTCCTAGGATCCATTTCCCTTGTGTCTTTTAGAATCCATGTCAACCAACTCTACTGATTCCGATGTGCCATGCTAGAAGGATGAAAATGGCTTGTGCCCTTGGCTCTAAGATTGCCATATAGGAAGACAAACTCCAAATGAGACAAAAAAGCAAGGTGTCATTCCTGGTGGGGTTAAGCTGAGAAAAGTGCATCTGACACAGAATGCACGAGAATATGGATAGCTTCCCTTCCGTATTTCTGATTTCATTTTACTGTTGGTTTTTTGTTTTATATCATATTCATTTCCACAAAAATTCTTCACTTGCTTCCCTGGGTTATAGGAAAGATTAAAAAAAGAAAAAAGTCAGAAAAAATAACCAACATATTGAGTACATCTAACATCATTTGCAACATTCCATACCCATAGTCCCCCACCCATCCAATGAAAGGAGACAGGTACATTTTATAAACTTTATTTCTGTGACCAAGCATGGTCATTGTAAGTACAAAATAACTCTTAGAATTAATCGCTATATTTCTTCAAGATTCAGCTTAAGTTTGTGTGTGTGTGTGTATGTATAAAAGTATACATGTAAATAATTATTGTGATTTTATTTACTTCACTGTACATCAACTCCCTTAAGTCTTCACATTTTTCTGAATTCCTCATATTCATTGTTTCTTCTGGTGTATTAATATTCCAATATAGTCACATACCACAATTGTTCAGCCCTTCTTTAATCAATGAACTCACACTCTATTACTAGCTCTTTGCTACAACACAAAGTGCTGCTATGAATATTTTGGTGTATATGAGATTTTCCTTCTCTCTTTGGTCTCCTTGGGGTGAATGCCAAATGGAAATCTCTGAACCAAAGGGTACAGACATTTTATCTCATCTGAATTCCAAACTGTCTCACAGAATGACAGACCAATTCACAACTGCACTCATGACAGTTTTTCTTTCAAAGCTCATATAGCCACACAAAGTAAGAGAGCTGTGTATGGCACTGAACAAAACACCTTAGCCTTAGTCTCTCCGTCTTTTAAATGAGGGGGTTGAACTAGAAGATTTCTAAGGTTCATTCTTTTACAATTCTATGATTCTTTTCTGAATAAGGCTATTGTAACTGAAAAATTGGAGTTGGGCTATTGGAAGCCAGTACAATAATGCAAAACTGGAGAATAGAATATGCTTTGTAATTAATTTAAAATTATGATGGTCATGGTGATATCACATTCCTATAGCGTTTTGTTTATAAAGAGCTTTCCTCATAAGAGCTCTGTGAGATAAGTAGTACAAGCATCACTACCACCATTTTAATGCTGAAGAAACTGAGGCTCAAAAGTAATGTGATTTGTCCATTGTTGCACAGCTAACCATTGTCAGACCTGAGATTCAAGTCGGCAGGTTCCAGAAGTCAACCTTTCCACTATTTAGTTCTATGCTATCAAAGTCCATAAATGGATAATAATAATATATTAAATAAAATACAATAATAATAATCCTAAATGAAGATGTGGCTCAGCCTTTCAGAGAAGCTCTACAATTGAAGAACACAGTTCAGTCCTCTAGCAGAGAAGTTACATACATACATCACTCAAGGCATTTGTAGCTACAAACTCCCATCACTTGTTCTTTTTTAATTTTTAACTTATGAAATAAAGCAGTTATTTCCATAACATAATATGATAAAAAAATTGCACACAAAACTGCAAATCTATTATGTACAACTTACTGTCTTTAAATATATAATAAAGTTAAGTAAATTTCTTTTTTTCTTTTCACTTTTTTCTTCCCTCTCCCCCCACCCTAGAGATGGCTACCATTAGATACATACACCCACATCCACACACACACACACACACACACACACACACACACGTAAAATTATTTTATATATACTTCTGCTTATCATTTCTTTCTCTGGATACAGATAACATCTTTCTTCATATGTCTTTTATTTTTAGTCTGTATATTTTTAATAGTCAAAATGACTTAGTCACATGATAAATATTTAAGTGCCCACCACATACCTTATTCTTTTCCAGATATTACTCTTGACTTTCCAAAGGATTTTATCTATTATGTTATAGAAACCTCTTCACCCTGGAAGCTCAATTCACACTTAGACTACTTCTATTGGAATTACCCTCTATCTTTTAAAGCTTCTCCTCCACTGTCAGGTTCTTTCCATAACCTCCATTCTATGGGGGAGGCCCAGGCCAATCATGTCTTCATTCTTCTTCAGCCTGCGCTTTGGACTGTTCTTTCTCTACCATGCCCACATTGAGCAAATTCATCTCCACCCCCTCCCCTCAGGTCCCACATTAGAATAGAAGCTCCTCGAGGGGAAAGATTATCTTTCTTTTTACTTGTATTTGAATTTCCAGTTTTTAGTATGGTGCCTGGCAAGTGCATGCTTAATAAATGCTTGCTCCTCAGAAGGAGAGCTATGGCAAATCTGGATGGCATACTAAATAGCAGAGACATCACCTTTCTGACAAAGGTCCATATAACCAAAGTTGTGGTTTTTCCAATAACAATGTATGGCTGTGAATGTTGGTCTACAAGGAAAGCTGAGCACTACAGAATTGGCCCTTTCACGTTGTGGGGCTAGAGAGATTTTTGAGAGTCCCTTGGATGGCAAAGAGATCAAATCAGTCAATACTAAAAGAAATTAGTCTATTCACTGGAAGGTCAAATATTAAAGCTGAAGCTTAAATATTTTGGTCACATAATGAGATGGGATTCATTGGAAAGGACTCTGATGTTGGGGAAGATTGAAAGCAAAGGTAAAAGGAGGTGGCAGAGAATGAGGTAGATAATGTCATAGAAGAAATGAACATGAACCCGGATGTACTTGGAGAGATAGTGGAGGATAACCTGGTGTGCTATGGTCCATGGGGTCACAAAGTTGGACATGACTGAATGACTGATCTAGAACAACAAATAAATGCTTGTTGTCTTGACTATGACTCTGTGCCAGGCAAAGTGGCAGATACAAAGGCAATAACACCTACAATCCCTGTCCTCAGGATGCTTTAAGGTTGGCAAAATGCTTTCTACTTACTTGATTCTCACAACAGCCCTATCAGCTAGGTAGCATAAGCGCTTTATCTCCACTTTATACATGAGGAAACTGAGTCTCCAGAATATAAAATTACACAACCAGTTAAGTGGCATAGCCAAAATCTGAATGCAGATTTTCTAAGTCCAGATCCAAAGACCTATTCAATTATACTGTATCACCTTCCTTGGGGTGATAGCACCAAAAAAGCACATATATCAATGACAAAATATGGTTATTGCAATCCCTTCTTCCTTCCCCATGAAATCATAGATCCTGCTGTATTTTAATGACCATGGACAGCAGAGACAGAAGAAAAGTGATGCCTATAAACCTTGTAGGTAGAAATCTCTTCCATTAACTTCTCCAGAGGTCTGCCAACCCTGAAATGAAAATACTTCACGTTGGATTCTTAAGACACCTCTGACTCTTGTTGTATAAGAATGGAGAGTCATCTTTCTTTGTTACCATGGCACCACCACCACCACCACCACCACTACCAGAACAACAAGGAGCTGGGAAATGTTATGGTTTCTAAAATGAGATACTCTGCTTGGAGACAACAGGATGCTAAACATGGGGATCCAAAATTGGTAACCTTTTGTTTCCTCTGGGAGAAAATATACTAGATTGGCAGTTGGTGGGTCTGGATTCAACTCCTCTCTCTGCCACTCACTACAACTTGTATTATCATGTACTTATTATATTATGCTTAATATAATATTTAACCTCTCTTGGACTCAGTTTCCTCATCTATAAACCAAGTGGGTTGCAGTAGAGAGTTTCTTGGATCTGTTTTAGCTCTAAATCTGTCATCCCATTAAAGAAATTGATGCTTCTCATTTTGACATCATGTTCATTTTGGAATATTTCCCTTGTCATTTCCTCTACCTAGTCAGTCATTCCTTATAACTAAATTATGATCCTATTTTTAAAGAACCATAAGACTTTATAGTGAAATCTCAGGACCTTATCCTTCATTTTGCTGATGTGGAAATCAGACTGCAAGGTGAAACTAAAGAGTCTAGTCACCTGAATTCAAGTCCCAACACTGTCTTTTATAAGCTACCAGGCTAATTTTCTCACTTAAAAAATCAAGGGATTAAACAAATCAATCTCTAGAGTCCCTTCCAGTTCTGCCATTCCATGTGTCTATGAAATTATGATGGAGAGGCTAACTCACTTGCCTAAGGTGATATTAGTAGCAGAGATAGAAGAGAAACCCATTTCTTCTCCTCCTCCTTCTCTTTTTCCTCTTTTTCTTCCTCCTCCTCCCCCCCTTATTTTTGCTTTCGTAGTATTTTATTTTTTTCCTCCAATTGCATGTCATGACAATTTTTAGCATTCATTTTTATAATATTTTGAGTTCCAAATTTTTCTCCCTCCCTCCCCTCCTCTCTTCCTAAAATATAGGCAATTAGATGTAAGTTTTACATGTGATATCACGTAAAACACATTTCCATATTAGTCATAGTTGTGAAAAAAAGAGACAGATCAAAGGAAAAAAAACTACAAAAAAAGGATAAAGTAATTGAAAAAAAGTATACTTCAATCTGTACTGAATCCATCAGTTCTTTGTCTGGATATGAATTTTCTTCTCATGAATCCTTTGTACTAGTCCTAGATTGTTATGGTCTCGGAAAGAGCTGAGTCATTCATAGTTGATTGTCACACAATGTTGCTGATTTTGTGTACAGTGTTTTCTTGGTTCTGCTCATTTCACTTTGCATCAATTTGTACAAGTCTTTACAAGTTTTTTTTTCCTGAAATTTGCCTGTTCATCATTTCTTATTGTATAAATAGTATTCCATTACATTCATCTGCCACAGTTTGTTCAGCCATTGCCCAATGGATGGGCATCCCCTCAATATCCAGTATTTTGCTACCATAAAAAGGGTTGCTATAAATATTTTTGCACATTTGGGTTCTTTCCCCCTTTTTTTTTTGGTTTTTGGAGGGCAATTGGGGTTAAGTAACTTGCCCAAGGTCACACGGCATTCTTTCCCATTTTTATGATCTCTTTGGGATACAGACCTAGTAGTGGTATTTCTAGATCAAAGGATATGCACAGTTCGGTTGCCCTTTGGGCATAGTTCCAAATTACTCACCACAACAGTTGGATCAGTTCACAACTTCACCAATCAGTGTCCCAATTTTCCCACATCCTCTCTAACATTTATCATTTTCCATTTCTTTCTAGCCAATCTAATAGGTTGAAAGTGGTATCTCAGAACGGTTTTAATTTGCATTTCTCTAATCCAAAGTGATTTAGAGTACTCCTTGTATCTATAGATAGTTTTGCTTTCTTCCTCTGAAAATTATGTGCTCATATCCTTTGACCAGTTATCAATTGTGGAATGACTTGTATTCTTATTAATTTGGCATAGTTCTCTATATATTTTAGAAATGAGACCTTTAGGGGGTGGCTAGGTGGCACAGTGAGTAGAGCGTTGGCCCTGGAGTCAGAAGGACCTGAGTTCAGATCTGGCCTCAGACACTTAACGCACACACAAACAAAAACCTAGCCATGTGACCTTGGGCAAGTTACTTAACCCCAATTGCCCTCCAAAAAGCAAAAAAAAAAACAAAAACAAAACAACAAAACGAGGCCTTTATCAGAGACACTGGCTATATGTTACCCAGTTTTCCGTTGCCCTCCTAAACTTGGTTGCATTGGCTTTGTTTGCACAAAAACTTTTCCATTTAAGGTAATTAAAGTGATCCATTTTGCATTTCAGAATGTTCTCTATCTCTTGTTTGGTCATAAATTCTTCTGTTCTCCATAAATCTGAAAATATTTCTTGCTTTCCCAGTTTGCCTATAGTATCAGTGTTTATATCTAAATTACGTACCCATTTTGACTTTATTTTGGTATACAGCATAAGATTGTGATCTATGCCCAGTTTCTTCCATACTATTTTTCCAGTTTTCCCAGCAGTTTTTGTCAAATAGTGAGTTTTTATCCCAGAAGCTGGAGTCTTTGAGTTTATCAAACAGCAAATTACTATAGTCATTGACTACTGTGTCTTGTGTACCTAATCTTTTCCACTGATCCACTATTGTATTTCTTAATACAGAATATTTTTTTAATATTTAACATTTCTTAATTCTTAATATTTCTTAATATTACAACTGAAGATCTGGTATGGCAAATCCACCTTCCCTCGAATTTCTTTTTATTTATTCCATTGATATTCTGGGTCTTTTATTCTTTCAGATGAATTTTGTTATTTTTTTCTAGCTCTAGAAGACAAACTTTTGGTAGTTTGATTGGTATGGCACTGAATAAATAAGTTAATTTAGATAAATTTGTTATTTTTAATCATATTAGCTTGGCTTACCCACAAACAATTGATGTTTTTCCAATTATTTAGATCTGGCTTTCTTTGTATGACTTGTATTCTTATAAACTTGATTCAGTTCTCTGTATATTTGAGAAATGAGGCCTTTATCAAAGACTGCTGTAAAGATTGTTTCCTAACTTTCTATTTTCCTTCTAATCTTGGTTGCATTGGTTTTGCTTGTGCAAAAGCTTTTTAATTTAATTTGATCAAAATTATCTATTTTACATTTTGTAATGCTCTTTATCTCATCTGCTCATGAAACTGCTCATTTAATGTATCCTTTAAGAGTGTGGATGCTAATTTGGAACTTTTCCCAAAGAGGTATAAAACTGTGCTTTGACCCAGCAATACCACTATTGCATCTGTATCCCAAAGAGATCACAAAAATGGGAAAAGGACCTATGTGTACAAAAATATTTCTTGCAGCTCTTTTTTGTGGAAATTGAGGGGATGTCTATCAATTGTGGAAAGGTTGAAGAAGTTGTGGTATATGAATGTAATGTAATAATATTGTTCCATAAGAAATGATGAGGAGGTAGACTTCAGAAAAACCTGGAAAGACTTACAGGCATTGTTGTTGAGTGAAGTGAGCAGAACCAGAAGAACATTGTACAAGTAACAGCAACTTTGATAGACTTAGCTTTTCTTAGCAATGCAAGGATCTAAGACAACTCCAAAAGGCTCATGATGAAAAATGCTATGCACATTCAGAAAAAGAACTATGGATTCTCTGGGGGGCGGAGCCAAGATGGCGGAAAGGAAGCAGTAACCTCGCTGAGCTCCTCTGTCACTAAGTCCAAAAGGGTAAATCTGAGCAGATTCCAGAGTGACGAAGCCCAGTGGAAGACAGAGTGTGGCAGAATCCAGCACAGGAGGTTGCCCAGAGTGCCCGCACAGGTCGAGCGCAGAGCGCGTGGGGTCTGCACAGCTCAGACCTAAGAGCAGGCAAGCAGACTACACCAGAGAGAGAAAAAGCCCCAGCCTGCAGACTTACCAAGGACGAATCGCAGTCATCTCGCAGAGGGAACGGATCATTGGAGCCAGGTAGGAGAATCGGGCCCCCAGTGGAGAGAGTGGCTTCTCAGGCTGCATTCAGCCCCCAGCCTGGAAATTTAGAAACTGCCTGCCTGTATGATACAGGGGCTGGAATGGCAAAGTAAATTCTAGCTGCTCCGATCCTCCCATCCCTCCTTCATGAAGCAGAAAACCCAAAGATAAGTCTCCCACCCAGATTGAAATCCCAAGTTAATGGAAATAGCCTCAGGCTTGAGAATCTCCAAGAAAGGGTGTAACTGAGTCAGCCAGGAATCTAAAGAGAAGAGAGGGAGGGGACCCAACAAGCCCCACCTCACCTCACCAACAAAAGCCTACTTATAGCCCAGGGGTATAGAGGCAGAAATCTGAAGTGGTCAGACTCATCCCCACCTACGCATCTACATTCCTCACTGACTTCCCTGACTTAGCCATAAACTAGCCACCCAGAGGTATTCAAAGTCAAGGATCAGGCCCCAAACTCATAGCCTGAGACACTAAGAAACAGGAAGTCACAATGGGAAGGAAGGAAGCTGAAAAGGAGAAGGGGAAGGCAAGAAAGTCTATTCGAGCATACTATGCAGGGCAAGAACAACAAAACACACAGGACAATATAGACTCTCTGCCCACACCAGAGACCACAGAAGGAAACATGATCTGGTCTCAAGCCCAAATAGCATTCCTGGAGGAGCTTAAGAAAAATTTTAAAGACCAAATCAGGGAGGCAATGACCAACTTGGAAAAAGAAAATACCTCCCTAAAAAAGGAACTTCAAAAACTTATTGAAGACCATAATTCACTAAAAATTAGATACAACCAAACTGAAACTCAGAACTCTATGATGCAGCAGGAGTCAATCGAAAAAAACAAGATGATCGAAAAATTGCAAGAAAATGTAAAATATCTCACTGGAAAAATAACTGACCTAGAGAACAGATCCAGGAGAGACAACCTAAGAATTATTGGTCTACCAGAAAGCCATGATGAGAAAAGCAGTCTAGACAACATCCTCCAAGAGATTGTCAAAGAAAACTGTCCTGAGGTCCTGGAATCAGAAGATAAAATAGCTATTGATAGAATTCACCGGACTCCTCCTGAAAGAGATCCCAAACTGAAAACTCCAAGAAATATAGTAGCCAAATTCCAGAATTATAAGATTAAAGAAAACATTCTACAAGCAGCCAAAAAGAAACAATTCAAATATCGAGGAACTACAGTTAGGATCACACAGGACCTAGCAGCTTCTACATTAAAAGAGCGGAGGGACTGGAATTTGATATTTTGTAGGGCAAGAGAGCTAGGACTACAACCAAGGATTAACTACCCGGCAAAACTGAGCATAATCTTTCAGGCAAGGAGATGGACGTTTAATGAAGTAAGGGACTTCCAGACTTTCCTAATGAAAAAGCCAGAGCTCAATGGAAAATTTGATCTCAATTACAAGACTCCAGAAGAACATAAAAAGGTAAACAAGGGTAACATAGACTCACACATGCAGAAGTGCACATACCCACACCCACAAACACAAGCTCATTACTTGGGATGCAACAAGAGCAAAATGTTCACATCCCTATATGTGGGCTGATAACTGTCAAGAAATCTCTATGATTATCATGACCTGCAAAGGTTATACTTAGAGGGTGTGGGTATGAATGCACTAACATGGAGTCTAAAAAAAAAAAAGACTATTAAGGGGATCAATGGTACTGTAATGGGAAAAAGGAAAGGATGAGCTAGGAAAAGGTAAAATATGCCATCTGAAGAGGCATCAAAACACACTATAGAAGAAGGGAAAGTAAGAGGGAGAGGAACATCATTTAAACACTATTCTCACTGGTTCTGGTTCAAAGAAGGATCAAATTAATCAGTGAAGTTTAAGAATCTAACGTGAATAGACACATAAATTCATTAAATAGAGGAATTGGAGGGAGGGAGAGGAGCATTGTTTGAAATTTACTCTCATTGGTTTGGAATCAAATGGGGAGTAATTTACTCTGATAAGTATAAAAATTTGTTGTGTCCTATAGATAGTGGGAGGGTAAGGGGGGTGAAAAGGAGGAGACTAAAGGGAGGGATTATAAGGGAGGGAAATAGTAGTAAGGGGAGAGGGTAGGTTAAGAAGGGGGGTCACTGGGTGGGAACACTGAGGGAGGGGGTGGTCAAAAGGGAAAACTTCAAGGAGGGGAAGGGAGAAGGAAGAAACAAAAACATAAACAGGGGAGAGGGAATAGGATGGAAGGGAAGAGACAGATAGTCATCATTACTGTGAATGTGAATGGGATGAACTCTCCCATAAAACAGAGGCGGATAGCAGAATGGATTAAAAACCATAATCCTACAATATGCTGTCTTCAAGAAACACATTTGAAACAAAGGGATACCCACAGGGTAAGGGTAAAAGGTTGGAGTAAAATTTATTATGCCTCAGCTAAAGTAAAAAAAGCAGGGGTAGCAATACTTATCTCAGATAAAGCAAAAGCAAAAATAGATCTAATTAAAAGAGATAAGGAAGGAAACTATATCCTACTAAAAGGCACCATTGAGAATGAAGCAATATCACTACTTAATATATATGCACCAAGTGGTATAGCATCCAAATTCCTAGAGGAGAAGTTAAAGGAATTAGAGGAAGAAATAGATAGCAAAACTATACTAGTGGGGGACCTTAATCTCCCCCTCTCTGAACTCGATAAATCTAACCTCAAAATAAACAAGAAAGAAGTTAAGGAGGTGAATAGAATCTTAGAGAGACTAGATATGATGGATCTCTGGAGAAAACTGAATGGGGATAAAAAGGAATTTACTTTCTTCTCAGCAGTGCATGGTACATACTCAAAAATAGACCATGTACTAGGGCATAAAACCTCACAATCCAGTGCAGAAAGGCAGAAATAGTAAGCGCATCATTCTCAGATCATGATGCAATAAAAATTATATGCAATAAAGGGCCATGGAAAGATAGACTAAAAACTAATTGGAAACTAAACAATTTAATCCTAAAAAATTGGTGGGTCAAAGAAGAAATTATAGAAACAATCAATAATTTCATTCAAGAGAATGATAATAATGAAACAACATACCAAAATTTGTGGGATGCACTAAAGGCAGTTCTCAGGGGAAGTTTTATATCCCTGAGTGCATACTTAATTAAAGCAGAGAGAAGGGAGGTCAGTGAATTGGACATGCAATTGAAAAAGCTAGAAAAAGAACAAATTGAAAATCCCCAATTTAGTACTAAATTAGAAATACTGAAAACCAAAGGTGAGATTAATAAAATTGAAATTAAGAAAACCATTGAATTAATAAATAAAACCAA